>JAKSZU010000001.1:18269773-18385467 GCA_026018925.1 Tupaia tana
TATTCAGGTTTCACTAAAATACCTAGACTGGGTGATTTAAATAACAGAAATTTATTTTCTCAAAGTTTTGGAAACTAGAAGTCCAAGATCAAGATGCCATCATAGTAATTTCTGGTGACACATCCTTTTAAAAAATGTATTTATTATCATAATCTTTTTATATGAATTTGAATCATATATATCTTTACAGTGTACTACATTTCGTTTTCCAGCACAATTACCATGCATATCAATCAAGACAAAGACATTTCTATCCACATCATCATCATCAAATAGCTTTTCATGATTTTTTTCAGATTATTATCATTATTATTTATTCTCATTATTTTATGAAACATTCAATCACTAAATATCATTTGGCTTGCATAAAGAATTTACTCAACATGAAATACTTCTCAGACCAGCCCAGTTGAGAATACTATACATGTTATCCTCAGCAGGACCATTTCTGTGTCCCACTAGTGTCATGCCTCTCTATTTGTTCTCTTGCTATCACTCTCTATACTCTTCCCTTCTCCCCCTGCCCTGTTCCACACTGTCTTCACCATCCATAACTATTTTCACTACTTTTATGACCTCCAATATTTCGATCTCTACCATAAAGTACAGATAGTTGGTATATATTAAGTGGATACATACAATATCTTTATTTCATATCCTGCCTTGCTTCACTCAGCAATAGATCCTCCATATTTGACCACTTTCTACCAAATGCCAGGGTCTTGTTTTTTTTATGGCTGAGTAGTATTCCATAGAGTATATGCGCCACGCCTTTTCCATTCATTCATCTGTTTGTGGACATTTAGGTTGGTTCCATGTTCTAGCAATCAGGAACAATACTTCAAGAAACATCGATGTGCAAGCACTTTTCTGACTGAGCATTCTCCTGTCCTTTGGGTAGATAACTAGAAGCAGGATTGTTGGATCAAAGGATAATTCTATTTGTAGATCTTTGAATAACCTCCATATTGTTTTCCACAGTGGCTGACCAATTGAAATTCCCACCAACAGTGTAGGAGAGTTCCCTTTCACCATATCACTGACAACATTTAACACTTTTTGTATTTTTAATCCTTGCCATTCTGACAGGGGTTATTGTGGTTTTAATCTGCATCTCCCTTATGATGAGAGATGTTGAGCACTTCTTCATATGCTTTTTTTGGCTGTTCATATGTCTTCCCTAAAAAGATTTTTGTTCAGCTCACATTTTCCCATCTTTTAATTGGGTTAATTGTTTGTTTTTGTTTTTGTTTTTGTTTTTGTTTTTTTGTAAGCCGTTTGATTTCCTTGTGTATTCTGGTTAACAGTCCCTTGTCTGAGGCATATTTTATAAAAAATATTCTCCCATTCTAAGGGTTGTTACTGTGTCTTTTGCTGTGCAGAAACTTCTTATTCTGATATAGTCTCACTAGTCTATTTTAGGGATTATTGCCTGTGCTTTGAGAGTTTTATTTAAGAAGTCTTTATCTACCTCAGTGTCTCCAAGAGTTTCTCTAGTATTTTGCACCAGGAGTTTTATAGTTTGAGGTCTGAGGTTCAGATCTTTGATCCATTTTGAGTTGATTTTTATTAATGGTGAAATATGTGGATTCTGTTTCATCTTTCTGCAGGTAGATACCCAGTTTTTCCATTACCATTTGCTAAAAATATCGTCCTTTTTACAATGGATTGACTGGTATCCTTTGACAAAAATCAGTTGACTGTAAGCTTTGGGGTTTATTTATGAGGTCTCTATTCTATCCCACTGGTCCATCTGTCTGTTTTTGTGCCAATACCATGCTGTTTTGATTATCACAGCTTTATAGTATATTTTGGAGTCAGGGAGTGAGATGCCACCCACTCCACTCGTCTTGCACAGGATCATTTTGGCAATACAAGGTCTTTTATGATTCCAGACAAATTTTATGACTATCTTTTCTAGATCTGTGAAGAATGTCTCTGCTATGTTGATTGGAATTGCATTAAATATGTAGATTAATTTGGGTAGAATTGCCATTTTGATTATGTTAATTCTTCTGATCTAGGAATGTGGGATGTTCTTCCAAATTTTTATGTCATTTTCAATATCTTTTTAAAGATTTTCATAGTTTTCTTTGTAAAGGTTTTTGACTTCCTTAGTTAGGTTTATCCCTAGTTATCTTATATGTTTTGTGGCTATGGTAAAAGGGATTCCTTTCTTCAGCTCTACTTTGTTCAACTTGTTGTTTGTATATAGAAATCCTATCGATTTTTGAATGTTGATTTTTGTATCCTGCCACTTTACTGTATTGATTTATTACTTAGAGAAGTTTTTTTTCATGGGAATCTTTGGGTCTTCTAAGCATACCATCATGTCATCTGCAAATAGAGCTATTTTCAACTCTTCTTTGCCTATTTGAATGCCTTTTATATTATTCTCTATACTGATTGCATTGGCTAAGACTTCCAGCATTATATTAAAAAGTAGTGGAGGGGACCAGCAGTTAGCATAATGGCTATGTCGCTGGACTCCCAGGTAGTTGGCCACGGTTCGAATCCCAGACCTGGTGGCTTAAACTCACACCAGGCACGTGTGTGTGTGTGCCCAAGATCCCGAGAGGAGAATGGAGGAGAAGAGATTGCGGCATGGCCATCCCCCCTGGGGGGTGATTTCTCGCTTTCTGTATCTCTGTCTCTCTCTGTCTTTCTGGCAAGCGCACACGCCCTATAGAAAAAAAAAAAAGTAGTGGAGAAAGGGGGCAGCCTTCTCTAATACCAGTTTTTAGTGGAAAAACTGTTAGGTTTTCCCCATTCAGTATAATGTTAGCTGTAGGTTTTTCATAGATGGCTTTTATTGTGTTGAGAAATGACCCTTCTGGGTTTTTTTTGTTTGTTTGTTTGTTTGTTTGATTTTGTATGTTTTTCTTTTTTTGGAGAAGTTTTTGCTATAGGGCGCATGTGGTTGCCTGACAGACAGAGAGACAGAAAGCGAGAAATCACCCCCCAGGAGGGATGGCCACGCCGCAATCCCTTCTCTTTCATTCTCCTCTTGGGATCTTGGGCACACACGCACACGTGCCTGGCATGAGTTTAAGCCACTGGGTCCGGGAATCCAACCGCGGTTGACTATGTGGGAGTTCAGCGACATAGCCATTATGCTAACTGCTGGTCCCTGAGAAATGACCCTTTTATACCTACCTTACCGAGAGTTTTAATCATGAAAGGATATTGTCTTTTATCAAATGCTTTCTCTGCATCTATTGAAATGATCATATGGTTTTTATCTTTCTTTCTGTTAATATGGTGAAATATATTTATAGTCTTGCATATGTTGAACCACCCTTGTATCCCTGGGATAAAGCCTACCTGGTTGTGATGAATAATCTTTGTTAAATTTCATTGGATATGATTTGCAAGTATCTTGTTGAGAATTTTTGCATCTATATTCATCAGAGATACTGATCTGCAGTTTTCCTTTTTTGTCATGTCCTTATCTGTTTTGGGAATGAGGATAATGGAGGCTTCATAAAATGAATTTGGAGGGAACCAGCAGTTAGCGTAATGGCTATGTCGCTGGACTCCCACGTAGTCGACCGCGGTTCACGTCCCGGACCCGGTGGCTTAAAACTCACGCCGGGCGCGTGTGCGTGCGTGCCCAAGATCCCGAGAGGAGAACGGAGGAGAAGGGATTGCGGCGTGACCATCCCCCCGGGGGGTGATTTCTCGCTTTCTGTCTCTATGTCTCTCTCTGTCTGTCTGGCGAGCGCACGCGCCCTATAGCAAGAAAAACTCTCCAAAAAAAAAAAAAAAATGAATTTGGAAAGGTTTCCTTCCTTTTGGATCTTTAGAAATAATTTGAGCAGGATAGGGGTTAACTCTTCCTTAAAAGTTTTGTAGAACTGAGAAGTGAAGCCATCTGGACCTGGGCTTTTATTTGTTGGGAGGTTATTTATTACTGATTCAATCTCATGATGTGTTATGAGTCTAATCAGGTTTTCTTTGTCTGCCTTATTCAATCTTGGTAGATCATATGCATCAAGAAATCTGTCCATCTCCTCCATGTTCTCCTGTTCATTAGCATATAGTCTCTCATAGTATCCTCTAATGATGTTTTGTATTTCTATTGTGTCTGTAATGTTGCCTGTTTCATCATGTATTTGATTTATCTGGTTTCTTTTTTTCTTGTTCTTTATCAGTCTAGCCAGTGGTGTGTCAATCTTTTTAATCTTTTCAAAATTACCAGCTTTTGCTTTTATTTATTTTCCGCACAGTTAATTTATTTTTTTATTCCATTTATTTCTGCTGGAATCTTTATGATTTCTTTTTGCCTGGCATATTTGGGTTTTTTTTGTTCCTATTTTTTCAATTCCCTGAGACATGCTGCCAGGTTGTCTACTTGCCACCCTTTCATCTTTTTCTTATGTGCATTAATTGCTATGAATTTCCCTCTTGTGACTGCTTTTGCCCTGTCCCATAGATTATGGAAACTCATGTACTCATTATCATTTGCTTTCATAAATTTTTTTATTTCTGACTTAATTTCTTCAGTACTTAAGATGTTATTCAGATTAAGCTGTTTAGTTTCCATGTGTTTGTGTATTTTCAAGAGTGTTTCTCAAAACTAATATTGAGTTTAATTCCGCCATGGTCAGAGAAGACGCTGGATATAGTTTCTATGCCTTTGAATCTGTAAAGGCTGGTGACACTTCTCTTCCTGACTTGTCTGCCTTTTCTCTGTGTTCTCCAATGGCTTCTCTGAGCACAAGAGAGAGAATACCCTCTGGGCCTCTTTCTCTTCTTATAAGGTCACCAGTGCTATCTAATTAGGGTTCTACCCTTATGACCTTATTCTTAAGGATCATAAAGATCGTATTTTAAATATACTCACACTGGGGATTAGAGCCTCAGCATATGAATTTAAGGGTGGGATGTGGATACAATTCAGTCCAAACTAGTTACCATTGTTTATTTATGAGACTTTCATATGAGACTGAAGTAGTGTAAAAAATTTTAATTTCTGTTCATTCAATCAGCTAAAATTTGAAATCTGAAGGTATTAATTTCACCATCTACTTCCTTAAATCAAGAACTTTTTGGCCTCAAAGACTGCAAGGCAGTCACTCACATAGGAGGGTTCCTTGTGAGTCCAGAGACCTCCCTGAGTATGCCAGGACAGTGTTTCCCTGTGATCCAGAGCTGCCTGAGGGCTGGAGGTGATGGCAAAATCAAGATCATACTGAGATTTTGCTTGCTCTGTATCTCCCTCTCTGTCTCTCTTACTCATGGAAAAATAGATAAATTAACTTTTTGTAAAAAAAAAAAAAAAAAATCCATACACATTCTTAGGTTGACACAATTAAATATGGAATCAAAATAATAAAGAACAGGTAGTGTCATAGACCTTAGTCAGTAAAAACCACCTCTCTCCATAGTCCTACCTACATAATGTGAAAACATAGACATTACTTCGAACTGTTAGAAAACATATTTCTTTCCCCAAAAGTGTCCTAATAAATCCCTTAAGTGCTAGCTTAGTTTACCCCTGTACAACATCTGCAGTGAATAAGATCATATTACAGACATTCGGAAGAAAATTAGAGGAAAAGGACATAGCAATAGAGTCATCAATTTAGAGGTAGCTGTTTTACTAAATAAACACATTCTAATGGAAAGAAACTAACATGGGACCAGCAAGTATCATGGGTAGTTAAGGTGCTGGATCCTACACAACCAATTCCATGGTTCAAGTTCCAGGCCCAACCTCTTGAAAATCATTCCAGGTGTGTGTGGATGTGTGCCCAAAATTCCAAGAGGAGAAGAGACTACAGTGTGGTCATATTCCTTGGGAGTGATAGCTCGCTTTCCCTCTTTCTGTACCACTGTTTTCTCTGGCAAGTGCATGTGCCCTATGGCAAAAACCTAAAAAAAAAAAAAAAAAAAAAAAAAAAAAAAAAAGAAAAAAGAGAAAAAAAAGAAAGAAAGAAAGAGAAAGAAAGAAAGAAAGAAAGAAAGAAAGAAAGAAAGAAAGAAAGAGGAAAGAAAGAAAGAAAGAAAGAAAGAAAGAAAGAAAGAAAGAAAGAAAGAAAGAAACTAACTCTGGTTAAATTGGGCCAAAATTCTGACATGGTCAGGATGCTTGTTTAGGTCAGTATCTAAATCCTCAAGATAAAACTTAACCGTGTTTGGTCAAGTTTGAATATCAAAGGATCCAAAAGAGCATTATGCAGCCATATAAATATGCAGTGACATCTTAGAACATCAAAGCCAAGCTTTCTGAGGAGACTTAAAAGAAGAATAAAGAAGGAATTTCTGAGCTGAGTAATCTGATGATTTTCTGTGCATAGCATTCTCTATCATTTGAATTTTCAAGATGTCCTCATCAGAAAAATAACTTTATAGGATATAAGAAAATTTGTGTGTGTGTGTGTGTATACACATGTATATACATATATACACATACATACATGCATGTATAAATCACCTTTCTGGTGGTTGCATAGAGAACGAATTTCTTCACTGGCTTTTCCTAGGGTAAGTTAACTCTATATCAATTCCCTTCTACTTCTCAAAGACCACATATGCAGTGATGTTAGAAAGAACGTGGGAGGAAGAGCTGTAAGGATTTCAAGATTTGAGATCTGTCCCAGCCCTGTACCAGTCAACTGTGGGTCAGTTTGCAGAGCAGCAGAATTTTCTGACTCTGTTTCCTCACCCATAAACAGGGGGTCAGTCAGTGCCTCCATCTTCTCATTCCCTGTCATATTCTCAGGTTGCAGTCTCACCTCCTCAGCACAAGGTGACCATGTAAACGAATTGGTGTATAGAGGTGGAAGTGGCCATGTAACCCTATCAGCATGTAGAGGTGGAGGTGACCATGTAACCCTATTTGATGTGTGGAGATGGAGGTGACCATGTAACCTTATTGGGTACAGATATTTCTTTTTTGTGAATGCATAACGTGAAAAATCCCAGACCCCCTTTGGGCATGCCTCTAACTGAAGAGACAGCCATTATCCACCCTTACTCTGTAAATAAGAAACTTTCAAAAAATAGGATTGTGCTTGGTTATAGATTTTTGTGGGATGGACACACACATGAAAACTTTATAATATAAAAATCACTCTAAACATCTCTCCTCTTCCCCAGATTTCCAAACACAGGGCAGCTGTTTCACTCTATGTCCTCTGAGACACTCTCACTGTTTTTTCTACTTCCCTTTATGCCTCCTCTACTTCCTGCTATGGTGTTCCTACAACTTTCTTCCTGAAAGTTAACTGGAAACCCTGAACCCTAGTGTATAAAACTGACCCATCTCCTTATATCTGCATAGCCCTCTGTATCCTATATGTGTCAGTGTAGGTCTACATGGAAAATTGGCCCCTTGAAATCCTTTTTACCTGCAAAGCTACCAAGAGAGGCACTTACCTGAGGTTTTGCTCTCAAGATTAGCTTCTTGTGGCAAGATCTACTCACAGTATAAAATAATGCTATTAGTTGGGAATAAAGGAGTAAACTTTTTATCTGTTAGAACACAGAAGAGTCACTGCTAATATTTTATTTTTAATCATGCTTTCATGAATTGGATATGATATCACTTGAAAAATGGCCATTCCCATCATATACAAGAAAGAAAAAAATATTCTAAACTAAAAACTGGTGATTCTATGTACCATAGGTGTCATTCTGCCCAATTACCTCTCTGGGATCTCTATACACATATCCAATTCTACTAAAATTCATCTGAAATCCGAGATGACACATTTCAAAAAATGTCAGCTGCCTTTATGTCTTTTTCGATTGGATTTCATGAGAAATTGAATTTAAGATAAGCAGGTGTGCCCTTCTCTGTCTACCCAATTTTACCATCTAATCCAGTTTCCTCAGGTGAACAAATTTTAACCAGTAGGGTGTGTTCTTAAGAAATTTCCAGTTATAAGAGTATGTGTACGTACCGTTTATCTTCTATGAGTTTGTGAAACAAAGCACTGAATGAAAAGCCTTAAATGGTAGAGGCAAAACTGACCTTTTTTTCCCCCTCGGGGTCTGGCTTGCTGCCTGACACAGTCTTTCATCAATAATTATTCATATTTATGAGTACATCAATCAGTCTAATCAGTCTATCAATGGACACTTTTTTGTCCCTCATTGGTCCAAAATCTGTATTATTAGTAAAATCAAACATGGACATTTATCCCCTAAAGAATAAGGAAGAGGGCCAGTTAGCTGTGTGGCAGTTAAGGCAACTGGATCCCACGTGACTAGACCTGGTGACTTGAAAAATATGCCATGCACATATGTGTGCCTGCCAAAATCCCCAAAGAAGAAGTGAAGAAGAGATTGTGGTGTGGCTCCCCCAAGGAGAGTGCTTTATCATTTTTCTTCTCTTTCTCTTTGTCACTCTCTGACAAGTATACACACCCTCTTGCAAAAAAAAAAAAAAAAAAAAGAAAAGAAAAAGAAAAGAAAAAGGAGGAAATAAAGGAATAAGGAGTCAACAAACCTTCTTAACTTCAAAAATGACCTTCTTAACTTCAAAAATGACCTTGTACATCAGTGACATTGCAATCTAAGGCAAGAAGGTCAATGTTGGGCTTTAGGTAGAAATGACATCTTGCTTCCCAAATCTCTCAGATGCCCCATCTGCTGAACTGCTGGAATTTAGAGATGGCTCATTGTAATAGAAAGTGCTCAGGCCTGGGCTCAAACCCTAAGGTGTGGTCCTTGCTGTAATACACCTTGGTTATGTCCTTTAACTTCTTGGTGTCTCAGAGCTCCAGCTGTGAAAGGCTCTGCCTGTTAACATGATGTTTCTGGGAGAAAAAATGACAACACACACATTAGAGGATTTCCAACCTCTAAAGTACAACTTAGATGTAAGCATTGTTTCTTTAAAGCATTTAGTGCAGACACAGTCCTCTAGGATATTACTGTCCTCTAAGTGAGTGAAAATAATTTGATTTTTGAGAGAAAGTTCATATCCCATCACTGGTCTCTCAGTGAGCAAAAATAGAACATCAGAGAAAGCTAGAGTGAGGGGATGAAGGCTGACGACAAATGAACTCAAAACTTGACTCAGGCAGATCCTTCCTGGATCCTAGTGGAGTGGTCTTGTCTTGATTCCATCTGCGATGGTTGCTGCTATGGGCACCCCCTTAGGGATGGATGAACTCGCCCCTTTAGCTGCTGGAAGTAATGGCTGATGATCCAAGAAGAGTTTGGGAATTTCTTTACGACAAAGGGAGCTCCTTCCATAGGCCGTCTCTCTCAAGGTCTTGCTTCCTGCCCAGAAGCAGCCCAGGTCCAATAACTGTGGTACTAAAAAACGAGAGCTATAAGCCTTCTTGCCCCAGAATGGAATAATAAAGGAGCAGTTCTCAGTTCCTCAGTTCTGGAGAAGTTGGCCGAGGCCTCCGTTGAGGCTTCATCACAGCCCGAGTTCTCCTCCTGCCCTGGCCATGTCCTTCCCTCTCCAGGCACTACTGCCAACACACGTCCCTTTCAACTCTGTACATACACATTTTAGATTAGAATCGGTTTCCCTGGAAACTCAGACGGAAGTGCCATCCAAAACAGATCAGGAGTGATCTAAAGCTGAACTGGAAACTCAAGGAGCCTCCATATGATTCTAGTCATGGTATTATTTAAAAAAAAAAAAAAAAAAAAAAAAAAAAAGGGAAGGGGGTAGTGTGCTTTGTATACTCATTTAAAAGCCAGAGAGAGATCAGGGCATTTCTCTATACTCAGAATCTAGGAAGGTTTTGGCATGGGGGAGGCACTCAATAAATGTGTGGAATGTTTTCACCATATCAATGGGCTAAAGGATAAACTGAGGTTAAATCCACAGAGCCTTGGCCAATGGCTTTTAACTTTCCTCCAAGTGCTCCTCAATCCCTCCCTCTCCCAGGGGAGTAGGTCAGAGCACAAGCCCAGGCATCAGAATCAATCCTGTGGACAACACCCACTGCTGATAGAGCAATTGCCCCACCTTCCAAGAGTCACTTCAGAAGGAGATTTTTTTTTTACCCAGAAAATAATCTAAAGAAAGTATTTGTTTCCCCGAATGAAAGTATCAAGTTTTTCTGTGTTTGTTCAAATCCCAAAATAGAAATCTGGAGATTTGGAGATGAGAAGGGGAGAGAAAAGGAGGAGAGGGCTTTGGTAGTGTGTGTCTCTTCTTTTTTATTATTTGGTTTCGACAGGAAATGGTGCGTGCATTTAGTGATTAGAACCAGCTGTGGACTGTGACATCTGGGGCAAGAATGGAGCAGAAGTTCCTGCAGATGCAGCCCTTAAAGCAACTCCCTTAGCTCCCCCCTCTTTTACCATACACTCCCCCTGCACACTCTGCCCCCTTCTCCCATGTTTCAGGCCCCTCCCGAGGAGCAGCAACTATGTGTGAGTAATGGTCCCATGCAGGAGACAAGTGTCATGGAAAAGTTTGGAAAGAAAAAGAAGCTTGTCAAAGTGATGATGCAGACTTCAGAGAACCCTAGGGTGAGAATTTACCAGGGACAGGCCTTTCAGACTCCAATAGTGGCAAGCAGTGCACACCTGCAGTAAGACCACACTGTATAAGTCAGCAGAGACCAGACTATATGATAGTAACAAATGGCTCCAAAGTCTCAAGACCATTTTCTTTGCAACCTCTCTGGCCATCAGGGTTCAGTCCCAGTCTGCCCCACCATTATTTCACTCCAGAACCAAAACAGAAGGTATAGCCCATACTCGGACACCACTGGACTCAGAAAAGAGAGAGGAGAGTGAGAGATAGCTGACCAAGAGCTGTTCCTAGAGCGTCTATGTGGAAGTGTTGTATGTTGTTCCTGCCCACATTTCAGCAGTCAAAATAAATCATATGATGACTTCTGAATTCAACAAAATGAGGATGGATCAGGAGCACATAGCCAGGCCTGGAGTGCATTAGAAAACATATGTTAAGAATAGTTAAGTAGGGGCCAGCAGATGGCATAGTGATTTAATCGCTGAACTCCCACATGGCTGACCACAGTTTGAGTCTCTGACCCAGTGGCTTGAAACTCACGCTGGGCATGTGTGTGTAGGCATCCAAAATCCCAAGAGGAAAATGGAGAAGGAATTGTGGCTTGGTCATCCCACCTGGGGGTAGTAATTTCTCACTTTCTATCTCTCTGTCTCTCCGGCAAATAGCAAAAACCCCTCAAAATAAAAAAAAAATAAAATAAAAATGAATGGACAAACAGCTTTCCCAGAACACCTGGATAGCAAATAACAGAGTGAAGATTCCTCTGAAGTCTTTGTAAGACCCAAGTCCAGCATCTGAGCACAGTGCCTGATACCAGATAGTCATTTGATAAATACCCTCATCTGAATAAAGTAGAAAAGGAATAATTACTAAATGACTATGGAACTCGACTGCCAAGGTCTTATCTCAGCAATGTTACTTTACAGAAAAGACCGATTGGCATAATGAAGTTGGAAAGCACGACTTACAAAGGAACCCTTGAAGTGTCACCTTTCATGGTTCTCATGAACACAGGTCATCACTGGCAGCCCCGTCTACACAAACAAGCTGAAGGAACTGGGTCGACCCTGAGTGGTTCCATTTTTGTATTTAAAAGAGGCACCAGAGAGGCTAGCTAGCCTACATCCTGACCTGGAGCCAAAAAAACCCACACAGAAACAGGAGTACGCACTGAGACTTGGTGTACTTTTCCACTGAGTCTGAGCTACTGTGTCATCTTTCCAGCCTGTCCTTCCTGTGCCAGCTCAAGCAAAGTTTAATAATTTGTAAGAAAAATCTGAAGTTACATGTTCAAGCCATATAATACTCTTTAGCCAAAGGCAGCTCCCATACCTCAACTCCAATTGAGGACATGGGTATAATCTTGACAGAGTACCGAGTTAAATGAAGAAAAAAATAATCCACTACGCTAACACAAAAGTTGCTGATTTTTTTTTTTCAGCTTACTCTGAAATGATTTATTTGAGCCATTTCAACTTTCGAGGACAACTTTAAAGCTTTAAAACTTTAAATGAGTAAAAATGGAATGAAAAGTATCCTTTTATTTCTATGTGAATGGCTATTATTTTTTTTTCTCTAAAAGAGAGAGGGGGATGAGAAGCCTGTTAAAATATTTTGTATATTCCTATATTTATGTGGTAATACAAGGAATCTTCAGAAAGTCTGTGAAAAATGTGTATTATGAAAAAACTAAATATGGATTTAAAGTTTGGTTTGCACCAAAATAATTTAATTATATTTTCCCATGAACTTTATGAAGTCCCTCATACTAAACATGTGAAATAATAAAAAAGAATCTGCTTCGATGGGGCTGGTCCATGGCCTGGTGGTTAAAAGAACTGGATCCTACATGCCATCTGTACAGTTTGAGTCCTGGACCTAGTGGCTCAATAAACACACTGTGTGTATGTAAATGCATGCCGCGAATCCCAAAAGGATGGAGAAGTAGAAAAGAAGGGATTGCAGAGTGACCATGCCCCAGGGGAGATATTTTCTTCCTCTCCAGCTGTCTCTCTGTCTTTCTCTGGTGTGTGCACATGCTCTCTGGCAAATATATTTTAAAAAGAAAAAGAGATCTTTTTTTGGTAAGTGGATTAACTTTATGCAACTCCAAAAATATAGCCTCATTATCTTTATTTAAGCATATTAAATAAATTTGAATTTCATCAGCATTTTACACGTTATAGATATACACTATAAGCGGCTTAAATAAAAGCTTAGGTCTGGTATTTTTGTGTATTAACCACCGGGTCTCCCAGGGGGCCTACACATGATAAGAGCTCAGTACATAATCAGCAGTAATGTTCTCATCAGGGAAGAATAAGTGATAAATGTTCTTCCATTTAGACTATTATTATGGCTCATTATTTAATCATCTATAGTCTTCTTCCAAAACTTGGAGACAGTAACACATAAAGAAACAATTCTATTTCACTGAATTGCCCTTCTCCTTTCAGGAGTCAGGGCCACTAAATCTCCCTTTAGAAGGCAGGCACCAAAAGGTCACCTTTCCAGTGGTAAGTATAAAGCGAAACACAATTCATGATTATATACCTGTTCCCAGCAGTAAGAGACTAAATCTGGTCTTTGGTTGGGATACGGCTAGTGTATAAGCATTTAAATTGTGTTTAATTCTGTATTCAAAGTTTGGTCTGGTTTTCAACCATGTGCCAACAGAACAAAAAAAGTAAGTTATTATGTATCTTCTGTGCCAAATAATCTTCTGAGCATTTTTCATTTATTAAAATGTTTAATACATTACACTGTGCTCCATGGTCCTCAACTTGCCAGCATACTAGAATCGCCTGTGCAGTTTTATTAAAGCCCCAAATGTCCAGGCCAACTGAATCATGTCTAAGAGTGAACCCAATATCAGCAGTTGGTAAATCTTCCTCAAGTTATTCCCATGTGCAGTTGAGGTAGTTTAAAGAGTTTGACTTATTCTAAATATAGAGCACAAATACAGCATTCAGCTATGGTTGATCACTTAAGATGTGGTCCATTAGCAGAAAATCTAATAGTTCCTTCTTGAGACATGCACGCCACCAAATTATCCCAATAACTGGAGACTCATGTAGTCCCAATTTAGGGGTAGTTGTGGGTGAGTCTTACTTCCGAATGCCAGGCAAAGAGGAACCCAGGGAGTCTAGCAGACCCCTGCTGCCACCGCATTCCATTTCAACAAGGGACTGCTGCCGTGAGAAGGTTCTACAGCACTCGGTGGATGCCACAGCATTTTTATATTATGACTTTTGTATCCTGAGATTTTATTACATTTGTTTCTTTATTCTACCAGATTTTATTGTGGGTTTTTTAAATATTTTTCTACATATAAATTTATGTTATTTGCAATCAGAGATAATGAGTGTCAAAGAGAATGTGAAGAAGGGACCCTTGGACACTTTTGGTAGATACATGAATTAGTACAGCCATTATGAAAAACAGTATGGAAAAACATTACTATATGATCCTGTAATCCCACTACTAAGTATACAACCAAAAGAAATCAGTATGTTGAAGGGATATCTGCACACCTGTGTTTATTGCAGCATTATTCACAATCTATATTTTCATCAAAAGATGAATGGATAAACAAATGGGGTATATAAACACAATGGAATACAGTCCAGCATTTTAAAAAGAAGGTACACTGTCATATGACAACAGGAAGAACCTAGAGGACATTATGCTAAGTAAAATAAGCCAGCCAGTAGAATAAGGGCATTATGCTAAGTAAAATAAGCCAAAAGGCAAATACTGTATGATCTCACTTACCTGTGGAATGTGAACAAATAAAACTCTTAGAAGTGGAGAATAAAACAGTGGTTACCAGAGGCAAGGAGTAGGGGGACTGGATTGGAGAAGGGAAAAAGAGAAAGAGAAAAAGAAAAAGAAAAAGAAAAAAAAAAGAAAAAGAAAAAGAAAAAGAAAAAGAAAAAGAAAAAGAAAAAGAAAAAGAAAAGGAAAAGGAAAAGGAAAAAAAAAAAAGAAAAAGAAAAAGGATAAAAAGAAAGGCAGGGTGAGAGGACCCCAGAGAGTCACACGAGGGCACAAATGGGACATCAAGGGAAAGCAAAGGATGAAGGTCAAAGGGGAAAAAAAAAAAAAAAAAAAAAAAAAAAAAAAAAAAAAAAAAAAACAGGAGCAATGAGTTTTCATCCCTCACCAGGATGTCTGAGGCCTCAGAGTTGGAGGCTCCACTCTTCTCCTAGTTCTAGGCATGTATTAAGACTTCAGGGCCCCTGCAACTAGAACTAGGTAGATTCTATTCAACTCTTTTTTTTTTTTTTATTTTTTTTTTTTTAGAGACTAATGCATCCTTAGTAGCCCCCGTGAAAACCAAAGCTTTTCAATTAGAGACAATGAGGAGGTAATCCGTGCTTGGGTGTGTACATGAAAGTCCAGCCATATGGACTGAAACAGTAGTGATGCCAACCTTAATCTACCTGCTAATAGCTAGAAAGGCATCTAAAAGATGTAGATGACATTTCCCTTCAGCGTATCCTAGCCATTCCTACAAACTGCTCTGCATTGCTTCCTAAAGGTACAGGAAATGAGAGCTTGCCTCACAGACCAGCAGGATTGTGATTTGGACTCATGGCTAAACCTGGGTCCCTTATCAATTCTCACAAAAGGTAAAAAAAGAGAAAAGGAACCTAGAAACATTCATGACAGCTTAGCAGGATTTATTCAACTCTACCTCACTAACTTTGTAAAAGAGCCCTAGAGAAGTATGAAACCTAAACATGGTGCCAGGCTGGCTGAAAATAGTTGTCTGTTATTCATGTCGATGCATGTTCTAAACTCCCGAGACCTAGGCCACAGCTGCTCCCCTCAAATGTGTCCTGGAATTTCTAAAGATCTGGCAGGCACTCCGAAGTAAGGGATACTCCCTTTGAAGCTGTGTGCACGTAGCAAGCACCCAGCTTGAATTGAAAAATTGAAAGTCTACGAGGGGTCTTGAAAAAATTCATGGAAAATATGCATTATGCAGAAGCTATGAATGGATTTAAGATATTGTTTTTGCACCAAAATAAACTCATATTTGAGTTCCATTTTCATAAGCCTTTGTAACTCCCCTTGTATATTTGGAGTAGGGTTGATGAACATTCCAATGGAGCCAAAGCACTTCAAAGCCATATCTTTGCTCAATCACCGGTGTATCCAAATGAATAAGAACCTGAATTGTTGAGTGAAAAGTGGTCAAAATGCTCCATTTATGACAGTGTCGGTGGCATTTTTCCTTTCATTTCCTCTTCTTTTCTTTTTCTATTTTTTCTCTTTTTTTTTTTTTTTGGCAGACGTAAAAGAATGGAGAAGAGAAGCAGGAATAGAGAATCTTCTATAATAACGTTATAAAGAAAATCCCCCAAATTCTTAAGTTGTTTAAATATTGTGAAAGAGATTTATCAAGAAATTCAATTAATTTTTTTGAGTATTTCTCAGAACAAATACACTTTCGGAGAATCAGGATACCCTTATTTTCTATTCCCAAAACTACTGTGTATCATTAAAGCATTTTCCTGAAGGAAAAGTCATTCAGCCAGGAAAAGTTCACTAGGTCATGCCATCTTTGACTTAGATGTGTCTTGTTTGATTTCCTGAGAATGAAAAGCAATCAATCCACCTATCAGCAGCACATGTTGTTGACACTAGCATCTGCCAGTTGATGAGGCTTAAATGATTAATACTATCTGAGAAAGGGTTAATGCAATCGCCATCTATTTCTAAGCTATCCTGAAATAACCCCGTGGGAATGCTGTGAACCTGATGCGAGGAGAGTGAAGGAGAGTCAAAGTGCAATTCCTTTCACAAGAATAGTTTTGGCTATTTGGCAACAGGACAGGGCCCTGGCAACAGGACACATTAGCAAGGGCACTACCATAGTTTGCCAGTTACCAGAAAGTCATCTGGGGAGAATGTGCTATTTAGAGAAATCAGTTGCAGAGTCTGTATCTGCAGGTGAATTACTGTATGCAATTGTTCAATGGTTTTGCTCTGCTTTGGAAAGGTTTGGAATTGGATCACTGACTTTAATATTCAGCTTTGAAAGTTTCAGTAGCATGTGCATCATCTAATGTAGGTCCTCATTTTTTTTTTTTTTTTTTTTTTTTTTTTTTTTTTTTTTTTTTTTTTGCTATAGGGCGTGTGCGCTCGCCAGACAGACAGAGAGAGACAGAGAGATAGAAAGTGAGAAATCACCCTCCAGGGGGGATGGCCACACTGCAATCCCTTCTCCTCCGTTCTCCTCTCGGGATCTTGGACACACACGCACACGCACCCGGCGTGTCAGGGACTCGAACTACAGTCGACTACGTGGGAGTCCAGCGACATAGCCATTACGCTAACTGCTGGTCCCCCTCATTTTGTTTTTTAAAATGTATCAAATAAAAATACTACTTTATTGGTGGCCGACAAGTGATATAGTGGTTAAAGCCCTATATGACTTCCACATAGTCAACCTGGTTCAAGTCCCAGACCTGGCAGTTTGAAAATCACACTGTGTCTCTGTGTGTGCATGCCTGGAATCCCAAGAGGAGAATAGAGGAGAGGATATTATGGTGTGGTCATTCTTTCCTGAGGGGTGCTTTCCCGCTTTCCCTCTCTCTGTCTTACTCTGTATCTCTCCGGTAAGTGCATGCACTCTATGGCAGAAATCTAATAAATAAATGAATAAATTACTATATTGATATAAGAGTGTCATCTCTTACAGAAATTCTACTACGATCTCCTTTTCCCTGCACCCCAGGTTCCACACCACCCCTCAAGGCACATCCGTGGTAACTTGGCTTTCCCTGCATCACACATCCCTACCACAGTGTAAAGAAATTTCCTACTTAGATATCTGCTTCCCAGAGGAATGGAAGCCTCTCAGCCAGGAACTGTATCTGCCTCTTCTCTCTGTGTCTCCATCCAGAGCTCAGTGCCTGGTACAAAGGTTCTCTGCAACTAGTAGTTGAGCTGAGACCCTTGGGGACGGGATTTCCCAGCGCTATAAATGAGCTATTTTAATTCCCCTTCCTATGTGAAATAAAAGGGGGCTTTTCACAGCCATTCAATCTTGTATGAGCCATTTTGCAAAACTAAAATATGTTTATATGTATTTTAGGCCGTACTAACCCCTGCTGTTTTCCGGTCTTCAGCCAAAGCTCTGCTGTATCCTGTGACCTGTTACTTCATTTTAAGTGTCTAGATATTCTTTTTCCCCCCCCTCCCCTCATCTCCATGGTGTTTTTCCTTCTGCAAATTATGTTTCCCCTTAGGCCTCATCACTCTGGCAGTATACAGGCCTGTGGAAGTAAAGTTCACATAGTGTTCCTGATTTTTACAGGAAACGCTAAGAAAGAAATAGAGGAATCGTCTCCAAGTTTTTGATAAGGCTCATGTGTTTGGTGATTATCTAACATTGCAGTAGCCCATTACAATTCAACAGAAGAAGTGTTGACAGCATACCTTGTCTTTTCATGAAAATCCACAATATTATTTAACTGTCAGACATTCACTGAAGAAAGTTTGGGTCAAGTATTTTTAGGAAGCAATTTACAGATTTAAAATAAATAAGGTTCAAAAAAGAAGATGCACAATAAACTCAAGAGTCACTCAATATTTAAGGCCCATCCACCATGGTGCTGTGGTAGCACCGTGCTCTGTGTCGCTGGAGGCCCTGTGGAAGTCTGGAGTTTCTGACGTGGCAGGATGGAAGGGAAAGACTGCAACACGGGACCCTGCTGACTGTGCTTGTCTTTCTCTGTTGAGAATGTTTTTTAGAGAGTGCCTTGCAATTGTATATATAAAAGATTCTTAATATATAAACTTGAGTCCACTTTTTTTTTCTAGTGGGCACATGAGCTTGCCAAACAGAAACACAGAGAGAGAGAGGGAAAGAGAGAGAGAGAGAGATCACCCCCCTCAGGGGGATAGCTACACTGCAATCCCATCTTCTCCATTCTCCTCTCAAAATTTTGAGTGCGCGTGCACACACACACACACACACACACACACACACACACATTGTGATCCAAAAGCACTGTGTCCAGGATTCTAATCGTATAGTTCATCATGGGATCCAGCACCTTAACCTCCTTGCCACCTGCTGACTCTCTTGCTGCTCATATTATATTAAACTGGAATTTGGGTCCTGGTCACCACTCTGCCCAGCCTTCATTAAAGCATCTAATATGTAGGCACCTCAATATTTTTTAATTGATGAATATTTCTGAATAATTAAGTGGAGAGGGTTAATAGATGTAAGTGGGCCCGACTAGGTGAAAATACTACCTCTTTTTTAGACATACTTTATTGTAGCACTGGAAACAGAAAAAAAATGTCTTAATCCCAGATGAATCTTCCAACAATTTTTCTACTAACTACAGAGATCATGCAGTTGTACCTAAAATACAGCTAAAGAAAATTGGTCCTTGTCCTGAAGGGAACTAATCTTGGGCTGTGGACCGCAGGAACACATGAAATTAATAAGAAGAATGACAATACTCTTTTCATCCTTCCTTTTCGAACAACCAGGAAAAACTATATATGGCAATGTACCAGATTCCACAACTTTTTAATAAACTGTCCATGAGAGGAAAATAAATTTTTTCTCAACTTCTAGTTTAAAAATGAGAGAAGTGGCTTATTTCTAACACATTAGAGATGAGAAAAGACCAGAAATTAAAAAAAACTCAAATTAATTTTTTAAAAATAACTTTATATTAACTAGGGATATGATTTATTTTAAAAAAAAAACTCTATTTGAAATGCTTTATCTTAACTGAATAATCCAGAATATTGCTAGTAAAGGTGGAGTTAATACTTATTGGGCTTACTACAAACTTTCCACTATTTCACTATAATATTTTCACATTCCAAGCTCTTTCCTTAATTCACTTATTCCTTCCAACAACACCAAGAAATAGCTGCAATTACTTATTATCAGCATTTTAGAAATTTAAAAAACTGAGACTTTGAATGGCCAACTGGTTCAAGGTTATGTGATTTCACTTGTCTAATTTAACTTGTCAAAGATTATGAAACCACCAAGAGTCTGGCCCAGGATCTGACCACAGGTGCAAATCCCAGAGTCCACCCATCCATCATGTGAATAGTGATAACTGAGGTCCGTTCTGGGCTCTTCAGCGAGTCAGTGCTACCCCCTTACAGAGCTACACTAACCTCCCAATGTCTTTAGGAGGTATCTTTTCATCCTCCACTTGTAAACAAGAAAATGAAGGCTCAGGGAAGTTAAATGACACAGAGCATGTAACTTGTGACTCCAGATTCTGATTTCCTTCATGATAGTATGATGTCTCTCAAATCACAAGTGAATGTCATCATTTTACCCCCCCCCTTTTTTTTTTTTGAGAGGTTTTTGCTATAGGGTGCGTGTGCTCGCCAGACAGAGAGAGACAGAGAGACAGAAAGCGAGAAATCACCCCCCAGGGGGGATAGTCACGCCACAATCCCTTCTCCTCCATTTTCCTCTTGGGATCTTGAGCACACACTCACACGTGCCCGGCGTGAGTTTTAAGCCACCGGGTCAGGAACACAAACCGTGGTCGACTACGTGGGAGTCCAGCGACATAGTCATTACGCTAACTGCTGGTCCCTTAGCCCCAAATTTTTGAAAGGCCTCTGTTTCCAAAAAATTTTGGCCTTCAAGATGTTCACATGAACCAAAGCAAAGATAATCACAATTAGGCTTACTAAGACTTTTTTATTTGGGGGACCAGCAGTTAGCATAATGGCACTCTATAACTGAAACGGATGGGCTAAAGGATGTACAAACACAAGAGGTGGATGTGAATGCCAGATGTGGTGTGTGTGGAGGAGTGGGGCCTGGGGAAAAACTTTTGAAGGAGGGATACGAAGACAGCATTGTTGAGACAGGGAGGTAGTGTTGTTATATTTTGATCAACTCGACCAGGGAGAAATGTTCACATATTGAAATGATCACCTTGTAAGCTAAATAATGTGATTGAATATATTAAAAAATGTAAATAAAAAAAAACATGTTAAGTGAAAGAAAGAAGACACACAAAAAATATAGACTGTATGATTCTCTTTACTTACAATTTTCAAAAAAGGCAAACCTGTAGAGACATAGATCGATGGTTGCCCAAAGTTGGAGGTAGGATCAGAGACTAACCAACAACCAGCATAAGAAAATGTTGTCGTCAAGGAAATGCCAAAATGATCTAAAACTGGACTGTGGTGATGGTGGTGAGGGCTTATCAGTTTACTCAAAATCTCTGAATGGTACTCTTACAAGAGGGGGCTTCTTTGCTATAAATTATACCTCCATCAGGCTGTTTTCTTTAAAGGCAAATAAAATGATATTTGAAAGCGAAATGGATCATTTACATTTGAGAAAAGATAAGAACACTTTAAAAGAGTATAAATTTGAAAATGAAGAAGTCACAGTAATTTCTCAGTAGACCAAAGGGTAATATGACATTGATGATCTGTAAAGTGTCACGATATTGGAGAATAAGACACTAAGTATCTGTTTATTCATTTTTAACAATGAGGCATGTATTCTTTTTATTATGGTAGGGCTGAATTTCACCTTGAAGTTTCCTTTCTGGGGGTCAGATGATGGCACAGCAATAAAACATGGCATTTTTGTGAAGATCATCCACATGAGAAGGTTCTCAGTTTGAGTCTGGAAACCTTTCTGAGTGTGGGACACATGTGTCCATGATCTGGGGCTGCCTAAGGCTAGGAATGGATCATAAATTTTAGACTCCATTGAGGGTGCTATATCTCTCTCTGTGTGTCTCTCTCACTCATGGAAGAAGTAAAATGAACTGTATACATTTTTAAAATTCTTCATTGTTATGCAGAACCATTAATGTATTCTTATTTATTTATTAGCCTATAAATATCACTTTTCTAAGTATTAAAATTGTTTTTCACTCCTTGAAAAAAAAAGACTTATTTTTAATTAACAACAATCCAATTTCTTCCTCCATCTCTCTTGCAATGTCTCATGATCTCTGACAACTGAACTGACCATATCTCTATCCTATATATATATATTTTTTTTTTCAGGGGGAGGTTTTAGCTATAGGGAACATGTGCTCACCAGAAAGACAGAGAGACAGAAAGCGAGAAATTACCCCTCAGGAGAGATGGCAGCACCACAATCCCTTTGCCTCCATTCTCCTTTCGGGATCTTGGGCATGCATGCACACGTGCCTGGCATGAGTTTAAGCCACCGGGTCCAGGACTCGAACCATGGTCGACTATATGGGAGTCCAGCAATATAGCCATCATGCCAACTGCTGGTCCCTCTATCCTATAGTTTTTTATACACTGGTAGTAAGTGCAAAGATTCAAGTCATGTCTTAGGAGCCCAACAAGCACCAAAGATCACATTTTGCATTCCAATGGCTGTCTCAAACATGAATAATTTTTGGTAATCTCTCCGTAGAGGTTTAAAGACTTTAAATAAATTTTTCAGCATGGAACAAGATCTATGTGGTTACTTTTCACATAAATTGCATCACAAGAACCTGGTAACATTCCAGTTTCTTTGTAGTATCTCAAAGAAATGAAGTCCCTTCTGAAATGCACTAGCCAAGAAAGAATATCAAGTTATAGTAAGGCAGGCTGAAGGCTTCCGGGTGATATAAAATATCTTTAAAGGGCATCTAAGTCACAAGTCATGCATTTAATGTTTTAAAATTATTGTGGAACAATTGTACATCTAAATCTAAAGTGTAAAACATTGATAAGCTCTCCTAAAATACCCAAATGAAATACCATTGATTTATCTTAACATCCTCCTGTTAATTTTGCAACTGTCATCATCTTTGGATAAATGATAATTTTCCACAGTGCTAGAGAAAGAGGAAAAGTGAAGACTAAGCCTGACCTCCAGGAACTTACACTGCAGTAGCCATGACGCCTTCTGCCTCAGTCTCCTAAATGGAAGATTGTATCAGAGACCCTTATCTGAAAGGCACCACTTGGCTCAGACGAACTCCCCGGAGAACCTCCTCCCAGGTGACTCCTCAACTCCCTACTCTCAGGAATGTTAGGAGCATAAATCCTTTCTTTTTTCTTTTTCCTAGTTACAAGTGTACTGTAATTTTCTTCTGATAATTAATTAATTAATTTACATTCATTCTCTGAACATTGTCACAGCATACAAAATGTGATTTCCCATCCAAAATATACTACATAGTGGCTTAATCATATATGTTATCATCATTAATTTTCCATTTCTAGTTTCACACACACACACACACACACACACACACACACATATAATTTTACCCCCATTTCTCACCCTCTGCCATGTCCCACCCTCTTCCCACACTATCTTAGGTGTCTACAGTTGTTTTCCATCCCTTTTTTCCCACACATTTTATTGATTCAAAAAATTTCTTAACTAATCTAACTACTTTCAATAGCAAGTTTAACTGTACGTACATATCAGTGAATACATGTCTGATTTTAGGCGTGAAACTCTGAGTAGAATAAATAAACTATAAGGTAGAACCTAGCTGATGCTATAAAGTTTACTATGGTCATTAAATAGTAATTTTTTTAGAGGTTTTTGCTATAGGTCACGTACATTTGCCAGAAAGGCAGAGACAGAGAGACAGAAAGCGAGAAATCTTCTGCCAGGTGGGATGGCCACACAGCAATCCCTTCTCCTCTCAGGATCTTGGGCACGCATGCATGTGTGCCCAGCATGACTTTAAGCATCCAAGTCTGGGACTCAAACCACTTCAACTACATGAGAGTCCAGTGACATAGCCATTACGCTAACTGCTGGTCCCAGTATTTTTAATATACTTTTTAATTTCAAGAAAAGCAGCATTAGCTTTAATAAATCAAAGAAATGCGAAAGAACTTTACTTAAAACTCAAAGCCAGGAAACAGGTCAGGATTCTGTTCAAATAGTAGGTACATGAACCTATGGGCAGCTCAAGACAGGACAAAAATCCTTAAAACTTTGGAAAACAAAGCCTAGAAGAAAATCAGCAATGTTTTAGTCAAAAGTCATAAAATCCTATTTCACCAGTTCAGTCTCATGTACTTAATTTATCTTTGGTTGTGCTCTGATCTTCCCGATTAAATTTGGGGATATAATATTCAACTCCAGACGTGTCTTTATAATTAAGCTGGCCCTTTTTAAAATTTTTTTGGAAGAGGGTTTTGCTATAGGGCGTGTGTACTCGCCAGAAAGACAGAGAGAGACAGAGACAGAAAGCAAGAAGTCACCCCCCCCCGGGGGGGGATGTCCACACCGCAATCCCTTCTCTTCCATTCTTCTCTCGGGATCTTGGGCACACACGCATATGCGCTTGGCGTGAGTTTAAGCCACCAAGTCCAGGTCTGTACTGCGGTCAACAACATGGGTGTCCAGCGACATAGCCATTACGCCAACTGCTAGTCCCAAGTTGGCCATTTTCTTAGTTTTTGAACTCTTATTTCCATATGTTTGTATTTAATTTTCCTAGTATAGCATTCCTTTGAGAACTTCTTGGAGATCTGGTCTGGTGTTGGTAAATTCTTTCAGGTTGTGTTTATCTGAGAATATTCTTGTCTTTTCTTCCATATGAAGGATAATCTTGCCAGGTACAGTATCCTTGGTTGAAATTGCTTTTCCCTTAACACTTCAGATATATTTTCTCATTTTTTTTCTCACTTGCATTGTTTCTGATGAGAGGTCTGCTGTTAGCCTGATGAGATATCCTTTGTAGGTACCTTGTCGTTTCTCTTGCCAATCTTAGTATCTTATCTTTGTCTGTGGTTTTGGTCAATCTGGATATACTGTGTCTTGGAGAAGATCTTCTTGGGTTGATTCTATTTGGGGTCTTTGTATTTCTTGGGACTGGATCTTTGCATGCCTCTCTAGGTTTGGAAAGTTTTCTTGCAGGACTTCACAGAATAGATTGTCAATGCCCTTATGAGTCTCTTCACCTTGTGGGATACCAATGATCCAGATATTTGGAATTTGAAGGTATCTAGTATTTACATATATTATTCTCATTTGGGGGGGGCATTAGTCTTCATGGTGGATTTTTCTGGGCCAGTGATTCTATCTTCTACATCTGAGATTCAATTTTCTGTATGATCTAGTCTGCTTTTAACACTTTCAAGGGAGATCTTGACTTCCTGTATTATAGCCTTCATCTCTAACAGGTCCATTTGATTCTTTTTTATAGTGTGTATTTCCTCTTTTAGATCTTGCAAGCATTTCATCACCTCCTAGAACTCGTCAGCTCCTTTCTCCTGCCTCTTCTGCAGTTCATTCTCTTCTGTTCCATCTCTGTTAGCTTTGTCATTATGAATATTCTAAAATCCTTATCAGACATTTCCATGAGTTTTATTGTACTGTTTGAGGATGAAGATGTGTTATTCTTTTCCCTTGGAGGAGAGATATTGTCTTGCTTTCCCATATTTCTTATGATCCTGCAGTGATTTCTAATCATCTGATGGATGGTGTATTTCTCCCTAATTCATGAAGTTCAATCTGAGCATTCAGAGGTGAGCAGAAGGATGTGATCTGCAATCTTTCTTCTGTTCCATTTTCACTTTTTGTGCATCATATTCAGAAAAATACGGTGTCAATGATGATGTGTATAGTATTCTTAACTGGACTGGACTGAGGTGTATATCATGCTGGGTAAAGTCTCTTTACAATCTAAATGATGTATAGCAATTGAATGTAATAATAATAATTATAAATTTTAAAATAAATAAAATAAAATTGCATTAAAAAAAAGAAAAGTACAGTGGGAAGTGACTTCAAAAGATCTTCAGCTCTAGCCTCCTGCTGCACAGGGCTTGTAATTTATCTCATTTGTGAAGACCTCAAGAACCTAATTCATTACTTTTCTATGCTTATTGGGCTACTCACGCACTCCCATGATCTAAAAAAAATGCTCTTCTTGAAACTTAAACCCACTTCCTGTTGGAGTCTACACAGCCAAGACTAACATTTAGATCTGAAGGAACAATAATGAAGTCTTCACAGCTTTTTTAGTCTATAGGTCAACAACTGTCATAGTTAAATTACTTTTAGTGCAAGTAACAAAAAACTAACTTTGATAAATGATTAATAAAACTTCACAAGAAATTTGTCATAAGAATGTAAGTATCACATTCTGTGTAAGGATACTGATACAGCTAAACCCTAGAAAAAGACTAGAACTGTGAAATGGAGCAACTCGAGTCAGGGTCACCTACCTACCAGCAGCAACTAGGGGGTCAGAACACAGCCTGAAGCCCATCCTCCAGGTTCAAGTCCTCATTCGACCACAGGTAGAGAGAAAAGGCCTTTATCACAACCAATCCTTCTCCTTCATAATCAATGCAAGTATTTCTTCCTAAATTTTCTCCAAATGCTGAACTTTCTCTGTGGGCCACATTAGAGAATTAACAGCATTTTTCACTTGCAGATTTCAATGCTTTATATAGAAGAAGAAGTACTCAGAGAAATTATACATTTATCTAATGTCACTATAAATATGTAAATGCTTATTTACTAGTAAATGCTTCATTCTTACTCACCTTGGAAGAATTATGACAACGAAATCTTTCTCTAAAGAATATATCAATTCTTTGTTATTCTTTTTTTTTTTTTAAGAGAGAGAGAGAGATTTTTGCTATAGGGAGCATGCACTCACCAGAGAGACAGAGACAGAAAATGAGAACTCACCTCCCCAGAGGTATGGCCACGCTACACTCCTTTTTCCTTCATTCTCCTTTCAGGATTTTGGGCATGCATGCACACCTGCCTGGTGTGAAGTTTAAGCCACCAGGTCTGGAACTCACACTGTGGTTGACTATGTACATGGGAGTCCAGCGACATAACCATTATGCCATTTAATCTGCTGGCCCCAATTCTTTGTTATTCCAAGGACCCTTTAGTTTGCATCTTCAAATAAGTGACAGTGAATTTATTCTAACTAAAATTTATATTCTTTTAGAGGGTCTAGTTTCTCCCTTTCCCACTAACACTAGAAATTCTACTACTGCCTTTTAGACTCTTAGCACCCTGTGCATTTTTGTGTCATCTAAAAGCTAAGCAGTCACATTCATGATTCTATCCCATGGGACCCAATTCATACACAAGGCTGATTACTCATGGCAATTGTGACAGAGATGGCGTACAAAGAAAATGGCAATTGCCATGAGCACCATCCTTGTTTTCCATCCCGTCTGTGCTGACATACTGTGACCCCCAGTGAGTCAAAGCTTTGTATTTCTTTGAGCCTGAGTAGAACCTCTGACTTGCTTCTAATCAATAAAATATGACAAGGGTGATGGGATGTCACTGCATGATTACATGAAATTTCATGAGACTTTATCTGCACACTAGAGAGAGAATCTTCAGCTAGCTTTGAGAAATTAAGTTTCCAAGATTTTAGAGAGGATTTGTAAGGACCATGTGGCAAAGAATGTGAGTGGCCTTTAGGAGCTGAGAGTGGCCTCAGCCACTGTCAGATACCAAGAAAATGATATCAGTTCAGCAACTATAAGAAGCTGAATTCCTCAAACAATATTAAGAGCTCAGAAGAGGACCCAGGCTCCAGAAAAGAATCAACCCAACCAACAACTTGATCTCAACCTTGCAAGATCATGAACAAGAAACCCAGTTAAGCTGTGCCTGATTTCATGCTCCATGAAAAATGTGGATAATAAAAGGATGTTGTCTTAAACCATTAAATTTGTGGTAATTTGGTAATGCAGCCAAATAAAACAAATATGCCATCCATCTCCTTCCTATCTATTCCCTAACCTCTCATGACTGCTCCCTGCTCCAGCAGGCTATAAACCAATTCTTGCCTTCACTGATCATCAAAACATAAAGAAGGCAGGTGATATTTATGAGTACTCACAGTATTCTAGACACTATACAGAATAGTATCTCTTTTAATCCTGTAAGGTAGATGCTGCTAATTTTCCTAATGTTTCATTTTCTTATCTGAAGACAGTATTATGGATTAAATTATACCATCCCCCACGAATTTGTAGATTGAAGCCCTAACTTCCAATCTAACTACTGGATTTTCAGAAAAGTCATAACTTTTTTTTTTCTGCTTTTCTATGCAAAATTTCATCATGACTTTTCTGACCACCCACTATATCTGGAAACAGGATCAATAAGAAGGTAATAAAGTAGGGCTAGCAGTTGTTGTGGTGGTTAAGGTGACAGACTCCCACATGGCTGACCATGGTTTGAGTCCGGGACCTGATGGCTTTCTCTCCCTCTCTCTCTATGTCTTTCTGGTTCAACAATAATAATAAATAAAATGAAATTAAAAATTCTTAAAAAAAAATAAGATTAAATTATATAGCCCAGTCATGGTAGCGCAGGCAGTAGAGTACTGCTATAAATGCCAGAGCTTCATGGAAGGCCCTGGTTCAGATTGTGGACCAACCTAATCATACCGGGCATGGCAGTGTGTGCTTGTAATCCTAGCTAACTGGGAGGCTAAGACTACAGGATTGTATCCCAGTGAGACCCTGTGGATAACGCTACTCTCTCTCTTCCCTTCGTTCTCTCTTTCATTAAAAAAATGTTAAATGAGGCCCTAGGGGTAGAGCTACAAGCCAATAGAGGTCTCTGGTTCCCACTAAATAGCAGAGCACTCTCTCATGTGCACAGAAAATAGGCTGTGTAGGGACACACAGAGAAAAGAGCCATCTGAAGCTAAGGAAAGAGATCTCACCTGAAACAGACTCTGGTAGCAACTTGATCTTGAACATCCATCCTCAAAAGTTATTATAAATATAAATGTTCATTAATTAAGCCACCCAGTTTGGGGTATTTTGTTATGCAGTGCAAGAAGACTAATATACTGTGGATAAATACTTTGATCCATTAAGATAGAAATGGATGTAAATATGTCACCATTCCTTACTACTTCCTGATTATCAATCTTTGATCAATAGGTATTAAATATGAGGATCTATAGCAATGACTCATATTTCTCTACATCTTTCTCCCCATGGTCAGAGATTTTGATTTTCAAACACTGTTGTTAGGAATGGAGAAAGGGGCCAGCAGGTGGAATGGTGGTTAAGGCACTGGACTCACATGGTCAACTGTGGTTCTAGTCCTGAATTTAGCAGCTTGCTTTCTCTTTCTCCCTCTATCTCTCTGTCTCTCTCTGGTCAAATCGAAGAATAATAATAAATAAATAAAATTAAATAGAAATGATTCTTTAAGAGAGAAAGAAAAAGAATGGAGAGAGAAGGTGTTTTAGTCTATCAACCCTCCAGCTGCTCCTAACGAGCTGACAAAGCAATGCTCCAGACACAAAATGACTTCCCTAGGATTTTTTAGGCAGGTCCTTCAGTTCTCCACATTTTAGTTTCTATGTGATATGATAAACTTGATTTGTTATGATCATAATCTTGATCTGTACCTCATCTTTATAGTGAGGAAAACATACATAATGTTACAGTGATGATGCTTGCTAATCTAAGCAAAGGGTAGAGTATTACCAACTGTACATAGTATGCACCTAATAAATAGTAGCTGCTTTTCTTGTAGTTCATGAAAAAGAAAACACTCTATCTCTAAGCAGCTCATTGCCCCAAAGAGAGAGTCAGTAATATTTTTTTCTTATTTGATAACCTTCCTAGACTGTCTATTCATATCCTTTCATCACAAAGCCATGCATTATATCAGTTGACCAGTAGATCTCAACTTTACCATCCTATAAACCACTGAGACCCTTCATGGTTTCCTAAGCTCATCACAGCCCCTTCACAGGAGTCTCATTTGTTATGAAACTTGCATTTCTGAATGTCCAGGAAGTGCAGCACTAACAGCTATTTCTTTCTGCTCTATTTTTCTAAGGATGCTCATGTAGTAAATAGCATTGGAGGATAGACATAGTAAAGCCTACCAGAGCAAAGGGAAGATTTGCTTACTTCCCAGTATAATAAAGATAATGCTTACCTGCAGGGCAAAGAGTGGGTTTGCTTGAAGCCTATTACACAATTTAGGTTCCCCAGGCCAGGCTCCCTCAAGTATGATGCAAATTCACCATATGTGCAACATCCACCTGGTCCTCTGCATCATCCATGTGGAATATGGAGAAGCAGCTGCCCAATTGGGCCTGATCCTCATGTGTCTGTTCTATGAGTGAATAATGCAGTCTTTTGTCTCTGATCTAGGAGTCTTGTGTCTTCTGACATCATCCTCAAGGCTGTGGCAGACTACTTTGTTAACTTGCAAGTAGGATAAAATCTCATGCCCTTCATGTTTCCTGACAGCCTCTCAAGACGACACATACCTAATCTCCCCATCTCCACCCCGGTGTCTTATAACCCTTAAGGTTTTTTTAAAAGAGTGGGTGGGCACAATGGCCTAGAAAGTAAAAGGAGATAATTCACCCAGGAAAAGCAAAGAGCTGTTGAGAATAAGGCACATCCCTGTTTGTGGACCCCTTGAAAACTACTTCCACTGAGTTTTAAGAGAAAGGCATAGGGCTGTATTTTTAAAATAATTTATTCTACAATTATCACATAGTACTTTTTTTTGCCAACCACTGTGCTAAATGTTTTAGATTTATTAATTCACTTCATCCTCACAGAAATCCATGAGGTATTCTTTTAGATTCTTCAGTAACCTGATTTTTAAGAATCTTCACAATTAAGGAGTAGCTCATGTTTACCAATAACTAAATAATCCTAATAAGCAGTTCATCACTGATTATACAATACAAGTAGATTTTTAACGTTTTCCTTTTCTTTTAATAGCCAGTGGGTGTGTGCTTTCTCCAGAGAGAGATGGAGAAAGGGGAAAAGAACATCTCCCAGTGGAGCGTGGTCATGCTACAATCCCTTCATCATTTATCTACCCTGTAAGGATTTGGGGTGTGCATACATGAACACCAGTGTGTTTCTCTAAGCCCCTGGACCAAGATTTAAACTGTAGTGGTTAGTGTGGAATTTAACTTCCTTACCCACTAGGCTACAGGGCTGGCCTTTAAAGCTTTCATAATGACCAGCCACTACAAGTCATTCTAGCAGGACTATAAATTCCTTTAATGAATCAAGATGCTTTTATCTCAGGTAACAAAAAGCACAATTCAAACTGTCTTGAGCTGTAGAAATGTTTATTATTTATCTTTCTTTCTCTCTCTCTCTCTCTCTCATACACACACAGACATACACACACAGACACACAGACACACACACACACGCACACACACAGAGAGTCCAGAGTTAAGGTGGTTCTAGATATGGTACATTAGGATTCTCTATTTTTCTGTAATACTCTTGGCTCAGACTTTTTCCAGCTGGTTATAGTGTGGCTGTAGAAACTTAAAGCATCTTTTATAAATTACCTTTATAACAAGCAAATAAACTATTCTTAAACGAATCACTGCCAAGTGGAATGGCCTTTGGTTTAGACTCATCATTGTTTTTATATTTGTACATTCTAGTTTGGGGAGAAAAAAAGAAAAAATGTAAATTAAAGACTGATTTTAAGAACTCTATGATTTTGTATGACAATTAGTAACATGCTATACTATATATAATGTTCTTAGCACATTTTTTATCTATTTCTCCAGCCACCCAACCAGTCACCTATTCATTCATTCAATAAGTATTTGTTGTCAAGTATATATCAAGTATGGTTCTAATTGCTGAGATTCATGAGTGACAAAGAGTCCCTGCTCTCATGGATCATCATTCTTCTACCTTCTATTACAATTGTTGAAAAGTGTTATCAGAGTTCTGAAGAGAAGCAGAGCTACTACAATAGATGATAAATAGATGATAAAGAAGAGCCATATGAATATTTATTTTAAAGAATTTGGCTCCCGCATTTGTGAGAGCCGGTAAGTCTGAAATCTGTATGGCAGACCAACAGGCTAGTAGAACTCAGGCTACCTTGGTGGTGCACTTTTGAGGCAGAATTTCTTCTTATTTGTGAAACCTCAGATTTTTCCTTTAAGCCTCAAATGGATGAAGCCACATTACTAAGGATAATCTCTTTTACTTAGAGTCAACTGATTGCAGATAGTAACCTCATCTACGAAATACCTTCAGAGCAAATCTTAGACTAGCGTTTGATTAATTAACTGAGTACTACAAACTAGCCAAGTTGATCCATTAAATTAACCATTACAGATGCCTTGTTTATCTCATCAACTCCTCTGCCAGCTTCTGGGGGGTGGGGAGGAATGACAGTAGTATAAACATGCCTGTAATCCCCACAGAGCTTTACACAGTGCCTTGTAGAGAGTAGATGTCCAAGAAATGCGAATTATTGCATTACTTAAGCTCAATTTTATGCCACATGCTGTGTCTGCATGTCTTTGACTGAAAAGGAAAGTTGAAATCACAGAGGATCACCCAGAGCTGAAACAAGACCATAAATCATAGAATAAAGGGGACAAATCTTCTCATTCACTTGGACTGATCTGAAGACTCCGCCCTTCTTTCAAGCCACACTTCCCATCTTGACTCAGGAATACATCCCAGACCATCACACCAGTGTCAAGAAATTACATTTCTCAAAAAAATGCTACTAAGTACACCACATGCCTTTTTTGGGAAATGAACCTAAGCCTAGGGCTTAAGAGACTTCATTTTTTCCCATCTGACTTGGATCTCTTCTTGGGCCATTTGATCTGGTTCTTTCCATAAAGCAGATGTTCCCGGACAGATTGCACAGGGAGCCTTGAGCAGGAGCCAGCCCTCTGATCTGCGTGTGTCTTCACTGGCCACCCATGGGGTGCTAGGCAAGCTGTGGCCTCTGTGACTCAGAATCTGGCATTTCCAAGCATTCCATACACCTATCTTACCAAGACATCCTCCCCCCCGCCCCACAACAGCCTTTATATTTGCAAACGTGTTTTCTTGGTAGCAGATGCCTGATCCATTAAATATCTAGTATAAATTATTTTTTTCCATGTTTAGTCTAGCCACAGTCTCAAGGCTTTACCTTCTGCATCTAAAAATCAAGAAAAAAATAAAAGCTAATAAACTAATTGAGCACCTATACTAAGGCGGGCATTAAATGAGACCTCTCTGCATGGTTAATCTTCATAAAATTGTATTAAGGATATATTGTTGTATCTGTGATACAAATGAGAAAATAGAGGTCAGCTGTCACTTGGAGCATAAATTTCAGGTTAAAGATTAAGATAAAGCTAATTAAGTATGGTCACAAACCTTGTTTTCCTCAGGACTGAAAAAAATTCATTATGAGATTACTATTTTGACTTACTAATTTGTCGTTTTTATATAATTATTTTTAAATTTATAATCATTGCACATATTTACAGCATACAAAATTATTTTCCCCAGCATGACTACATTTTGTATTAGTCAAATCATCACAATGAGATATCACTTATCAACTTGAACAACATACAATGCAGTTTAATTTGGAGTATTCTATAATATCCAGGTTTTTCCAAAGGAGATGGGATAGGGTGAGTTTTGTTTTCTTTGTGTTGTTGTTTTCCTTTGTTTTGTGTTTTAGAGACAAATGTGAAGTATGTGGTGTATGGAAAGTGAACACAAACATTTTAAATAAAGTAATTGCTAGAAGTGTATTACTCCATCATAAAATATAGATAACACTGAAGTTGGTATTTAAACGGATATGAATTTCTTGACATATTTTCCAAAGCTATTTTTCCTTGCAAGGAATAGTCAAGCATGATTCTACACTTCAACAAAGGAGATCCACTTAAATAACGATTAATGAACCAGAGAAAAATGCCTAATACTCACCATGTCTTCAGTAACAAGTTTTTCTCCTTGATTGCTTTATACCACAGAAAATCCTCCTGCTCACAAGTCAAGAAAATCCATTAGTCAAAGAGTCAGAAGTATAAGTTAGGTCAATAAGAGCTCCACAGAGGAAAGACAGAGTGGTTTTCAGGTGAGCTCTTAAGAATCAACCACTTTGGGACCAGCAGTTAGCATAATGGCTATGTCACTGGACTCCCACGTAGACAACCGCGGTTCGCACCCTGGACCCGGTGGCATAAAACTCACGCCGGGTGCGTGTGCATGCATGCCCAAGATCCTGAGAGGGGAATGGAAGAGAGGGGATTGCGGCGTGGCCATCCCCCCTGGGGGGTGATTTCTCGCTTTCTGTCTCTCTGTCTCTGTCTGTCTGGTGAGCGCATGTGCCCTATAGAAAAAAAAAAAAAAAAAAAAAAAAAAAAAAAAAAAAAAAAAACACAAAAAAAAAAAGAAAAAAAGAAAAAAAGAATCAACCACTTTGGTACTGCAGGCTGAGAATCCTGAAAAGAGTTTTTCTGACCTTTGCTCCCTCAGTCCTCTCCATGGATGTAGAAGCCTCTCTTTCTGTATATTAAAGCCCTCCAATGGACCAGCAGTTAGCGTAATGGCTATGTCACTGGACTCCCATGTAGCCCACCCTGGTTCACGTCCTGGACCCGGTGGCTTAAAACACGCCAAGCGTGTGTGCTTGCGTGCCCAAGATCCCGAGAGGAGAATGGAGGAGAGGGGATTGCAGCGTGGCCATCCCCTCTGGGGGAGTGAATTCTCACTTTCTGTCTCTCTGTCTCTGTCTGGTGAACACACACGCACTATAGCAAAAACAAAAACAAAAACAAAAAACAAAAAAACCTCCAAACTTGGAGGAGAAATAAAAGGAAAGAAAGTGAATGAATCAATCATTTGTAATGAGCCCCATGTAAAGATGACTCATTACATCAGTGAATCATTGAATGAATGGATGGATGGATGAAGGGGTAGATAGACTGAGGAAATTCTGAGATTATAACAGTGATAAATTCATAGAGTGCTGCAAATAGCACCATCAAGAAAGTGAAAATACAATGGAATTTCAAAAAGTTCATGGATAAATTAAACTATGAGTTCATTTCGTTTCAAAAATTTTCAAAATTGGGACCAGCAGTTAGCGTAATGGCTATGTTGCTGGACTCCCATGTAGTCGACCGCGGTTCGAGTCCCAGACCTGGTGGCTTAAAACTCACACCGGGTGCGTGTGCATGCGTGCCCAAGATCCCGAGAGGAGAATGGAGGAGAAGGGATTGCGGCGTGACCATCCCCCTTGGGGGTGATTTCTCGCTTTCTGTCTTTCTGTCTCTCTCTGTCTGTCTGGCAAGCGCACGCGCCCTATAGCAAAAACCTCTCCAAAAAAAAATTTTTTTTCAAAATCTTTGCATAATTTTCTTTATAATACGCATTTTCCATGAACCTTTAGGATCCTTTGCACAAACCTACAGAATGGAAGAAAATATTTATGAGTAATATATCTGATAAAAGACTTGTATCTAGAGGATATAAAGAACTCTATTTTTTTTTGGGTGATGATTATGCAGCTCTATAAACATATTAAAAATCATTGAATAGGGGCCAGCAGATGGCCTGGTGTTTAAGCTCCCACAAGGACAACCATGATTCTAGTTCAGAACGTGGCGGCCGGCTTTCTCGTTTTCTCTCTCTGGTGGGCGTATATGCCCTATAACCAATTTAAAAAATAATAATAATAAATAAATAAATATTTTAAAATATAATTGAAGAGTACACTTTAAATGGGTAATTTTATGCTATAAGACCATCTCAATAAAGCTGGGTTATTTTTACAAAGGTCATTTAACAGAAATTGAAGATAGTACTTTTATAAAAAAATTATTTATTTATTACTATTTTTTAAATTTTGTATAGGGCACATGCACTCACCAGAGAGAGACAAGAGAGATTGAGAGGGAGAGAGAGCAAGTCACCAGGTTTAGGATTCGAATCGTGGTAGGCCATGTGGGAGTTCAGCACCTCATTCACCACACCACCTGCTGATCCCATAGATAGTCTTAATAAAATTTTAAAACACCATCATATTTTTATTCTCAGGGTCCTCATGAAATTTTTTCAGAGTAGAATGACTCATTCTTATGTAACTTGAATTCTTAGAATGATTATATTTTTAACAGTTTTAGGAGAAAAGATTCAAGCAAGTATCACTCTCATTCTCAGTACTAAAATCTAGCAGAAAGAATATGACAGTATCTTATACTAATAGATGTATCTATAGATTTTTATAATATATTCATATTAACTACCACCATTAATATTACTTAAATTTTCTAGTCAACTTATTTACTTCTTAAAACACATATACTTAAAAGAAAATCTATTTTCCTATATAGTTAGAAAACTAATTACACTTGTCTTAAATAAAAGGTGACTGCGAAACTAAGTATAATCAAAAGAAATCAGTATTTTAAAACCCTAGCAAGAAGGTGTAGCTACCAGAAAGAAGACTTTTAAGTCTGAGACATGCTACCTATTTTAAAGAGACTAGTTTATTAAAGAAGTATTGAAATCTAGTGCAGCAAAAGGAATACACTATCAATAAATAAGACAAGAAATAATCTATGCAAATTGATATCCCTTAATACTGTATCCTTAGATCACTTGAACCTGTTAGCCACCTGTTAGTAACACCTGATGAAGGTGTTACTGGTTGGTAAGTGGCTGTTCTCTAAGTGGTGACTCCAGACCCAGGTGCCTTCCACCCTGTGACTCCATTAGAGAAGTCTACATCCAGCTGGAGGAGTGATCATGGAGAAGGCAGGCTAACGTCCTAAAAATATGACTCAGAATAGACACACATCACATCTGTTTATATTCCACTGGTGAGAATTAATTGTATGGTCACTCCGGGGTGTGAAAGATGCAAAAAAATGTGGTCCCTGGCTGATCTGCCATTTCCCAGAAAACTCTGAATGATGCATGGGGAAGCAGACATTGGACTAGACAGCTCTCTTGGCCACAACCCAGGGTAACCCAGGAATTCTGGAAACATAATTCATTATCTGAAATGACTCTCTTGAAGGAATGTCTTGGTATCATATGCCTTCTTAAAAAGTGGAGTTGAGGAAATAGACTTATTGTATAGGTGACTACCTAAAATGAAAGGGCCACTTTAAAAAATAAATGACCACCTAAACCAAGCATGCAATAATAGCTTTTTCAAGCTGAAAGGGAACCCAGAGAATATCTACTTGTCACACAAAATAATTCACCTAAAATAAATGCTTGAAGATCTGGCACATGTGCAACCTCCCCTTTAGGAAACAATTTGATTGGTCTCCTCTGGTTTCATTACCATGTATGTGCCTGTCTTCCTTGCCACCAGGAGTAGACCAACTTGCAGTTAAGCTAAAGTAGGAAAAAAACAAGAAACACAGGCCACCCCACTTAGTGATAAACTGCAAAAAGCATAAAACTCAAAAAAATTTTTTCTAGACCATCCATTACTCTTGTTTTTTTTTTTTTTTTTTTTTTTTTTTTTTTTTTTAGAGGTTTTTGTTATAAGGTGCATGTGCTCGTCAGAAAGACAGAGAGAGACAGAGTGACAGAAAGTGAGAAATCACCCCCCAGGGGGGACAGTCATGCCACAATCACTTTTGCTCCATTCTCCTCTCAGGAACTTGGGCATATACGCACACGTGCCCGGCATGAGTTTAAGCCACTGGGTCCAGGACTCAAACTGTGGTTAACTACATGGGAGTACAGCAACATAGCCATTACTCCAATGGCTGGTCCCATCATCCATTACTCTTGAGAAACTGGTCTTGGTTGAAAGCTCTTCTAGTTAGGAACTTTACTCCTTTTAAGCTCAAGACTTGTGTGTATGTGTGTGTATGTGTTAATTAAAACATTTGTAACACTTTCTAAAATAGGTTCTATACTTCCCTGCCTTTTCAAACAACAGTGAAACAGCATGCAGACTTTTCTTGGTGATTCAGAGATTATCAACAACATTCATATAATGCAGGCCTTTTTTGCCTCACATGAGATGACTGCTGCAGTTTTGGAGTCATGACTTCTCAGGCTCTTCCCATGTCAGGCTACCTCATCACTCCTCATTTCTCTGTTTCTGCTTTGTGTGGCTCCTTCCAGGACTATGATTGGCATCTTCTGTAAGTCTGAAATCTAAATAGCAACACTGCTGAGAGATTTTCAGCTCTAACTTTATCTACAGTCCTATAAAAGACTTGCTTTTGAGTCCATCTTGGAACATTTAGCACGTATTATGTGACATTTCTTTCCTCTCTTCAGAGCTCCTTTACACTCAGTTCATTGTATTCATTGTTTCACATAGGTGAAGCTATTAAATTGAAGTCCAAATAAATGATATGGTTAATTATATTCTCATCACCTATTAGTTAGGACTTTCATTTGCAAGGGACTCCAAACCAAATCAAATTGACTTAGGCAAATTAGGAAGTGTATATTGGTTCCAAAAGCTAAAAAATTCATCCACTTCAGGTCCAAATGCTCAAACAACATCGTCAGTGTCATCTCTCATTATCCTTGGTTCTACTTTCTACCATATTGCCTTTTATCTAGGCCAAGATAGCCACCAGAGCCTGTAGGTTTATGTCCTACCAGTTTAGCAATCCCAGCAGAAACTACCTCAGTAATTGAGCACAAGTTTTCATACTGATTTCTAATAGCTTAGGTTGGATCACTTAACTATCCCTGAGCCAATCACAGTGACTCTGAATGGTGTTAAACAAAGTTTAGAGAAGGTCTTTGTTTTGTATTAGCCTCCTGCACTGGTTTCCCAGCAGACCACACCAAACCAGAATGGAGTCACTTGTGCTAAGTGGCATGCAATCAAACTAATTTGAAATGGGCCAGTTTTCCAAAACAGAGGAGATTCCAGTGAATGCCAATCAGTATGGTTTTTTAAAGTCCCTTCTGTTTTAACCCTTTAATAAAGTAACTTTGAAACGACCAACCTGCTTGTTGTTCTCTGCTTCTTCTTTTGTTCGCCCTTTATTGCCTATAAAGCCAACCTTCTCTGCTCACCTCATGGAACATTTATTCTATTTTATAATATTAGGTGTTGTCTGATTCTGCTCTATTACAAATAAAAACCAATTAAGATCTTGGACCAACCTTGTGGGGCAGTGTTAAACCCTGTCTATATGGAGCTGGATCCCATATGATGGACCATGTTTCAAATCCAGGCCTTGTGGCTTGAAAACACACCCGGTGCTATGTGCGCATGCATAAAATCCTGATGAGATGGAAAAAGGATTGCAGTGTGGCCAAACTTCATTGGTGCTTTCTCTTTCTCTCTCTGGTAAGTTTACACATCCTTTGGCAATTAAAAAAAAAAAAATCTAAAGCCCATTCAAATCTTTAAAGTTGTATTTTTGGTTTTGGGTCATGGCTAGGCTTTGATCATGTTCTTAACTCCAGAGTTCAATCAACTGAAATTTACATGGATGGAGAAAAGAGAATGTTAAGATCAACTCGTCAAGATAAATTCAAGGTCCCATTAACAAAAGAAAGAAGAGGTATTGGACAAGCAATAAACAACAGATGTCACTGAAGTTCATGACAGGCCACTTAATTTAGGTTTCTAGAGGTTGAGAAGCAAGACCACTTTTGAATAATCATTTTGCTGTAGAGTCATTTCTGTTAGTAACACTTCTAAAATTTTCCATATGCTGGAATATAAAGTTGGCACTTAAACCATCCAATATACCTCTAACATTAGGCCTTTTAAAGTAGAACATATTTCTGTTTCCTGATTATAGCATGTTTTTATCATCACCCTTATAATAATTTTCACACTTTTTCTCTCCGGAAATAAAACTTTCAGTGTAAAATTTGTCTCCTGTTCTTCAGTGTTAAGATGTTAGTAGTTTCTTAGTCTCTAGTAAATCTTTCTGGGACTCCATTTTCTCCTGAAACAGGAAATATGAGAGCCAAAAATAATCTTTCCTTTTAGCCCAGTAGCTCTCCAGTGAGTTCTGCTGGAAGCTTTGATAAAGGGCAGTATCAGCAGCCAGGACACTCCAAGCTGGTACCACACAGAAGGCATCTTTTAAATTCCTTTGGGTTTTGAACTTGTAGGCAGATGTCCTTCTCTCTGTATGGGGACTGTATTTCCTCAGGGAACAGGCTCTCTGTCCTTGACAATAGGGGTTTCTCATTCAATTCTGCCAACTTGCTCACATGGTGAGAATTGACCAGGCATCCCCACGCACACTCCATCCACCCACCTCCATAAATCCTGCTATACAGCAGGGGCCAGGAAATGGATCTGTTCTCTATTCAAAGGCCACAGAGCCAAGAACTCCCAAGGTTCTTGCATCAGAATCACCACTCTAATTCTGCTGAATGTTCTCTTTTGACCCCACCTGGCAAGAAACCACAGCATCTCTTGGAATCGTCCACCTTCTTGTGGTTCACAGTAAAAAGACTGGGTTTCGAAACTTCATCCTGCCACTTACTGGAACAGGGTGTTATTTTTATTCCTCTCCATAGGGTCCTTCACTCCCTTTTCTGACTGCAGCCCCTGTTTTTGTTAAGGGTGTCTTCCCTCCCTCACCAACCATACATGTGATCTAGGCAAGACTCTCTCCAAGGCTAAGCCAATCAGCACACCTACAACCCACTGACCACAGAAACTGGTTTCAGGATAGGCCCTGGTCTAGGAGAGTCAGTTCTGAGCAAGTCAGAACATTTTCCAAGAGCTACTCAAAGCAGCATGCCATTTCCTACTGGACTTGGAGTTGAGCCAATGTTGAGGACCAGCATATTACAGTCTACCCAGGCCTTTCCTGACTTCAAGACTGATAGTCCCATGTCATTGGAACCCTCTCAGTCTCGAGCAAATCAGAATGGTTGGTCATCTAAGTGATGTGAGGGTTGGAGCTCATACAACCATATTGTCACCACGTGAAATCTGACAATGAAACCAGCACAGTGGAAAAGGAGCTCAGAGAGGGAAAGCAGCAGCCAGTCCCTAGTCACACCTTTAAACTCCTTGTTCCCTTAAACCAAGTTAAGTTGTATTTCTTGGCACTTAGAAAGTCTGCTCACTAACATATCAGTTGTACGATACTGAATAAGTTGCTTAACCTCTCTAAGCTTCAGTTAGTGCATCTATAAAACTGGAATGATATTTTCTGAAAATTAAATCAGATTGTAAAGGTTTCTATCTCAAAGCCTGGTGGTAGGTAACTGCCCAGTGAGTTTTGTTTCATCCCCTTTATAAGCTAGAGTACTCATATATTCTAGTGTGTGGGAGCTGGAAAGGAAGTAGAGATGAACTTACTCTGGTTGTCAAAAGAGACTGAGACACAGCTGAAACTGACTTCACTGACGCCCTTCAGCTAGTGCCACAATCAGAGCTAGAGATAGGCTCCTGAGTTCTGACTATTGCTATATTACCACACCTCATGAACCCAAATCTAGTTTTCTCTTCTGAGAATTCCATTCTGCTAATGCAGAGAGGAGAGTGAATCTTTCATAGCTCTAGGAGACTCCACCCAAACGTGATGACCAGCAAGTCAGGGCAGAGCCAGGAGCTGGCCCAGAGCAAAGACTCAACCTGACCAATCTGTCTCACTGAACATCAATCCAGCATCCTCATAGAGTACTACAAGGGGGACTCTTTTCCCACCTCAGGGCTACATACCCCACCCAAGTACAAGTCTCTTCTTTGAATGAAGACTTGAATGCAGGCCTGAGGGACCCACTTAATAATGAAATGTGATGATGGATCACATGTTTTTTCCTCCCAAAATTCATAAACAGAAACCCTAACTCCCAATGAGAAGATATTGGAAAATGGAAACTTTAGGAAATAATTAGGTCATGAAAGTACAGCCCTCATCATGAGATTAGTGCTCTTATAAGAAGAGACACAGAGTCAGCGGCAGTGTGGTTAAGGAGGCTGGATCCCACATGGCCAACTTCATGGCTTGAGTCCCAGACCCGAAACTTGAAAAATCCACTGGGTGCATGTGTGTGCCCAAAATCCCAAAAAGAAGGAGAAATGGAGGATAAGGGATTGCAATGTGACCATCCCCCATGGGAGGTGCCTTCTCACTTTCCTCCTTTTCTGTCTCTGTCTCTCTCTCTCACGCAAGAGCATGTGCTCTCTGGCAAATTAAAAAAGAAGAAAAGAAATATAGTGCTCACTCCCTACGTTCTAACTCCACCATGTGAGACTACAATGAGAAGGCTACTGTTTACAAGCAAGAAAGAGAACCCTGACCAGAACCTGGCCATGCCGGCACCCAGAGAGTGAACTTACAGCTTCTCGAACTATGAGAAGTAAATTTCTATTGCTGAAGCCATCTAGTCTATAGTGGCCAAGGATGACTGAAAAAGTATTAATAACCAACTGACAATTGCAAGATTCAGAAACTAACTTTAAACTAGTTTTTTCTTTTTAGAAAAATAAAATTCATTTTCAAAATGAAGCTCCCAGTTGTACTAGTAAATGCCTTTTCCAAAGCAAAGAGGAGAGAATGTTATAGCCATGTACATGCTGAGTTAGGAGTCTGGGTGGGGAGAAAGCAGGGAAAGGCCGGCCCCCTTATTGTCACCTGAGGGGAAGGCTCCAGTGCTCAGTTGCTCTCTCCCTCCTTCTCACGGTGGAGGAATAACCAAGGGCTCACCAGGACGTGGAGAACTGCATCCTGCTCTCTGTTGCATTGGTGATTTATTGGCCATGTCCACAGTCCCCTCCATTACAGCCTGAATTGGTTTTACTCTGCACTGCCTTGAGATCATAAAAGGAATATTCTCCTTGACTGACACATGCTTGGGAGGGAGACTGAGACAGAGTGGCCAAGTGATTTCCCTCAGGACTGCTAGGCTCAAGCCCAGCTGCTTCAACAAATCTTGGAGGAATGTACAGCACTGAACTGCAAGAAGTTTCCTCTCGTTGCGGTTGTTACCACCGTGTGTCCAGGGGCAGGACGGGGTGCTTGCGCCCGGAGATGCCCCAACATGTGCCTACAAGACTCACTTGGGGCAGACCATGACTGTTCTGCTCACCACATCTCCCAAGGCTGCATGCCTGGCATGTGACAAATGTAGTAAAGGGGATTGTCATGAATACAGTGCTTCGAGGTCCATTTCATTGCATTTCTCAACCCTACAGGTTCTGACCCACTTGACAAGTAGACAGAAAGTTAGGACACCATGATCGAAGCACCAGCTTTATCATCAGTAAGGTGTATTGAAGTCTTGGTATAAGTCTGAGGTCAAACAAAAGTCTCCTCTTCTTCTGGTCCTCCACTTAACTGAACCTACTAGCTGAGGAAGAGGCTGACAGCTGGACTCCTATGTGCTCTGTACTCCCATCATAAGGCCTGGTCCTGCCTTGGGGAGCCTTCTACAGGGAAAAGGAATAAGAAGCCTATATGCATGCTTTGAGGAAAAGAGCCACAAAGGGCCTGAGCATGAAAAGCCACATGATCCCCTTTCCCATTCCTCTAGCTAGATAAGTCCCATCTCATCCCAAGGGAGACGAGGCAGAGAGACCAGAAAGAAGCACAGAAAGAGTTGCCTATCGCTTCGTCAAGAGGTTCAATAAAATTATCTTTGGAGTCAAGAAAGCAAGACTTAATTCAGGTAAAAATGTCACCTCATTAGTACTCTAAGTTCCTCTGAAAATAAACTGCCTTTTCCAGCATAATTCCCTTGAGAACTGTGCAAGCTGTTGTATATAGCAGTAATTTATTTCTTTTCATTGCTGAGTAGTGTTTCATAGTGGGGACAAAAAAAAAAAAAAAAACAGTTTATTTGCTTGTTGAAGGATATCTGGCTGACTTTATCTGCTATGAACATTCAAATACTGGTTTTCATGTGAACATAAGTTTTCATTTCTCTAGGATAAGTGTCCAAGCATGCAATTGTATGTTTAATTTTTTTAATTATTTTATATGTTCAATCACTGTATATCACTACAGCTTGTAAAACATTTACTCAACATGAATGCCCACTCTGCTGCTTCACCCAGCAGCATGATATGAATATGCAGAGCAAGAGGTCAGAGGGCAACACGAACCCATAGCAAGCTACTCGCACTGCAAGTGAGGGTGGAAAAGAGGTTGGAAATATATGGAACCCAAGGCTAGTCTGTAGGAACTTATAATCATTGTGTGTGCAAAACTGTAATCAGAAGATGCAGTTCCCTTTGATGTCTATGAAAATTAGGGAAAGCTACTTAAAATAAAAATAAAATTGGGGGCGACAGTGATGATTCACTGTGTGATTCTGGACCCATATGGGAGGTCCCAGGTTTACATCCAGAGATCTCCCTGTGCTTGCCAACTATACTCGCACACACCCATGCCTGCAATCCAGGCTGGCAGAGGCTGGGTGTGGAGAGCCGTATAAAGACCCTTTTGAGGGGTGTTTCTCTCTCTTTCCTTCTGTCTGTCTTTCTCATGGAAGAAATAAAACAAAATTAAAACTTAAAAGCAATAAAACTTGGTTAACTATACAAAAAGAAAGACTGAATTATCTTTCTATGATTTCAATAGGTCATATTATAAAATTATTATCTTGTAAAAAGACCAGTGCAATCAAAGTAATGTATGTAAAAAGAAAAGTTTGGGCCAGCCAGCAGCTTGGTGCTTAAGGCAACTGGATCCACATGGCCGACTGCACAATTCAAGTCCTGTACCCAGCAGCTTGAAAAACATGCCAGAAATGTGTATGTGTGTGCCCAAAATCCTGAGAGGAAAACGGAGGAGAAGGGATTACGACATGGTCATCTCTCCTAAGGAGTGCTTTCTCACTTTTTCTCTCTCTGTCTTGGTGAGTGCACATGCCTTATAAAAAAAAATACTTAATTTTAAAAAGTAAGAAATAGTTTTACGGCCTTATATAGGGTAGTTAATTATAATAATAAAAGATATTTTTATATTCTGAAGTTTTGTGGTATTTCAGTTCTTTGTCAGGTATTTAATATTTATCATTTATTGTGCTTGCTTTTCTTTTTCTACATGTATATTCAGTTTGTACCTAATAGTGTGTTTTTTTCAGAGAGATTTTTGCTATAGGGTACATGCACTCACTGAAGAGATAGAGAGACAGAAAGTAAGAAATCACCCTCCAAGGGAGATGGCCACACCGCGATACCTTCTCCGCCATTCTCCTCTCAGGGTTTGGGGCACACACGCACACATGTGCCCTGGTGATCTTCAAGCCACCAGGTATGGGACTCAAATTGGGGTGGGCCATATGGGAGTCCACTATACCATCTACTGGCCCCTATTGTGCTCTTCTTAATAAAATTGGGTCCCAACCATAAATAAATCTCAGGTCCCATAAAACCTAAGTCAATTCCTGACCAAAATTTAATCTTTTATCAAGAGGTATCTTAGAGTGCCTCAAAGAAGGGGCCATAGTGACCCAGTTACAAGGAGGAGGGGGAGATAGTCAAGAGTTAGCCAGTAAACTCAGAAGAGTAGCTATTACCAGCTAGTATAAAAGTATTTCGATGTTGTAGCTGGCATGCCTCTGCTGATAAGATCTCACTAAATATAAGCCCTGCCCTTGTGTTTATGTAAGTGCTTTGTTGGGGTAGCAGAAACCGGGCAAAGGACCAGGAGCCTTTAACGTCAGGCAATTCTTGAGAAAAATAATAAACGTGCCCCCTTAAAGAGTTCAACAGAACCTTATAGAAAAAAAGTACTAAACTTGAAAGTCAGTTGATCAGAATAGATAAAAAACAGCATACATCACTAACAGACATTAAACAAAAGGTTCCAACTACTATTTTATTTTGCCCGAGACTCCTGCAGCAGTCATACAACATACTAGAGATGGATTTCTGATTTTATGGGCTCTTTCTCATGGCTGTTCATGCCCCCCTCTCTCGATCATTGGGTTGGCTCTAGCAAAGACTAAGGTGATGAAACACCCAGTATCAACCGTAATTACCAACCATAGTCAGACACTGGAGCTTTCTCTACTTACCTCACTTAAGTCCCTGGAGATATAAAACTGCTAAGGACAATCGTGACTCACTGCTTTCAAGGAGCCTCACAGAAATGATCCATAGGATTCAAGATCTACGTAGAGCCATTTGACAACTACCAATCCAAGGAAACAGCATTTAGCTTACAGGCAAACACCACCAATTAATCACACCAAGGATACTGGGGAATGTAATTTAACTTCTTGCTTTAGTTTTCTCATCAATCGTGATGTCTCTGAATTATTCTGAGGCCATCTTCATCTTCTTTGGAGCTCTTTATTTTTTTTTTTAACTTGCTATAGTGAGCACACATTCACCAGAGAGAGGGAAGGTAAGAAAGCACCCCCAAGGAGTATGGTCAGGCTACAATCTCCTCTCCTTCACCTTCCTCTCCTGATATTTTGGGGTATGCACACACATGACCTAATGTGTTTTTCAACCCACCAGGTCCAGGACTGGAATCACGCAGTCAGCCATATAGGATCCAGCCTCCTCAACCATCACATGACTGACTAGCCTTCTTTAAAGTTCTGTATATTCAAAGTCAAAATGGAATCCTGGTTCTGCCATACATTATCATGCAATCTTGGACAAAACCCTCTCCCCATGTTTAGTTTGGTGATTAGCAACTTTTCCCTTGCAAGGAGCTTCTACAGCATGAAGAACATATATGTAAAGAACATATGTATAAAGTCTAAACAGAAAACCTTACACCTAGCAAATTCTCAATAAAAGTAACAACTGTTATTGGAAAGCAAATCTTGTAAATCTTAACCACCAACAAGGAGGAAATGATGTTCAACATGAGATTCTGATAAATACTATATATAAAGTAATAGTGCCATTCAGTCCCTTCTGTCAGATATCATGGGACAACACTACTATTGGAACTAGCATGAACACTCAAATGTTCACTTCCAGTTGAAAGTTTTCTCTGCATTAGAGGAAAGAGTGTCTTTTACTTTATCCCACCTATGTATGAATAATTCTAGAGAATGATTAAATTTTAGAGGAATTGAGCAGACTATTTATAATTATAAATAATTAAAAGTATTTATTTCATAAATAAGTAGATCTATTTTATACATAGAAAAATATATGCACATATAGTAAATATTTGGTGGAAACATGAGTTAAAAAAAATGAAATCAATGAAGTTAGAGTACCCTTTACAGTATTTATGAGAAAAGTCTTAGTAAGCAAATTAGCAACACAGACAAGATTTAAAGGAAAAGCTCGCACTTCAAAATACTTCCAAGAATGTTAAAACTGCAGCATAATCTAAGTGCTCGTCGTAGTATTGTGTTGATCTTTTTATGAAAGCAGACACAGAAAGCATCATGTTTCCTACTTTTTACCTACTTTAGTACTGAACCTAAGAGTGCTGGAGAAGTGACTGTGGTTCAAAAGATCAGTTTTAGAATTTAAGACACAGATTCCAGTGTAGATTCAAGAACCCACCGGTCTTTGATATTTTTAGATCCTTAATTTTCTTATTTCCTTATCATTTATAAAATTGAGATACTTCTTTTCAGAGTTGTTATAAGAAATGTCAAAAACCCCAACATTTTCTTGTTGCTATAATAATGGTTTTAAGACATTTCTCATTCATATCCCATTGAATCAGTTTTTTATACTAATTATATCAATAAAAATGTCTATTTTGGGGACCATCAGTTAGCGTAATGGCTATGTCGCTGGACTCCCACGTAGTCGACAGCGGTTCACGTCCTGGACCCGGTGGCTTAAACTCACGCCGGGTGCGTGTGCGTGCGTGCCCAGGATCCCAAGAGGAGAATGGAGGAGAAGGGATTGCGGCGTGGCCATCCCCCCTGGGGGGTGATTTCCTGCTTTCTATCTCTCTGTCTCTCTCTGCCTGTCTGACGAGCGTACGCACCCTATAGCAAAAACCTCTCCAAAAAAATAAAAATAAATAAATGTCTATTTTATGTATTTAGCATATGACACTACATGATAGCTTTTTCTATTAAAACCTTGGAAGAGTATACATTTATTTGAACTATTATTTTATTGAAATATTTTAGGCTTAGCTACTTCAATTTCTCTCTTGAAAAGACAGTTTCCAATCTGGTCTAAAAAATAGTTCCCTTGATAACTATAAACATTGTAACCCAATCTATGTTTCTTATGGAAGCAAAAATCCTGCCAGTATTTCTGACCATCTTTTCTGTAGAAATCTGAAATATTCAGGCTGATACTACTTCACAATATTTCTTTTTTTTCTATTCTGCTATAGGATCCAATAGAGCTTGAGAAAAAGTAACCAGTTATGAAAAAACTCATCATCACAACGATTTACATTTCCAAAAATTTTGCTATGCAATGTCAAGGACTTGGCTTATTCTGAGCACTCTGAGCCTGTACCAGTGACACTGAAAACACCTAAGGCATCCATGTGACTGCCAGTTTCCACCCTTCCCACAATGATAAGGCAATGGAATTTTTAAACAAACCAGAGGGTTTTCTTTGCCAAACCTTTCTTCTGAGTCATGTGAAAATGTGTTTAATGCTATTAACCAAGGTGGTTTAGGTTTCCCTTCACACTCTCAAAGGACTAAATGGGAACTGGGTTTTGACAATTTGCCCAGCAGGATTTTTAGAGTGTGGTGTCTCCACAAGACACACTGGCACTCAGCAGTTAGCATAATTGTTAGCATAATTCTGCTATGTATGTCCCATGAGGTCGTCCTTCCAGTTAAGGGTGGAGCCAAAGAAGTCAGCAGACCAAAGTCAAAGCCAGATGGAAAATCACAGACTTGACAACACAAATATCTATTTTTTTAGAATGCCGAAAGGTACTAGGGCCCTAACAAGCTAGCTTTCCTACTTTCCTTCAGATATGCAACAGCTTCTACTCAGTGAAGCTGGAACAGAGAGTCACCTTGGATCAGAACCTCTTGCCCCAGAAAGTTCATCAGAAATGTTCCTTTATAAATAAACTTTGAAGTAAGTGTGCCTTTCAGCTGTTCTGGAGGAAAAGTTCAAGTGTGTTGTTGGGCTTTGCAGCGACCTTAGATTCTAATCTTATTGGCATTCAAAATATCGGTGTCTCTCCCAATGAACCAGTTTGGAATTAGGAGTTTATTTGGGGTCTAAGGAATGTTGTTACATGGTAGTTAAAAAGTAGTCCCAGATACCTCCCTTTTAGGTTCAAAGTTTCATATTTGTTCTATTTAGATTGGAGCCAAGAGTCAGAAGGAAAAAAAATAGGAAGCTGCCCAGAGTAGGAAAGTGGAGTCTAGTTGGGTGGCCTAGGTTCGACACTAGTGCCCAGTACTGGGAACATCTCATGACTAATGACGTTAGAGGACCCTTCCTAAACTAGTCACCATGACAACTTGATCGTGTCCTTAAGGCAGGGTCAGCTAAAAGTCTTCAGCAGTCCTAGATACTGAGAAAAGTATATTTCCATCTTTGCTTTAAATGTCATTCAAATAATTTAATATTTATACTAAACTGTGAAATAAGAATAAGAAAGTCCAAGAGCAAGATTTTTCCCATAATGCCTATTTTGATACTTCTTTTTAAATATCAAATCTTACTGAGCAACTTTTTACCATAATTTTGATGTTCTAATTTATTCTGTAAATTCAAAAGGCTATGGCCTTGGGACCCAGGGCATCATGGTCTGTCAGGCTTGGACTAAGTTCCCTTATATCCTGTTTTTAGCAACACCGTGAAGGCAAAGAGTGCAATTAAGAGGTTGTGGTAATATTTCAGGCAAGAATGCTCTTTTCCGGCTGGAACCATGGAAGGCATTCAAGAGAAGAAAAAGAAGATTCTTAGTGCAGCAGAAACCAAGAAAAAGGCTCCTGCTGCGGTGGAAGCCACTAAGAAAAAGGTTCCTGTTGTGACAGAAACCCTTAAGAAAAAGCAAAGGAATTTTGCAGAGCTGAAGATCAAGTGCCTGAGAAAGAAGTTTTCTCAAAAGATGCTTCGAAAGGCAAGGAGGAAGCTTATCTATGGAAAAGCTAAGCACTATCATAAGGAATATAGACAGATGTACAGAACTGAGATTCACATGGCCAGGACGGCAAGAAAAGCTGGCAACTTCTATGTACCTGCAGAACCCAAATTGGCGTTTGTCATCAGGATCAGAGGTATCAATGGAGTGACCCCAAAGGTTCAAAAGGTGTTGCAGCTTCTTCGTCTTCGCCAGATCTTCAATGACACCTTTGTTAAACTCAACAAAGCCTCAATTAACATGCTGAGAATTGTGGAACCATATATTACATGGGGGTACTCAAATCTGAAGTCAGTAAATGAACTGCTCTACAAACATGGCAAAATCAAAAAGAAGCAAATTGCTCTTACAGATAACTCTTTGATTGCTCGATCACTTGGTAAATTCGGCATCATCTGCATGGAGGACCTGATTCATGAAATCTATACTGTTGGAAAATGCTTCAAAGAAGCAAATAACTTCCTGTGGCCCTTCAAATTATCTTCTTCATGAGGTGGAATGAAGAAAAAGACCACCCATTTTGTAGAAGGTGGGAGATGCTGGCAATAGGGAAGACCAGATCAACAGACTTATTAGAAGGATGAACTAAGGTATCCACCATGATTGTTTTTGTAATCTGGTCAGTAAATAAACAGTGGCTGTTTTCAGACTGCAAAAAAATAAAATATTTCAAGCAAGAAAAAATTTAGTCTGAAACAAGGCAGTGGGGATGAAAAGGAGGCATTAAATGGGATAATATGAATAAGAATTAAAGAGAGGTTTATGATAGATTGAGGTTGTGACTGAGAAGAAGAGTAAAGGAGATGGGAATTTCTCAGTTGGGTTACAGAGATGATGTTTTTATTTGTTTTTCTTTTTTTGCAGAGGATTTTGCTTTAGGGCGCATGCGCTCGCCAGAAAGAAAGAGACATAGAGATAGAAATCGAGAAATCACCCCCAGGGGGGATGACCACGCCACAATCCCTTCTCCTCCATTCTCCTCTCGGGATCTTGGGCATGCACGCACACACACCTAGCGTGAGTTTAAGCTACCGGGTCCGGGACTCGAACTGTGGTCGACTACATGGGAGTCCAGCGACATAGCCATTACACTAACTGCTGGTCCCCAGAGATGATGTTAATGCTACCAATTGAGATAGAAATGTAAGAGAAGGAGGAGCAGTTAGTTAAGGGAAGAAAACGAGGGCCTTGAGGCAAGTCGAACTTGCTGACTATCTCTCCATGTAGAGTTACCTATCCATTTGAGAGGTATAGATAAATATCTAGAGTTTATGAGAAGGACTGGGATTCCCCAAGATAGCTAGAGAAAATAACCCTATGAGAACATCTTCAACATAAATATCATCCAATGCAGTGGGAGGAAGAACAGAAGAGTGACCATAAGTAATAAGATGAAAAAAAGAGGTCAGAGTATGGAAAGCCACAATCAACGCTCAGGAGCTAACCTGGTGGAAAAGGGAAGAATTCTTTTTCCTTTTTGTTTTCTTTCTTTCTTTTTTTTTATTTATTTATTTTTGAGAGGTTTTTGCTATAGGGTGTATGCACTCACCAGAAAGACAGAGAGAGACAGAGAGATAGAAAGCAAGAAATCACCCCCCAGGGGTGATGGCCACACTGCAGTCCCGTCTCCTCCATTCTCCTCTCGGGACCTTGGGCATGCATGCACACGTCCCCGGCGTGAGTTTAAGCCACCAGGTCCGGGACTCAAACCACAGTTGACTACATGGGAATCCAGTGACATAGCCATTACACTAACTGCTGGTCCCAAGAATTATTTTTCTGAAAAGGAAGAAGCATGAAATACTGGCCAAGATGAAAGTATTTGAAGTAAAAGTCGAGTTAAAGTTCATGTAACGTAGCCTTGACCTTCACAGATACCAGGAAATGGTGTTCTTGAGCACGATGGGACTGGAGGTAAATGAAAGGCTCAAAGAGAACAGAAAAAATTAAATGGGAAATGGATGCCTTAGACCATTATTGACTAGCTAACAGAAATTCCCAAAACTGGGTGATCTATGACAGAAGAGATTTAATGACTCACTATTCTGGTAGATGAAAAGTCTGAAGACATCACAAAATGGCAGAAGATGAACTCTGAGCAGATTAGCTGTATGTAAGTTTATTCTTTTTCTGGCCTATGTCCATTTGATCTCTGCCTACCTCATCTTCTCTCCTACATACATGTTAGAACTCAATCACTAAGCTCTTTCCAAAAGCCCACCTTTCAACACCATAGTTGGATCAAGTTTTCACCCTTCTAAATCCATTACAATAGCTCACCACAAGATTGTTGGGGGTGGGGAGGGCATTTATGAACCACAGTCGTGAGTTACAAGACAGAAAGGAAGTGAGATTAGAATGTTGAAAAGAGGAACAACATCCATTTGTGAAGGATCACCGAAAGAAAAGGCAACAATTAATGAAATCGTTTGGTAGAAAAAATAACCAATTCTATATTTTAGTTTTATTTTTCAATACTTTGAGTAAAGACTAGAAAAATGATTCTCAGATAACTTTAGACAAACTCTACAAAATTTTAGCTTTTCCACAAACCATAAATACACAATTAATTAGACATTTCTTCTAGTAGAAAAAACTAGCACCCTTGAATCAAATATGGGCAAAAAAAATAATGAGGTATTTTTAAAGTTCTGTTTAAATAGTTAACTTGATGTGCCATCTTGACCACGCACACAATAACCAGATATTTAGTTAAACATTTAAATTGGTAAACTTTGAATTTGCTCTTCCTAATGTGGGTGGGCCTCATTCAATTAGTTGAAGAGCTGAATAGAACAAAAAGATTAACCCTCCTTCGAGTTTGGCTACTCTAGCATGACTGCCTTTGAGCTGGGGTCTCAGATTTTTCCTGCCTTCAAACATGAACTGAAATATGGGCTTTTCCTGGGTCTTGAGCTTGCCAATCTTCGTACTGGAACTACATCAATTTTCCTGCTTCTCATGCCTCCCAAGTAAGTAGAATTAAATACACCATTGGCTCTTAGGTTTTCTACTTTCCAACTACAGATATTAGGGTTTTTCAGTCTCCATAACAAATTCCTTACAATGAATCTCTATGTATCCACACATCCCACTGGTTCTGTTTCTCTGAAAGTATTAGGGCACTTCAAATAGTTCATATAAAATGGACTTGAAGTATGAGTTTATTTGGGTACAAAAATTTATGAAATCATGCATGTTTTTTCGTAATATGCATTTTTCATGAACTTGTTTAAGACTCTTCTTATATAATAAATTATTATTATTTCTTTTTTTTTTTTTTTTTGGAGAGGTTTTTGCTATAGGGCGCGTGCACTCGCCAGATAGACAGAGAGAGACATAGAGACAGAAAGCGAGAAATCACCCTCCCCCCCCCCCCAGGGGGATGGTCACGCCACAATCCCTTCTCCTCCATTCTCCTCTTGGGATTTGGGCACGCACACACATGTGCCCGGCGTGAGTTTTAAGCCACCGGGTCTGGGACAGGAACCACAGTGGACTATGTGGGAGTCCAGCGACATAGCCATTACACCAACTGCTGGTTCCCTAAATTATTATTTTAGTATTTTTAAAAAGTGCTTTGGGACCAGCGGTTAGTGTAATGGCTATGTCACTGGACTCTCATGTAGTCAACCGTGGTTCAAGTCCTGGACCTGGTGACTTACACTCACGCCGGGTGTGTGTGCATGCATGCCCAAAATCCCAAGAAGAGAATGGAGGAGAAGGGATTGCGGTGTGGCCATCCCCCCTGGGGGGTGATTTCTCGCTTTATGTCTCTCTGTCTCTCTCTGTCTTTCTGGCAAGTGCATGAGCCCTATAGCAAAACCTCTCCAAAATTTAAAAAAAAAAAAGTACTTTGGAAGGGATCAAGGAAAAAACAAAACATTTAATAGACACAAAAATGAAAAGATATGTATTGATGATAATGCATATGGTAATAGCTTTGACTTAGCTAATATGTTCTGTATTCATACCAGGAAAAACCATGGTGTACACTATAAAGATATTCAGTGATTAAATATAAATTAAAAATTGATTAAAAAAAGTAATTTGGTCACCAAGATGTGAAACTATCTTTAAGCTTGCTATATATTTTCTCTTCCAACAAAATCAATCTTTAAAAAGGGAGTTGGTAAAAATTAATCCTGGACCTGGAATTTATTTTGTGTTTCATGTTTCTCCAAACTCTACCTTTGGCTCTGATTGTTCATACAGGTCCTCCATCAGCACTAAGGCAAAAATGGGTACAACTCTTACCAGCTTTTTTACCTGTAATGAGAGGGCAAGAATCCCAGGAACATGCAATTCGACAAAACAAATTAGGTCCACCAGAGGATGCATGAGGCCATTGATCATTCTACTGGGTAGGACAAATCATTTTGTCGGTTAATGACGTCTCTTCTTCCCAAGCCAGGCACGTTTTAGGACACCGACAGCTTACCTCTTGAAGCAATATTTTACAATCTCAATGACACGAAATTGCTTCAAGTACATTTTTTTTCTTATTTCTAACAGGGCCTATGGCTAAGTACTTCATTTCTAGGCCTGTTATTTCACTGGCAAAATGTGAAGACACAAGGAAAGATGATCTGAGTGGCTTCTTCTTGTCCTAATATCGTAGTATTGGAAGTTCATGTTTAAAAGCCCTCTCTTAAACAGCAGTTCATTATCCATTTAGGGTTTGCCTTCCTTTTTCTATGTAATCAAGATGTCGGGTGAATCTCTATATGTTTTGAAATTTAATAAAATTTGGAGCCAGCAGGTGGCACAGTGGTTAAAGCGCTGGATTCCCACATGGTTGACCAGTTCAAATCCTGGACCTGGCAGCCAACTTTCTCAATTTCTTTCTCTGTCTATCTCTCTCTCTGGTAAGCACACGTGCCCTGTAACAAACTAAAAAATAAAAATTATCATAAATAAAATTAAATAAATAATTCTTTTTAAAGAAGAAAGTAAGAAATCTAGTAAGATTGGTTCAAAACTCCCAGCTCCAAACCTTGTGCAAGTCTGACTTATATTCCATAATGTCTGAAAAGTCCGGGAGGAAATTTTGGTCTTGTAAAAACTTCTAGCATTTACTTTGGCTTCATGGATTATCTTTCCATTTTGTATCTGCAATTCCCCTTCTCCTGCAATGGACCTAGGTGTGAAACTCAATCCTTTCCTCTATTTGCACAACTTCTAAAAGAAATAAAAGGCAGGGGATTAGCATTATTCCAGATTTGAAATGGGTGCAGATATAGAAATGACCCATTTAAAAAGTTGGCATCTGGAGGACCAGCAGTTAGCGTAATGGCTGTGTCGCTGGACTCCCATGTGGTCGACCACGGTTCGCATCCTGGACCTAGTGGCTTAAAACTCACGCCGGGCACGTGTGCATGCATGCCGAAGATCCTGAGAGGAGAATGGAGGAGAAGGGATTGCAGCGTGTCCATCCCCCCTGGGGGGGGTGATTTCTCGCTTTCTGTCTCTCTGTCTCTCTCTGTCTGGCGAGCACATGCGCCCTATGGCAAAAGCCTCTCCAAAAATAAAGTTGGCATCTCCACTCTCAATATATTGAAACATTAGGCCACCTGCTTGCTGGGCCTTTCCACTGGTCACTCCTCTCTATAGTTCCAGCCTCACTCTAATGTTTGGTGTTGAGCACTTTAACTGTCTCTCTTATTGCATGGCTCGTTTTTATTGATCTCAGACTCTTTCTCACCTATTATCCCAGACATCTCAGTAAAGTGTTATTATAAATAAAGATGGCTCTCTCTCTAAGGGGAACTCAGGTGCCTTGCTAAGAGACTATATTCTTTACACTCACTGTCCCAACACACAACTGTAAGGGCAACCACACTGCTATAATCAGATCTATCATATTTGAGCTCCCATACACATTCCAAAAAGCTCTTATCATCTGGTTCATAAAATGACCCTGGCTAGATGCTCAGCATTAAAGACATAAGGACTTCAAAAGTTCTAGTATGCCAGAAAAGGGTTGATGTTCCCCTCTGTGGAAGTCTGCACTAGCTATCAATAGCACGAACTTTCCCAAACGAAAAGCCACAGCTCACTCAGGTGTTAGGAGAGCTTGTGGTTAAAAACTGTAGCATGTGGGAGCTGGATGTTGGTGCAGCACTAACGTGTGACTGTCTGCAAGGCTGATCTACATGGAAAGGGAGGGCCCAGGTTTGTAACCGAGGACCTACCTCCCTGAGTATTCCCGTTATAAAATTCAGGCTGACTGAGTCTGGGAATGTATTGGAGCATTAGGACCCTGTTGGAGAATGCTGTTTCTGTCTCTCTCTTGCATCTCCTCCTCTGTGTCTCTGGTTAATGGAGAAATAAATACATAAACTCTAAAAAAGGTAGAGACTAGCAGATGGAATAATGGTTACATTGCTGGACTCCCATGTAGTTGACGATGGTTGCAGTACCAGATCGGGTGGCTCAAAACTCATGCCAGACACGAGACCAGTAGACTGTGCAATGGTTATGTTGCTAGACTGCCATGTAGTCAACCACAGTTTGAATTCCGGCCCCAGCAGCTTCAAACACACTTGATGCATGTCTGTGTGTTCCCAAAATTTCAAAAGGTGAATGGAGGAGGGAACCAGCAGTTAGCGTAATGGCTATGTCGCTGGACTCCCACGTAGTCGACCGCGGTTCGCGTCTCGGACCCGGTGGCTTACAACTCACGCTGGGCGCGTGTGCGTGCGTGCCCAAGATCCCGAGAGGAGAATGGAGGAGAAGGGATTGCGGCGTGACCATCCCCCCTGGGGGGTGATTTCTCGCTTTCTGTCTCTATGTCTCTCTCTCTCTGTCTGGCGAGCGCACGCACCCTATAGCGAAAAGGTGAATGGAGGAGAAGGGATTGCAGCATGGCCATCTCCCCCAAGGGGTGATTTCTCACTTTCTGTCTCTCTGTCTCTCTCTGTTTCTGTGGCAAGCACACGTGCCCCATAGCAAAAGTCTCTCTTAGCAATAACGACGACATAAAAAGGTAATGAGTAAAACACTCATGTTGGGTATGAGTGTATGTGTGCCCAAAATCCATCCAGAGGAGGATGGAGGAGAAGGGATTGCGGTGTGGCCATTTTCCTGAGGAGTGATTTCTTGCTTTCTGTCTCTCTGTCTCTCTGGCCCTATAGGGAAAATTTCTCTCAAAAACAAAAAAAGTTATAGTATGGTCATAAATTAAAAACTATGTTTACCACCTTTCAAATATTTCTTAAAATTGAATAAATAAATATTTATTTATTTAACTCCATATGTTATTATTGCTATTTACCTTGACCAGAAAGAGAGAGAGAGAGAGAAAGGGAAAGTAAGAAAGCAAGCCACCAGTTCCAGGATAACCAAGTGTGAGTCTAGCACCTTGATTTGTGTGGTTCTTTCTGTAAGTTTTATACACACATACACACACACACACACACACATACACACATATATAGCTATATATATAGCTTACATTTAATCACTATGCATCTTTATAATGTACAATATAGTTTTTCCCAGTGCATATCAGTCCAGACAGAGACATTATCATATACATTATCATCAGCAAATAACTTTTCATTTTTCTGTCAATGAAATATATTATTCTTTTTCCCTGCTCCCCCCCTCTCCCCCATTACCTACCTCCATTACAGCCCCCCCATATTATCTCTAGTATCTGCAGTTGCCCTCCCTGCTATATCTTCCAATCTCTCAGTTTCTTCTATAGAGCACAAACATTCGGTATATATTGAGTGGGTACATACGAGGACTGTCTTTCATAGTCTGACTTGCTTTGTTTAGCATTAAGTCTTTCATATTTATCTACTCTGTATCAAATGTCAGGGTCTCATTGTTTTATTTTATGCTTGAGTAGTACACCATAGCGTACATGTGTCACATATTTTCAATCCACTCATCTATTTTTGGACACTTGGATTGATTCTATGTCCTAACAATTGTAAATAATGCTGTAATAATGAAAGTATAAGTGTTTTCTCAACTGAGGATTTTTCTATCCTCTGGGCAGATACTTAAGAGTGGAATGATTGATCATATGATAGTTCTATTTGTAGGACTTTTCTGGGAAACCTCCATATCATTCTCCACAGTGTTTGTACTAATTTATATTCTCACCAATAGTGTAGAAGAGTTCCCTTTTTGCCACAGCCTCGCTAGCATTTATCATTCTTTTTTTTTTTTAATCTTAGCCATTTTCAATGGAGTAAGGTGGTATTTCCTAGTGGTTTGATTTACAATTTCCTTATGATAAAAGATGTTGAACTTTTTTTCTCTTTTTTTGCCATTCAAATGTCTTCCTTGGAGAGTTATCTATTCAGCTCATTTTCCCATCTTTCTGTAAGTTTTTTAAGTGGGCAACTATTATTTTGGAACTCATAAGGACTACACTGAGCACTATCTTTCTTTGACTATCCTAATTAATCATCCCACATAAACTAGCTATTTTAGTCACCTTCTATCACCATTTATGAGTTTGATTTGGAGAGTGTGTAACTTTTTTTTAAATTCATTTTATTTTATTTTAATTTGGCCAGAGCGAGACACATGCACACACAGAAAAAGAGAGAAAGTGAGAAAGCAAGCCACCAGGTCTGGGACTTGAACCATTGTTGGCCATGTGGGAGTGCCCAGCATCTTAACCACCACACCACCTGCTGGTTCCCTAGAGTGTATAAATTTTCATTGATCTCACTTTTTTACACTCTTTTATATAAATAACATAAGTATAAATAATTTTTGTTCTTATTGTTCTTATCTGGTATTAAATACTCCTAAATATTGAAGCCAACAGATGGCCTAGTGGTTACATAACTAGACTCATACATGGCAGATCATGGTTCAAGTCCTGGACCCAGTGGCTTGAAATTCACACTGGGTGCAAATGAATGCATGCATGCCCAAGATCCCAAGAGGAGAATGCAGGAGAAAGGATTACAGCGGTGCCATCGCCCTTGGGGGCTAATTTCTTTTTTCTTTTATTTTTTTTTTTGGAGAGGTTTTCACTATAGGGCACGTGCGCTTGCCAGAAATACAGAGAGAAACAGAGAAACAAAAAGCGAGAAATCAACCCCCAGCGGGGGATGGCCACGCCGCACCCCCTTCTCCTCCATTCTCCTCTTGGGATCTTGGGCACGCAAGCACACGCGCCTAGCATGGGTTTAAGCCACTGGGTCCAGGACTTGAACCGCGGTCACCTACATTGGAGTTCAGCAACATAGCCATTACACTAACTGCTGGTCCCCAGGGGGTTGATTTCTTGCTTTCTGTCTCTCTGTCTCTCTCTCTCTCTGTCTCTCTGGTGAATGCATGCACCCTATAGCAAAAATCTCTAAAAAAAAAAAAAACTTGACTCATCTGATTGTTGATAGAATTTTATAAGCATTTCTAGAAAGAAAACAATGCTTACTTCTAAAAAACAAATCATTCTCTATTGAAAAGTATGTCATTTTCAGTAGTAATAGTAATATCCTTGATTTGACTGTCAAAAATAAATCAAGAGAAAAAGAAAAAGAGAGAAATAAAGAAAAGAAAGAAGAAAGAAAGGAAGGAAGAGAAATATAAAGAAAGAAGAAGAAAGAAAGAAAGAAAGAAAGAAAGAAAGAAAGAAAGAAAGAAAGAAAGAGAAGAAAGAAAGAAAGAAAGAAAGAAAGAAAGAAAGAAAGAAAGAAAGAAAGAAAGAAGAAAGTGAAAGAAAGAAAGGATCTCTAAACACATTGGGTTATCGGAAAATATAAAAACAGAAACATACATCACAACTTTCCTGACAACCTAATAATTTGAATAAATATATTTATGGGTATTATAGACTTTTAGAGCCTAGAATATCTATTTTGAAAATATATTTGAACATACAGACATAAGGAAAACATGATATCTTGTGAAATTTTAGAACGTCGGTTATAGAATTAAATGACAACTTATATTTTAATACTTACTATTATGTTTAAATGTACTTTATTTTCAAATATTTTAATGAAGTTTAGTTTTTAATGTTCTTAAAAATGCAATCAATCTAAAATCTTTTTCCGAAAATCCAATTTTTTGAAACCAAAGGTCTAGAATCCTCTTGACTATCTTGTATTTAAATAGATTTAAATTTTTCTGACATATATTTTCTCTTCATAATGTACAGGACTTCAGTGAAAGCCAGAAGGTTGCCAGACTCACAAAACAAACAGAGACGTTCAAAAAGTGTTTAAGGCTTTATTTAGGCAATGTCATAAGAATGATCACAAAGTTGGAAGCGTGAGAGTGGATAATTCTTCTCTGCAGTCTAAACAGCTATTTTCAATGCTCAAGTCACGAAGAAGAGCAAGGCGCTAAGCAAACCAAGCCCAGCATCTTATACGAAACACCCATCTCACATTAAAAAAGATCGGAACATTCCTGAATATCTGCCAATACAAAACAAGAAGCAAAGACCTTTCATGTGATCAGTTATAGTAGTACAAGGCAGAGCTCAAGACACTGCTAATGACTCTGCCCCAACATTAGAAGTGAATACCTGAATCCCTCACTGTAGTGCATTTTACTCACTTGACCAGTCAGTATAAAAGTTCTCAATGCTGGTTCTGGCAGGTGGTGTTGTGGTTAAGGGCACTAGACTTCCACATGGCCAACTACAGTTTGAGTCCCGGACCTGGCAGTTTGCTCGCTCACTCTCTCTCTCTCTCTCTCTCCCCAGTCAAATTAAAATAAATAATTTTTTTTTTTTGAGAGGTTTTCACTATAGGGCGCGTGTGCTCGCCAGACAGAGAGAGACATAGAGACAGAAAGTGAGAAATCACCCCCCCCCCGGGGGGATGGTCACACCGCAATCCCTTCTCCTCTCGGGATCTTGGGCACGCATGCACACGTGCCCAGCGTGAGTTTTAAGCCACCGGGTCCGGGACGCGAACCGCGGTCGACTACGTGGGAGTCCAGCAACATAGCCATTACGTTAACTGCTGGTTCCCAAAATAAATAAAATCTTAAAATAAAGTTAAAAATAAAATAATTCTTAAAAAAAAAAAGTTCTCAATGCTGTGTACACGGAGTAATTCTAAGAGAAAACTCACTGATAACATATCCAGTAACATAAAGATGACTCTGAAATAATATTAGGCTGGTCCCATTGCCCAGTGGTTAAGTACTGTCTATTGAAAGGTGAATTCCACAGGTCAACTGTGGTTTGAATCCTGGCCCTAAAAGCTTGAAAAACATCTTGGACATGTGTGCATGCCCAAAATCCTGCTGGAAGGAGAAATGGATGAAAAAAATATTTGCTTCATGATCATGCCTCATTGAGAAGGTGCTTTATCTCTTTCTGGCTCTCTCTCCCTCTCTCACATACACATGCACCCCCCGGCAATAAAAAAATAAAATAATATTAAATGTGAAGATTTTCAAATAGAGGGAAGAATTTACAGATGTCAGTGGCCAAAGACATGAAATGGAAAAGAGTTCGAACTAAGGTTTTAAAAAATTAAAGGTGAATAGAAAGCTACCAAATCTTCTGTCCATGTAATTAAAGAGTCTTCCACCCAGTAAGGGAAAAGCAGTTTATAGCATAGGTAGAGGCACTGATTGAAGAAAAGTAAAACTGTCGTATTTATACCGTACCACCTGAAACTGTTCAGTAGGCTGGTTCTATGTATAAGATGGTGGTAAAGATAACACGTGCTTCATATATGAGGGTTAAAAGAAAAACTGGGTATCCACCTCCAGAAAGATGAAATTGAACCACTATCTCTTACCACTAACAAAAATCAACTTCAAATGGATCAAAGATCTAAACTGAGGTCTCAAATCATAAAACTACAGGTGCAAAACACAGAAGAAACTCTTAGAGACATTAGAGTAGGCAAAGACTTCTTAAATAATACCCCCAAAGCACAGGAAATAATCCCAAAAATAGCTAAGTGAGATTACATCAGGTTACAAAGCTTCTGCACAATGAAAACCACAATGAGATATCATCCAACCCAAGTCAGAATAAATAAGATTAAAAAACAAAAAGTGATAAGTGCTGGTGAGGCTGTGGTGAAAGGGGAACTCCTACACTGTTGGTGGGAATGTAAATTGGTCCAGTCACTGAAGAGAAAAAAAAAATGGAGGTTTCTAAAAATCTACAAGTAGAACTACCATGTGATCCAGCAATTTCATTCCTGGGTATCTACCCAAAGGACAGGAGATCTTTCAGTCAGAAAAGTGCATACATATCTATATTTACTGTGGCATTATTCACAATTGCTAAGACATGGAACCAACTTGAATGTCTACGAACTGATGAATGGATTGAAAAAGTGTGGCACATATACTCTATGGAATACTATTCAGCCATTAAAAAAAAAAAAAAAAAAAAAACAAGATCCTGGCATTTGATAGAAGATAGGTGAATATGGAAACAAGATCCTGGCATTTGATAGAAAGTAGATGAATATTAAAGATTTATTGCTGAGTGAAGCAAACCAGGCTATGAAAGAGAGACACTGTAATAGTATATCTCTACTTAATATATACAGACTCTGTGGTGGAAACTGAAAGATTAGAGGATATAGAAGCATGGATACTGGATACAGTGTGGGAAGAGGGTGGGAAAAGGGGGAGAGTGAGAAGAAAGGAATAAAGGAGAAAATAGAGAGGCAAGACATTTACGTGACACAGAAATGAATAATTCGTTGTTGATGATAACGTGTATAATGTCTTCAACTGGACTGGTGTGAAATGTGCTCATAATGGATAAATTCACTTTACAAGTCGTAGTGATATATAATGATTGAATGTTTAAAATACTTTTTTTAAAATATGGGATGTAACAAAAACCATTTATAGAGGAAAATGTGTAGCACTAAAATGGATATATTAGAAAAACAGAAGTATCTATCTTTCCAATTTTGGACTTTGAATCCTTGAGAATTCTTCCTTGCTCTGCTACAGAGTTTCATATATGAATATACAGGGAACTCAAGAAAATCACTGGAAAAAAATTATCAACCCAATTAAAAGATGGACAAATAAGCTTAACAGACAACTCTCTAAGAAAGACATACAAACAGTCAAAAAGCATATGAAAAAAATAATGCTCAGCATCCTATATCATAAGAGAGATGCAATGCAAAACCACAATGAGATACTACCCAAGCCCAGCCAGAATGGCTAAGATTTAAAAAATAAAGAATGGAAAGTGTTGTTGAGGGTATGGAGAAAAGGGAACTCTCCTACACTGTTGGTGGAAATGTAAACTAGTACAGACACTGTAGAAAACAATACTGAGATTCCTCAAAGACCTACAAACAAAACTACCATATGATCCATCAATTCCACTTTTTCCTCTGATATGAATGTACTCAATCCAAAAAAACACTTGCACATCCATGTTTATTGCAACATTACTCACAATTGCTAAAACATGGAACCAACCCAAATGTCCATAAACAGGCCAATGGATTGAAAAAATTGTGGCACATATACACTATGAGACCCTAGGATTTGATAGAAAGAGGATGAATACAATGAGACCCTAGCATTTGCTAGAAAGTGGATGAATATGGAAGATTTACTGCTAAGCTAAGCAAGTCAGGCTATGAAAGAGAGACATTGTATGTCCCCACTCAATATATACCTGCTGTCTGCACTCTATGGTAGAAACTGAAATACTGGACAACATAAAGGCATGGAGAGCAACTGTAGCTACCAGAGACAGTGGGGGAGAAGGGTGAGAAATACAGAGGGGGAGAGGGGGGGAATCAATGGGGAAAAGAAAGAAGCAAAACATTTAAGAAACACAAAATAAAAAATTATCTGTTGATGATAATGTGTATGATAGTACCTTTGATTGAGCCAACATATAATGTATTCAGGATAGGAAAATTCATTTTGTATGCTGTAATGATATACAGCAATTGATTATAAAATAAAATAAATAAATATAAATTTGATTTTTTTAAAAAAGACGATGTATATTGTCTGTCATGCTGTAAGTATAAAGAAAGGTGTGAGAGAGACAAAGAGCAGAAGGAATGGGCACAGAAGAAAAAGAGTTTGAAATTATTTTCTAGGTTTCTGGATCTGAAACATCCCGCAGTACCATGACTCGCTCATGCTTTAGATGCAGAACTCTGCTGGTGAGGTGGGCAGGAATCGAGAGGAATCAGCACCTTTATGCAGAGTGCCTCGTGCAAAGTAGCTGTTCCGAGGACATTACTGAACAGATGACAGTGCACACACTCACTGAAGCTCAGAGGGTGTAGCCACCAACCAGTGTTAATGGAAGATCCTATTTCCCGGGCCCTGGCTGCCACGCATTCTCCTGTCAACTGAGGATTCCAATAAGACATTCCAGCAAATATCAATTCTGCCTTTATAAACTTTGCTGGCCTTTTAAAGTCCCTGGATAACCACCATTTTTATTCATGAGAGAACTGAAGTAAAATTTATCGTCCAATCATTTTAGAACATTGGGAGAGGCTTTGGCTAATCATAAGCTCAGTAACTCCTGTTACAGTGACCTTCCCACCAGACATGCTGAGAGTAATGGGACACGCAACATTCATTTAATTACCTAGTATGAGCATGTCCATGTAGTGATGCCAAGCGACACTCAGTCTACAACCATCTGCCCTTCTTTTCCCAATAGCCACTTTGCTGAGATGCAAGTGAAGCCTCCATCTTTTCCAAGCTCACTCTTTCATGAGTGACAGTTGGAGTAAATCCTAGAGGCAGTATAGCATGGTAGTTAGGAGCATGGGAGATGTTGCCTAGATTCAAATAACATCTGTGTTGTTTATTGATTGAATGCCTCTGGGCAATGTTATAGACTGAATTGTGTCTGTATTCCATCCCCCAAATTCACATATTGAAGCCCTAACTTTAATTTTTTTATAACTATTTATTTAATTTTATTTATTCCTTTATTTATTTTAATTTAAGAGACACAGAGAGAGAGAGAGAGAAAGAGTAAGCAAGGTGCCAGGTCTGGGACTTGAACCATTGTTGGCCATGTGGGAGTGTCCAGTACCTTAACCACCATGCCACCTGCTGGTCCCAAAACCCTAACTTTAAATGTGACTGTACAAACTGTTTTCAAAAGTTCATAGAAACTCATATTTTGGAACAGCTATGTTAGGTTTTCAAAAATTTGTTTGCACTGAAATAAAATCATACTGACTAGTTATAGCATATCTAAACAGGATCTAGTTTGAGGCACTAAGAAGGATAAGAAGATATCAGCTTGAGAGACCAGCACTTAGTGTAATGGCTATGTCGCTGGACTCCCATGTAGTTGACTGCAGTTCGTGTCCCGGACCTGGTGGCTTAAAACTCACGCAGGCACATGTGCATGCGTGCTCAAGATCCCGAGAGAAGAATGGAGGAGAAGGGATTGCGGCATGGCCATTCCCTCTGGGGGGTGATTTCTCGCTTTCTGTCTCTATGTCTCTGTCTGTCTGGCGAGCGCACGCACCCTATAGCAAAAACCTCTCCAAAAAAAAAATAAATAAAGAAAGAAGAAGAAGATATCAGCTTGAAAGAGCTCCTGTCAGAGCAACAGGAATTCTGCAAATTAAAGCAAGCACAAACATCAAATTTATGAAGTTTGGGTGGAGGAATGGTGAAATCATTGATGCTATAGAAAAAGTTTTGGGGGATGATGCCCCAAATAAAGCACCAGTTTGACAAAGGTATAACTCATTTTTAAAAAATTGTACATTTAATCACTGTCCATCTTTACAGAGTACAACAAGGTTTTTGCCAACATAAATACAGTGCATATTAATCACATAAAAGATATTACCCTTTATATTATCATCAACGGATAACCTCATTAATGTGTCTATTAAATGAGTTGTTTGCTTTTTTTCCAGATCCCCTCTCTCCTACCCTCTGAATAACTCCTTTTAAGAAAGGACCAGACAATGTCAAAGATGACGCCTGCAGTGGCAGACCATCCGTGTGAATTTGTGAGGAAAAAAATTAATCTTGTCTAGGACTTAATTGAAGAGCACTGATGGTTAACATCTCTATTATTTCAGCTTACACAATTCTGATTGAAAAACTGAAGCTGAGCAAACTTCCCGTTTGATAGGTGCCAAAATGGTTGTGCCTAGATCAATTGCAAACAAAATCACGGCATTTAATGGAAATTTTAGACAAGTGAGAACAAGATGCTGAAGAATTTCTTCAAAGAATTGTCACAGGAGATGACACATACTTTACCAGTACAATCCTGAAGAGAAAAAAAATCAAAGCAGGCTACCAGAAGGTGAAAATGGTCTAGTCGAAGCAAAAGTGGACTGATCAAGTGCATATATCCTACAGCAGTTTTTTGGGATGTTCAAAGCATTGTGCTTGTTGACCTTCTGAAGGGCCAAAAAGTGATAACATCTGCTTATTATAAGAGTGTTTTGAGAAAGTTTGCTCAAGCTTTAGCAGAAAAACATCCAGGGAAATATCCACCAGAGAGTCCTTCTCCACCACAATGTTCCTACTCATTCCCTTCATTAAATAAGGGCAATTTTGTGACAGTTTTGATGGAAAATCATTAGGCATCCATCCACTTTACAGTCCTAATAAGGCTCCTCCTAACTTCTTTTTATTTCTAATCTTAAAAAAAATCTTAAAGGGCACCCCTATTTTTCAGTTAATAATGTACAAAAGGCTGCATCAGCCTGGTTAGATTCCCAAGACCCTCAGTTCTTTAGGGATGAATGAAATGACTGGTATCATTGCTTACAATAATGTCTTGAATTTAAAACAGCAGTTTATTTATTTTATTGTTATCTTTTCATTTTTTCACAAAATTTTTACAGTCCCCTTGTCTTTGGAGACAGGACCATTAAGAGAGGTCATAATGAAAACTGTAAAGATAGAGTCCTAATCCACTAGGACTGTTGTCCTTATAAGAAAAGAAAGAGGCACCAGGGACATCTATGCACAGAGAAAAGGCCAAGTGAGAATACAGCAAAAAGGCAGCTTTCTGGAAGTCAAGGAGAGATGCCTCAGGAAAAACTAATCCTGTGATAACTTGGACTTCTAGCCTCTGTGAGAAAATAAATTTCTAGTTTTTTTTTTTTTTTTCTCGTTTATGTATTTGTTTCTTCTGTGAGTGAAAAAGGGAAAAAGAGACAGTACCCCCAGCCATCAGCATAACCCCAAATGTGGTCCTGATGCCACAATCCACCCTTAGCCTTCAGCCAACCCTGGATTGTGGGCAAAAGTATGCAGAGTCCTAAAAGAGGTCTTCAGACTTTAATCAGGAGCATTTCCATGTAGAATTGCCTTGTAGGCAGTTATGTTTTACCACTGCACCACTGTCTGGCCCCCAAATCTATTGTCTAGTGCACTTAATTTATGATATTATTGTTCAGTCAGCTCTAGTGAACTGATTCAGGCAGATTTTGCTATTAAGTCCCGTGTTCCTTCTGTAAATAGAGATAGTCATAGGATCTATCTCAAAGCACTGCTGTGAGGATTAAGTGAAATGATGCATATGAACTACTAGACCAGTGCCTGGCACAGAAGAGAGGCCGCACACATGTGAGGCATTACCTTAAATAATCCAATTTAATTTTAAAAAGGTATAATATGAGATCCAAGATGTTAAACTACAGCTCAAATCAGTTAACTATGTAGCAATCCTGATTGGGAAGACAGGATCCTCAGAGTCAGGATGTAAGAGAATGGGATTGAGTCCAGCAGATGGAGTAATGGTTACATCACTGGATTCCCACATAGTCAACCACGGTTCAAGACCCAGACCTGATAGCTTTGAAACTCACACCACGAGCATGCGTGTGTGTGTATGTGCCCAAAAACCCAAGAGGAAAATGGAGGAGAAGGGATTGCACTATGGCCATTCCCCCTGGAGGGTGATTTCTCACTTTCTGTTTCTCTGACTCTCCAGCAAGCACACATGCTCTGTAACAAAAATCTCTCTCTAAATAAATAAATAAGAGAACGGGATTGATCACCATGTAGTAATTATCTAATGATGCGTAATTCATCTCCCTTACAGTGGCTGCCTGCATTTCTCACTCCTAACAGTAGTACAGGGTGGTGGCTCAGCACATGGGGTCCCAGCCTAATCTGAGTTCTGAACAAGGGTCAAGCACTGTTGCAAATGCTGGTGATGTGGAAGTGAATGAGGCAGACAAGGTGCCTGCTCTTTGGAGCAAAGGTTCTACCAGCACGAGACAGGTGCTGAATGAACATTTAGCGCAATAATTTCAGACAGTATAGCTAAGGTACTGGCTGCCAAGGGAGTGGCTGCCCACAGGTAACCGGGGAGGCCTCTTCAAGGAAATGATGCTCCACCTGAGACCCAAATAATGAGAAAAGGCCAGGCCTGAGAAGATCTAGGGGAAAGGAGTTTGGCCTCAAGGAGCAGGGTGTGCAAAGGCTCTGAGACAGGAGTGCACTGAGTTTTTTTTTTTTTTCTTTGAGAGAGAAATTTTTGCTAAGGACACATGTGCTCACCAGAGAGACAGAGACAGAGAGACAGAAAGTGACAAATCACCCCCTGGAGGGATGGCCACACTACAATCCCTTCTCCTACATTCTCTTCTCAGGATCATGGCCATGCACACACACACGCGGTGTGAATTTCAAGCTGCCAGGCCTGGGACTCATACCATGGTCAGCTATGTGGGAGTCCAATGACATAACCATTATGCCATCTTCTGGTCCCCTAAAAGTACTGTGATTCTTAAGAAGTAGTAAGAAGGGAGGCCAGCAGGCAGCATGGTGATTGAGGTGCTGTAATCCCATGTGGCCTACTGTAGTTCAAGTCCTGGACCTAGCAGCTTTCTTTCTCACTTTCCCTCTCTCTTTCTCTGTATATCTTTGGTCAAATAAAAAAAATAATAATAGTAATAAATAAAATAATTATTAAAACAATAAAAGAAATAGTAAGAAGGAATTGTGACTGTGTTTGACACAACTTGTTAAACGTCTACCTAGAAACCTGATTTACTTATAGATCAATGTCCAAGAGGACTTAATTATTATAAAAGAAAAGAAAACAAATCCATAAGTCCTTTTCTACCTAAACTGAAACCCAAAGTGCAGACTTATTTCAAGGAGAATTTTGAAAGAATATGAAAGGGTTGGTGGTGGTAGATACTAGATACGCTGAACAGAGACAGAACCCATGAGAACACACGCAGAGTGTTAGAGCTGGGAGGGCCATGGCAATAACTTTGTTGATTGGTTGATTGTCTTGTTTTAAAGATGAGGAAACTGAAGCCATGATGGATTTAAGGACTTGATTAAAGGTGCACAGTAACACAGTAGAAGAACCAGGACTAAAATCCAGGTCTTCCAACTCTGGCTTCCAGCATTTTAGCCAAACAAGTAAGTAGCTCATTTACCTGTTCCTTATCAACACTTCCCTAAGGCTGTGTGGAGTGAAGAGAAGCTGAGACACAGGGAGTCTTAAGTCAGAGTAAAGCCCATACCCCAAGGCACTGAGTGGACATTATTGTCTCCACTTTTATTATGATGAAACCAAACCTCGGAGAAGTCAAGTGACTTGCCCAAGGTTGCAAGTTTAAACACTAATGGAAGGGCCCAGCCTACATGGTAGAGTCTATAGCATATTGCTAGAAACCACGTGGTTGACTGAGGGTTTGGATCCCAGCCCAGTGGACCTGGAGCATGCCAAGTATGTGTGCATGTGCCCAAGATTCTCCCAAGCTAGAGGGCTGTAGGAAGGGAATTGCAGTGTGACCAGACTCTGACAAGGGTGCTTCTCTCTCTCCTTTTCTCTCTCTTCACAAATGCACACTATCATGAATATGAAAAGAAATATATAAATAAGTAATGGGAATTGCTTAAAACTCTGCCTGCTTTGAACATCTGAGCTCTTAATTATGTGTTGAGCAAGGTAGTATTTTGGCATCTGCCAATCATACTGCCATGGCTCCTTCATGATGCTTACAGGATGCTCAACTACAGTTTCGACTTAAGAATAAAAATGAAAAAAAGCAAATCCTGTAGATACCATAGGCCAAAATCTGAAACACCTTAGGAAACTGACAAAACTAAAGGACTCTTAGTCTTCCAGATTCAGCCCCCCAGATTTGCCTTCATGCTAAGCTTCTCCAGATTTTAATAACTGATGTACTGCTTCACTCCCTCTTTGCACTGAGAATCTCAGAAACAATGAACTCCATGCATCTCTGTTGGCCGGACACAATGAAAATTCTCCATAAAAATTACTTTAAATAATTTAATGATAAACTAAGTAAGGATTGAAACAATATGTGTGTTGTTTACTTATTATGTCCCTGAGACCCTTTGTAAGTAGACATTGGATCAGAACAGGATTCAAATAGTGACCCTTGATCTGATCGAACCTCTCATTCATACATATATATAATTTTAAAATTCAATATAATGCCCTAAGACAAGTGTAAATCGAAAATAAAATTGCATTTTTAATAAAATAATGACTAATTCAAGATGTAAGTGTTCCTACTTTCATGTTAGGACTACAGAGGACAAGTGACGCTGAGGGACGCTTGCCTCTCTCACAGTGTCATGAGCATCCCTGGAAGTGAGACTCCTGCCATGCAGACTGGCCCATGTGTGTCTATGGTGTTCTGAATCACAGAGGGCTTTGGCATCTGCGATGAAATCCGCAATATCAATGAACAACTCTTGTTAACATTTTTAACAAAAGATTCTGATAATCATATACCTGTAATAACCACACCTGAATGTCAGCAGGTATCCAAATGTTATGCATTGCAGCACTCTGGTATTCTTGGTCACCTCTCAAGAAATCTCATATCCGGGGACCAGTAGTTAGCGTAATGGTTATGTCGCTGGACTCCCACGTAGTCGACCGCGGTTCAAGTCCCGGACCCGGTGGCTTAAAACTCACGCCGGGCGCGTGTGCGTGCGTGCCCAAGGTCCCGAGAGGGGAATGGAGGAGAAGGGACTGTGGCGTGGCCATCCCCCCAGGGGGTGATTTCTCACTCTCTATCTCTCTGTCTGTCTCTGTCTGTCTGGCGAGCGCACGCGCCCTATAGCAAAAAACCTCTCCAAAAAAAAAAGGAAAGAAATCTCACATCCAAGACTATCCCATTAGTTTCTAAATTATCCCTAGGGGGCAGCACTCTCCCTGTGGAGACTCACCACACTTAACTAAGGATTTGCCTCAAACATTTCTTTTTAATGTTTAGTTGTTCCTTGAACCACAGAGATAGAGACAGAAAGGCAGTGTCCCCCACAGGGTCTTCACACTGTGACCCACCCCCAGCCTAAGCCAGTTCCTGACCATGGGCACATGCATGCCTGGCACACTAAGGGAGGTCTTTGGACCCAAATGAACAACCTTCTTATCTAAGTCAGCCTCCCAGAGCATTGAGTTTTACCATATACCACTGACCCCTTAAATAAATAGTTCTACTGAATATATTATTCTTTTTCTCTCCTAGTAACAATATCAGTGACTTCTCTTTTTCCTGGACTTTAAAAATTTGAAACAATTCTGAGTTGAGATAAAGCAAAATATCTAAAAGAATCAACACAATCAGAACTTGTGACGTGAAGCAAAAGCTGTTGGAACCCAGTATCTGACAGCTCTCCACCAGAGGCCAGGACTGTGACTGTTGCCTCCCATCGCACCTCTTTGCTTTTTAACATTTACAATCCATGAGTGCCCACCAGGAAAGAGGAAGAGGCTGCCTCGAAAACAAGTAATGGCTACAGGACATCAACAGCCCGAGGCCAAAGGCTTCACGCAGATTCTAACCCAATAGTTGGACCATTTCAGCCCCCAGTGGGAAATAGATAAATTACAATCCAAATGTAAGCAGCTTCAGGTTCATATTTTAAGATTCTCAAGAGCTATGGTCTGTTTCCAGAGTTCTACATACTTATTTTATGAGTCTCTTGGTGGAAATCTAAACCTTGAATGTTCTTTCACAAACCATTAATCTTCGAAATACAATTTAAGGAAGAGGCTGAGTGGCAATCAAATGTTAGCATCCAGAATTGATGAAAAACAAAGGAGGCCTTGAGTTTTTAGAAGTGCCTACAGATTGGGGCTGTAGGACCAAACTCTTATCACCATGGTAACACACACACAGAGATGGCACAGCCCAGTGAACACATCCTCCTATTCTCTGAAATTGGAGATCACTTAAGGTTACCTAGCAAGGAACTAAAAGGAAGAAAGAAACTAAGAAGGAAAAGAGAAAAATTTAAAAATAAAAGGCAATCCCTAGAAGTCAGAGAAGCATCTCATAGACACTTAAAATTTCCTAAGAAAATTTTCTTCTTTTTCTCGTCTTTTGTGAAAGGGTCAATTACTCTTTCCGTATTTATTCAACCTTGGACTTCATGTTAATACCAGTTTGTCAATATCTATTTGTTGAGTATATGTGTTTATAGAGCATTATAGTGGAATATAAAACATCAGAAAAAAGTATATTGTCCTAAGATTCAAGGTAAGTGCCATCTAATTGAGAAATGAAATACACATTCTTAAAATCACTTAAGGATACGCTTGGAGTAGACAGTCTTCTCACATGATTCCATAATTTCTTTCCCTTTTTATTTTATACTTGCTGCTTCACTCTTCAAGAGTGGAGTCCATTTCCTCTCCTCTTTATCAGGGCTAACCTGCAACTTGCTTATGACTAATATGGCAGAAATAATACTCTGGGACTTCTGAGTCCCAGACCTTAAGAGGACACATGCCGTCTGCTTCTTCTCAGTGGAAAGACCGCCACCATGTAATAAGTACAACCACTCTGAAACCACCACATTATAAGAAAGCTCAAGTTAGCCTTAGGACCAGCAGGTGGCAAGGTGGTTAAGCCACTGGACTCCCACATGGCTTACTGTGGTTCAAGTCCCAGACCTGGCAGCTTGCTTTCTTCCTTTCCCTCTTTCTCTCATGAGTGCACATGCCCTATAGTAAATTTAATAATAATAATAATAATAATAATAAATTTAATTAAATACATAATTCTTTTTTAAAAATAAAAGCCCAGACTAGCTTCATAAAAAGAGAGATACACAGAGAGACAGAAAAAGGGTACACCAGTCCCAGTTGTTCCAGTCATCCCAATGAATGCAGCAGATATGGGAGTAAAGAAGCCATCTTGGATAGTCTAGCCCCAGCAGACCCCAAGAAACAAAAGAACCACTCAGAATGAAGAAAGACGAGAAACATTAAACTGCTACCATTTCAAACACAAAGTTCTTTGGGTGATTTGAAAGACAACCGATAACTAGGCTAACTTTGAAAGCAAAACAGAAAGCTAATATTCGGTGACGCATATAAATGTTACGAAGGACAACACTGAGGTGGGTCTGATTTAGAGACCGAGGCTTACTATGTGTCAATGGCTGATCTAAGCAACTTAAATTCACTAATTTGTCTTCTCTTCACTACAACCTACTGAAGAATCTACCATTATTACCCCAATTTGCCTGTCTAGGTAGCTAATGACAAAGGTAAGTTTCAAATCAAATAATAACCCTTTCGAGATCCATGAGCATAACCATTGCACTCTGTGATTGCTCATAGTAGAGAAAATTTGAGGACTGGTTTGGCAGATAAAGCAGCATGAAAATCAACAAAGATAAGGAGAATTTTCCAGGTGAGAGAAATGACAAGTCTTGCGTTAGAGTTAGGAGTGTGACATTGAGACAGAGTAAGAGAATTGGTTCTGAATAAGGAGGTAAGAACAACCAACTGATCACAGTCTGAAAGTCATGATTTTTAGAAAAGACTTTTCTCTGTTATAATTGGTCATCTATTTGGGGTCATGATGCTGAAGTTCTGCCTTCAACCTGTTTGTGTTTTAGAGCAGTTGTTCTCAAAATCTGCTCCACTTTAGAAGTACCTGGCAAACTTCTGAGTCTCTTGAGGTCCATACTTCACTCTTGAATAGTTAAATCAAAATCTCTGGAGACAAAGACCAGTAGATTGTATAATGGTTACATCACTGAACTCCCACATAGTTGACCACAGTTCAAGTCCTGGATTCAGGGACTTAAAAATCATGCCACTGCGGGACCAGCAGTTAGCGTAATGGCTATGTCGCTGGACTCCCATGTAGTCGACCGCGGTTCGAGTCTCGGACCCGGTGGCTTAAACTCATGCCGGGCGTGTGTGCGTGCGTGCCCAAGATCCCGAGAGGAGAATGAAGGAGAAGGGATTGCGGAGTGGCCATTCCCCCTGGGGGGTGATTTCTCGCTTTCTATCTCTCTGTCTCTCTCTGTCTGTCTGGCGAGTGCACGCGCCCTATAGCAAAAACCTCTCCAAAAAAAAAAAAAAAAAAAAAAATCATACCACTGGGACCAGAGGATGGCATAATGATTACAACCCTGGACTCCCATGTAGTCAACTGTGGTTTAATTTCTGGACCCAGGGTTTAAAAACTCATGCTGGGCGCACATATGTATGTGCCCAAAGTCCCAAGAGGAGAATGGGAGAGGGGATTGTGGTGTGGCCATCCCCCCTGGGAGGAGATTTCTTGCTTTCTATCTCTCTTTCTCTCTCTGTGTCTCTGGTGAGCTTGCACACCCTATAGCAAAACTCTGTCTCTAAAAAATAAAACGACATATTCTTTTTTAATCTCTGGGGACAAACCAAGTATCAGTATTTTTTAACCTCTCCACATGATTCCAATAATGTATATAACTTCAAAGACCAGTTTTAAACAGCTACACCTGTTAGTTAACACAAGGAATAAATAGTTCAAATGACAATGACTCTTTAAATCTGTCAGCAAAGATCACTTTCCTTAAAACGTGCAGCCTCTGGGTACTAAGTGTGAACTTGATGTGCAACAGTGGACCTGAGCCTTGAGGATTTTTTCAGCTTTCCCACAAATGTCATCCGTTAATGACACAGCAGATGATTGGATATCCATTTTGATTATGCCTCGTTATAATAGCAGCTCATGTTAGTTCGAACATATTAGTGATAATCGGCCACATTTATCTTTTAAAGCATGGCAATAAAAATCAATCATGCTACAAGCAGGTCTCCCACTCCCATCTCCTAAAAAGACTGGCCAAGAGAGTCCAATATAATCTCTTCTTGGCTGGTTTTACTTTACCTTCAATGTAGAAGTCAGTGAAAGTAAAGAAGAGGGAAAGACAAAAAAAAAAAGAAAGAGAGAGAGAGAAATGGGCTTCTAGAACTCAGGAATATTTTACAACATCACACACATACACACCCTCAATACCTGACGCCAGTATTTTTCTCTCAAAAACAAAAGTGCTTAGAAGTAAGAGCTTAGGGAGTTGAATCAACATAGCACACCAAGTACCTGTATCTTCCTTTCCCTCTACTCAGAATTCCATAGAGTATAGAAATAATATTTTAATAAAAAGAAAATTATAACAATAGTAGAAAGCAATACAGAACATCAATAGTAAGTCAAAAATGTTGAAAAATGTATTAAAGAATGAAAACACGTGATGTTGGACCAAACATGAAAAAGAAATCAAAGCCAAAACATGTATAAGAAAGACTGCTCTGGGGCCAGCTGATGGTGTAGTGGTTAAGAGGCTAGATTCCACGTGACTGACTGAAAAGTTCTCCAGATTCGATGATCTAAAAAACACAAGAGGCATGTGTGTGTGCATGCCCCAAGTCCTAAGGGGATACAAGGAGAAAGGATTGTGGTGTGGCAACCCCCCATGGGGGTCGTTTTTTCACTTCGCTCTTTCTTTCTGTTCCTCCTTGTATTTTTCTCTGGGACGTACGTAGACCCTGTACCAAATTTAAAAAAGAGAGAGAGAAGACTGCTCTGGGTATTTACTGACTTGGTTCTATCAGTGTCCTAAATCCAATCAATAGCTATAAGGAGTAGGAGACAGCCCAGACATCATTAAAGTAATTAACTGAAGAACTGCAGCTAGAAGATAAGTACTTATCATCCCTCATGCATTCCCCGACACATGCAATGAAGCAGGCAGTAACTTGTGTATACCGGTAATTAAAAAAAATTAAAGCATAGGAAATATTTGTCAGTAATCACAACAGAGTGAGCAGGGAAAATTTTCCTGTTAAAAAACAAAGCCCGCACCCCGCCAAGTTAAATTTAAAAGTACCTACTTGCCATTAAAATAACACACACATATTCAGCAGAATGAAACAAAAATATTCAAATTTGAATAAAATATAATGTGTCAAAAAAAAAGCCAATGTGACAGCATTAATATTATCAAACAAAATATAAGGGCCAGCAGGTAGCATAGTGGTTAAGGCCCTGGACTTTCACGTGGTTTGAGTCTTTAACCCGGTGACTTGAAACTCAAGCCAGGCCTGTGTGTATGCATGCCCAAATCCCAAGAGATGAATGGAAGAGCAAGGACTGTAGTGTGGCAATTCCCTCCAAAAGGTGATTTCTCACTTCCTATATATCTTTTCAGTGAGTTCATGTACCTTATAGCAAAAATCTCTCAAAACAAACAAACAAACAAAAATAAACAAAATGTAATCCAAATCAAAAAACATTAAAAGAGAAAAGAGAAGACCTCATTTCACATTTGCTCTTTTTAAAAAGAATTATTATATTATTATTATTATTATTTAATTTGACCAGAGAAAGACAGAGAGAGAGAGAGAGAGAGAATGTGAGAAAGCAAGCTGCCAGGTCCGAGACTGGCACTCCAGTCAGCCATGTAGAAATCCAGCATCTTTAACCACCACGCCACCTGCCAGCCCCTCACATTTGCTTTTTAAAATAGCACAAACTAAGAAACTGTAACACCAATGTAAAGTACCAAATAACAAATACTTTCACATATCATGTCTTCAAACTGAGAATTTTCTTTTTTACAAGAAATATTTATTTAATTTTATTTATCATTATTTTTGAGGTTTTTGTTTGTTTTTTGTTTGTTTGTTTGTTTGTTTTAATTTGCTACAGGACACATGCACTCACCAGAGAGAGAAAGAAAGAGAAAGTGAGAAAGCACATCTCCAGACCCAGAACTTGGACCACAGTTAGCCATATAGGAGTCCATCACGTTAGTCACCACGCCACCTACTGGAACCTAAGAATTTTCTTAATGAAACCTTAAAAATGTAATTTAACCTGCATTCTTCATTCCCACCAAGGCTAGGCAAGTGGTCCTAAGGAACGCTTTTAGACATTGTCTTCCCTGTATGAAGGTAAGAGGGGAAAAAATGACAACAGAAAAGAGTGTTTTCCTTCCTAGGATCTCTGCTTCACGTGATTTAGAGAATGTGTAAAGACCTAGCAGTCCTCCAAAATCAACAGGTGTGGTTCTGTAGTTGAGGGAATTTCCTGCTGATCTAGCTAGTGATGGAATAAGCAGTGTTTATTCAGAAGAGGGTAAACCCTCTTGGTCTCAAGAAATCCAAGCCAAGGCTGGGAGACATCCCTGCAGAGCTGTAATAGTGAGGGCACATATATAATAGAGCAATCAAGCAAGATTGCTTAAATACTGCAATTTTTTATTGATCCACAAACCTATGATCTAAATAAATACATATTAAAATAACTACACCAAAGTTAGCAAGTAAAGAAAGAGGGGTGCATTCTCTTTCAGCTAACATGTAGACCTGAACAGAGAATTTTGGGAGATCTTGAATTTTCTCTAGTCTCCCTAAGTCTTCTGTTCAAATCAACCCGAGGTCTCCTCCAATCCTCTATATTAACAAGATCAAAACCTCCAACTGGAGAAGATTGAATTATATTTTGCAAATATTTACTCTCTTTGTACTGTACCCCACAAGAAGAAGTCTAATTCCCAGCCTTGGTCACGAGACTTGTCTCAATCAATAAAGTGTGAGTGAACATACCAGGCTTAAAAGGATGTTTCAAGCATAACTTGTGGTTTAGACAGACATCTTGCTCCTGTGTCTCCACCATAGGATGGATGATTGCTTTGCTGGGGTTTCCATGACAGGTACCATAAACTGAGTGTCTGAAACAGAAATTTATTATCTCAGACTGAGATCACAATATCAGCGAAGTTGGTTAAGTCTGTGGTCTCTTCTTGGCTGGCAGATGGCCACCTTCTCCCTCTGCCTCTTTGCATGTGTATGTCTCTGAATTTCCCCTTCTTACAAGGATATCAGTCATGTTGGATTAGATCCTCCCCAATAGCCTCATTTTTTTCGTAAAGATTTTTGCCAGAGAGAGACAGTGAGAAGGAGAGTGAGAAATCACCCCCAAAGTTGAATGGTCATTCCACAATCTCTCCTCCTCCTAGGATCTTGGTCTCGCACACACACACACATGCCTGGCATAATTTTCACCTGCAGCACTTGGGACTTGAGCCACAGTTGCTCATGTGGGAGTCCAGCGCCTCAATCACTATGCCACCTGCTGGCCCCCATAATAACCTCATTTTAACTTGATTACTTCTATAAAAGACCTTATGTCCAGATAAGACCACACTATAAGGTAGTAGGAATTAATACTTAAACAGATGTATTTGGCTCAGAGGACACAACTCAACTCACAACACAGAGGGTATCCCAGATAAGGGCTCTGGTCCAGTCTGGGTCTGGAAGTAAGAGGCCAGATGGAGCAGACATGGCGAAAGTTCTCAGCCCTCATGTTACATGAGAAAAGATAAATGTATGTGGTGAACCTTTGAGATTTGGAGGTTGTTTATTATGCAGCATTAGCCACTGAAATCTGGTAAATAGATCAACTTACTAGCAAATCCAATAGCAAATAAATAGTAAATTCCTTGAAAGCCACAGAGCCTCACCCTGTAAGAAGAGGAACTCCAACAATTATTTTCAATGAACTGTTGCTTGGTACCAACAGATTTGAGCAGCTGAGGGGGACAGAAAGCACAGAAGTAAGGAAAGAACACACTGGATGATGGGGACCCATAAAAAAATACTTGAGTAGTCAGTACCGCCTGTCTCAGTTCTTAGGTAGGTTCAGAACGGGGGGGTGGGGGGTGGGGAGATCCACAGAGCAAGCCAGTCACATAATCTTGGCATCCTAAGATAGTCTTACCAGTAAGAGAAAGTAATTAGTAAATAGTAAGCCATTTTTAAAGTATCCAGAGCAAGTAATATAGCACTGTATATTTTATTTAAGGTAACAACTTAGACAATGTCGAGGAAAAAATGAGATCAGAACTCGTGTTAACTTCAATGTCTACCGGCCTATAAAAAAAAAAAAAAGTTGAATAAAAGTGTTCTTACTCCACTCTGTATTATCTTTTGGACTACTTTTTTTTTTACTTTCAAATACAGAAAGAGAGTCTGTTTAAAATTTTTGCTCTCTAGACAGATAGGTAATATGTTATAGGAAATTGTGCTCTGAACTCTTAGCCACTGGTCTTCAAAGAAAACATCTCAAAGCCGTTACATGTTTTCCAGGCCTCTTGGCTGCGACCCAAGAAGGGATATGGGGGGAAGGGAGGAGAGCACACCGAAAAGGAAACTAAAATATATTGAGCAGCTCGGCTTAATTCTGCATTTTTATCACATTTCATCCCTTAGTTAAATATTATTATCGCCACTTTACAATTCAAAAAAAAAGCTTAGGGAGATTAAGTGACTATTCAGTCTATTCAGTGAGTGGCTGGGTTTAAACCCATTTCTTTTTCTTTTTCTTTTTTTAATCTGCTATGAGGCATGTGCACTCACTAGAAATGGGGATAGAGAGTGTGGTGTGATAGATATACACACCACTTATATATGTGTATATGTGTGTGTGTGTGTATATATATATATATATATATATATATATACACACACACAAATACACACACTTCTCTCCACCTTGTATTTGCTTTCTGACATTTCTTATTAATCCCTGCTATGGTCCACTGGTTGCTTCAGTTCTTGAGAATTATTCTCCTAAGTCAAGGCTGGTTTTAGGCAATCTGAGTCTGGCCTAAAGAAGATGAAATGCAGGTTCAATTTTCGTGTGTCTTGGAGCTTTTTTTCTATATGGAGGAACAATGTAGTTCTCATCAGTTCACAAGGCTAAAGAAAGGCTGGGTAGTCTGGCAATGAGGAGCATAATAAATCAGACTGCCTAGATTGAAATCCCAGCCCGAACACTTACTGGTGTATGCCTTAGATTATTACTTAACTTCAATGGGCTGTAGTTTCCTCATCTATCAAATGGGACCAGTAATAGTATTTCACTCCTAGGAAAATTCTGAAGATTAAGGGAGGTAATATAATGGCTCTTCAAAATTTTCATAGAAATGCAAGTTATGAAAGAATAATGCATGGATTTCAAAAAGAATTTCATACCAAATAAACTTGTACTTTAACTCCATTTTTCCACAAAAATGAAGTCCTCTCACACACCCAAAGTCTCTCAATGAAGATTCATTATTGATTAAGATGGCTTTGACATTCATACCTGAAGAGAGTTCATTCCTGGTCATAATAAGGAGATAGCTTTCCTTATGGCCTGCATGATCCAATCCCAGGGGACTATGTTTCTATTCCAGGGCCGACTCCTTGGTAGGTACATGTACCATCTCATTCATTCATCCAGCAAATATCAATAGACTTCTCACTGTGTACCAGGCACAATATGAGGGACGAAGGTGCAGCAATGAAAAGAAATACAAATCTTTGCCGTTTGGGAATTTACATTTTAGTTGTAGAAGGAGCATCCAACAAATAAAATAAGCCAATTATTTTTTTAAATGTAAGTTAGAATTACAGGCCCTTGTACTCTCTGATATCTCTGTGTTAACCCTTGTCTCATATAAGATTCCCTTTCCTCCTCTACTCGCACACTTGCCAGCCTAAATGCATTGTTACCATTGGCCGCCCTACATTTTGAGACCTAAGGATAAAATACAAAGTCAGAGAGTCCTTTGAAAGATTCTACTTTTTTTCTTTAGAACTACCTTATCTACTAAATGCTTATGAAATTTTGAGTCCCAAGATTTATAGTCTAGTCTTGATTTGACCAGCTCTAACCATGTTATGCTAACCATACTATTAAAATAATAAAACTTAACCTCTCTTACTTTTGCTTGTGTGAAATAATGGAGTTGGCTGATCGCTGGTTCTCAAAGTGGTACGACTTGTCAGAACTGCAAGTCTTGGACCCCATGCCAGAACTACTGACTCCTCCACTTGGGAAATGGAACCCAGATGTGAATTTTAAAAATCCTTTCAGGCAACTTTGATACAAAAGACCTTATCCAGCTTGATAATGGAAAGGTGGGAAAATCCTTTTTCATTTCACCCTCAAAATCAACTCAATAGGTCAAGAACGGCCAGCATGCTCATCTGTGGTTGCCAATGGCAATAGTTCCCTGATGATGAAATCATAGGGTTCAATGCAAAGAATACATGCAGCACCTTAACTTGGGAAACCAGGCATCTATTTCTGTGTTCATCTTTTCTAGGAAATATCAGAGTTATCCTCATCAGTCTACACCAGGAGATCTTGTACTTTAGTCCAGATTCAGCTGTGCTTTGTGTCATACAAGAAACTATGAAAGACTACTGAACAAATCTTGAGTTATTGGCCCTAGAAGAGTAGTGGAACCTGGAAGATACCCAGGTTGAACATATTTGAAGTAAAGTTAAATAGAATTCTCTTTCGAAAAAAAATCAATGTCAACACAAATCCCAAAAGAAATGTGAATTTTTCTATCCTTTCTTTCTGAACTTTTGTAAGCACTACTCAATACATTCACTGTATAATCTCCTCAAAATTTATTAGAATCAAGGCTTTGGGTTTTTTGGTTTTGTTTGTTTGTTTGTTTCTTTTTAAGGTTTTTGTCATAGGGCATGTGAGCTTGCTGGAGACAGACAGTGAGAGGGGAAGTGAGAAATCACCCCCCCCAGGGGGAATAGCCACGCTGCATTCCCTTCTCCATTCTCATCCTGGAATTTTGGGCACACAGACACACACACACACACACACACACACACACGTGCCCAGCATGATTTCCAAGCCACCAGATTCAGGAATCAAGCCATGGTCAGTCCTCATACCACCTGCTGGCCCAAGCTTTGGTTTTTAAAGAAGGGTTTTTTTGCACTTTTCTTTTCTGATGCATTCTTTGGCCCGAACGGTAAGTATGCTTGATACTTTATGAGTGATGGTTATTTCCAGTCTCTGTCCTATAAATTTCCTTATTCCTTAAGTATTTATCTATTGTGCGTATGTGTGTTTGTGTGAGTTACCTCCAAATTAACAGGGCCAGCCTTTACAGAATTTCCTTTCCACCAGGATTCCCCAGCTTTCACAAAATGTGAAACAATGGTTGTGCAAATGCACACACATGCACACACATGTGCACTCCATAGCAACATGCAGCTGCCTATACAAGACATGGGAATAACGCAGCAGAACAATAAATCCACTACCATACAAGAGCAAATGAGGTGCAGCATGAATTAGAGAGACCCCAGGGGACCCACTGAGTCAGAATGCTCAAAGGAATTCAAACAGAACACATATGTGCATTTCAATCTTCTCTTTGCTCTTCATCAGTATTAAAAACTGAATTTTAAACTAGATATCAGAGACCGTAAGAAGGGGAGTGGATGGTAGATGGAGGGTAGGAGGGGCAAGTGGAAGGAACATTTAACAAATGTTAAAAGAATGTAAAGTTCTCTGCTGAAAATGATGTTTATAGTAATATCCTTCATTTGTTTTTGTTTTTTGCTTTTGTTTTTTTTGGGGAGGATGGGGAGAGGTTTTTGCCATAGGACTCATGCGCTCATCAGAAAGACAGAGAGAGACAGAGAGACAAAAGGCGAGAAATCACCTCCCAGGAGGAATGGCCACACTGCAACCCCTTCTCTATTCTCCTCTCAGGATCTTGGGCACGCACGTACACACACCAGGCATGAGTTTAAGCCATTGAGTCCGGGACTCAAACCGTGGTCGTCTACATGGGAATCCAGCGACATAGCCATTACGCCAACTACTGGCCCTTTCTTCATTTAATTGTCATGTATCGCATGCATACTTTGAATAATCACATTGTGCAGGGGCCAGGAGGTGGTGTGGTGGTTATGGCATTGGACTCTCACATTGCCAGCCACAGTCCGAGTCCTGGACCCCTGATGGATTGCTTTGGTGGGTGGAAAGCAATGTACATACACACACACATATATGTATGTACATACACACACACACATATATGTATGTACATACACACACATATATGTATGTATAGTGAACACACATGCCCAGTAGCAAATTAGAAAATAATAAGTAAATATTATGTGTTACAAAGTAGAATAATGGAATATAAATTTTAAAAATAATGTGCTCATAAGTGAAAAAAAATCTGAATTTTACATTTTCAACTAGAACTTCTCTTTCCTTCCCACACAATCTCAGCCCTCAAATCCTGATTGTCCTTTCTTCCCAACCCTATCCCTCCTACCTAGTTCCAAGCTGTCATAAGCCCGTATCAGGCCAACTGCTATACTCAGCCAGGTTGTCTTCCGTTTTCCCAATAAAGACTTGATACTGACATATTTTGTTCAACAGCTCAAGGTGCCTATTGTTACACGAATGATACTTTAATATTTCAAAGATTTTTTTTAAAAATTCACGGAAGTCCAATATGACAGACAAAAGCAGATAGTGTCAAACTGTCTTTGTATTTTCTCTTATAACTTTTCATTCTCAGAATAGAATTGGATTTTCTAGGAAGATTCAATTGGGATAACTTGCATGTATATCTGTCCAGTGACTCTGCTTGGTAGGTAAATTTTTCAGTCATGCGGGAATACATTTTTCATGTGAAAAATAAAGTTTCAAAGTAAAAGAAGAAGGTAGCTCACTTTAAGACCTAAGGTGAAGAGTAGTTTTATTTGAATAATGTTACTATTCTACAGAACTATCTAACTCCCAAAGTAAAAAAAAAAAAGAAATATTAACAAAACAAAACAAACTAAAAAAATCAAAGATTATGAATTTAATTAATAAAAGTGATATTCAAGAAATAAATGACTCAGCAGTCTCAGAATATTCTCAGCAATGGAGATACCTAGGTCTGCAACATGACCAACTAAGCATGTCAATATTCATCAAGAAATGACTTTCTATAATATAGAAAGTCACCATAATATATCTAAAAATGTATCTAAGATATTTAAAAACTGGACAAGAGGTTTGACTAGCTGTTCCGAAGGCCCTTTCAGCTAACGTATCTTATGCTATGATTTCACAACATCTTTGAGGTAGAGCTGACTCCCATGCAAACTGCCCTGAAAGTCAGTTAACTTAGATGTTAGATGAGTTCCCAAAAATACAACCCAGAGGACCAATATCAGGCCGACCTACTCAATAAGGGATTTGTTATAACAACTATAGATAATTACCATTTTGTCAAATGTCTTAAAAATCTTTGTGAATGTACCACTAAATTACAAGCAATCAACAAGTACTATAGCATGGTAAAACTATAAATTTGGAGAAAAACAAGACATTTATTTTTAATTAATTTATTTATTTATTTATTTTTGTATATACTTTCAATCATATTGTTTGGCTTGCAATGAGACCATTTCAATATGTGAACATTTCTCCCCAGACCCGTTGATCGAAATATCTTCAACAGATAACACCACACCTCCCCATCTCGTCAATGCTCTACCTCTGTATCCCTTCTCTAAATGTCTTTCGTTGGGCCCCACTCCTCCACATACACCTCATCTGACATTCACACCCATCTCTTGTGTTTGTTCAACTGTTAGTCAATCAGTTTCAGACATAGAAAGCAGACAAACGGTATATGTTAAGTGGGGACATACAATGTCTCTCCTTCATAGTCTGGCTTGCCTCACTCAGCAGTACATCTTCCATATTCTTCCACTTTCTGTCAAAAGCCAGGGCTCTGTTGGTTTTTATGGCTGAGTAGTATTCCATAGAGTATATGTGCCACAGTTTTTCAATCCATTCCTCCATACGGGGACATCTGGGTTGGTTTTTTTAAAAATCATTACTTAGCTTATAAAATTATTCATATGGCTCTGGCTTGCTAGAAAATGGTGGAAAAGACTTCTTTAAAAAAAACAAATAGTGGAGAAGACGTGAAAAGAATCAACTCACTGAAAATGTCCAAATTCAGGCAAACTCCCTAGAGAAAACCACTATGTAGTGTGATTTATGAAGTTCTGGGAAAGATCAACAATACTAAAAACATTACCTACCCTAATCATCGTCTACAGGCCTCAGATTCTCCCATTTCTCATTCTGCCCTTGATCTTACTCCCTAGATTAGGTTGGTACTTACTGAAACTTTGAAGTATTGCCAGTCATTGGCACCTTAACAGAAGTAAATTTTGTCAGATTAATTACTACTCATACATTCAGCAAAACTCTATGAGAGAATACAGACAGACAAATGGTGTTATGGACATAGACTTAACCTAAGTCTAGAACCTCTGAAAAGTGGAAAGGATGAAGTACCATAGTGAGGGGCCCTCAAATCCTGAAATAAAGAGAAAAAAATAAAGCAAGTTTATGGATAAGAGAGAACAAAAAGGAAATTGATACTTGATATGCAGCTACTAAAATGTCATTGTAATACTACTACATTACCTTCTTGAGTAGATAACATTTAAAATACTAAGTTAACAAGGATGTTGAACAGCTGGAACTCTCAAACTAGTGGGAATACTAGATGGATACAGCCATCTTGAAAAATAGTTTAATTTTTTTTTTTTTGAGAGAGAGATTTTTGCTATAGTGCACATGCACTTGCCAGAGAGACAGAGAAAGAAAGAGTGACAGAAAGTGAAAAATCACCATCCCTCCCCCTGGCAGGGGAAATGACCATGCCATAATTCCTTCTCCTCCATTCTCCTTTCAGGATTTTTGAGCATGCACACAAGCACCTGGCATGAGTTTTAAGCTGCTGGGAGTGGGACTCATACCGTGATCAACTACTTGGGAGTTCAGTGATGTAACTGCTATGACATCTGCTGGTACCCTAGTTCAGCATTTTTTAATGAAGTTAAAATATATTAATATTATTACTGCCATATGACCCAGCAATTGTACTTCTATATACTTATAGGAAATAAATGAAAATACATGTCCATATCAAGACTTATACATGAATGTTCTTTAGCAGTTTCAATCATAAGTGCCTTAAATTATAAACATCCCAGGGCCGGTAGGTGGTGTGGTGGTTAAGGGCGCTGGACTTCCACATGGCCGACTGTGGTTTGAGTCCCGGACCTGGCAGCTTGCTTTCTCATTTTCCGTCTCTCTCTCTTTCACTCTGTCCCTTTCTGGTCAAATTAAATAAATAAATAAATAAATAAATAAATAAATAAATAAAGTTAAATAAAATAATTCTTTAAAAAAATTATAAACTTGTCCATGAACAGATTAATGGACTAATAAATTGTTGTATTCCATACCATGAAATACTAATTAGCAATTAAAAGGAAAGGACAACTGATACACTCAACAACACGAATGAATTTCAAAGATATTATGCTCAGTGATAGAAGTCAGACACAACAGAGTGCCTTCTGTATAATTCCAGTAAAGGAAAATCTAATCTGGAGTGATTGGAAGCACGTCAGTGTGCAGAATCTAGTGAAGGATTGTGGAGGACTATAGTGCTTGGGATGATGATAGTATTCTGTTGTTTTTTTTTTCTATTTGCCAGAGGGCACATGTACTCACCAGAAAGAGAGACAGAGAGGAAAAGCAAGAAAGCACCACCCATGGAGCAGGGTCACACTGCAATCGCCTCTACTCCATTTCTGCCTTGATTTGGGAGTTGGGGCACACACACACACACACACACACACACACACACACACCATACCCTCTGTGCTTTCCAAGCTGCCTGGTCCAGGACTCAAAACTGCTCAGTTGATCACATGGGATCCAGCTGACTTACCCGCCAGGCCATGGGCTGCCTCAATGTTCTATATCTTTATTATGGCAGTGCTACTTGGGTGTAAAAGTTTGTCAAAACTCAAAGGACAGACGTTGGCAAGTGACAGAGTAAGTAAGGCACTGGACTCCCAGTTGACCACGGTTCAAGTCCCAGACCCAGTGGCTTGAAACTCATGCCAGGCGCGCGCACGCACGTGTGTGTGTGTGTGTGTGTGTGTGTGCATGTGTGTGTGTGTGTGTGTGTGTGTGTGTGTGTGTGTGTATGCATGCCCCAAATCCCAAGAGAATGGAGAAGAAGCAATTACAATGTGGCCATCCACCCTGGGGGGTGATTTCTCATTTTCTGTCTCTCTGTCTCTGTCTCTCTGGCATGCTATAGGGTGCATGCCCCTATAGCAAAAATCTCAACAACAACAAAAAACTCGAAAGACTATACAAGCAAAATGTGTGCATGTTACCTCAATAAAGTTGGCTTTTAAAAAAATGCCACTACAATTACTGAGAAATTGATGAGGCAGAACTGAGTCCAATTATATAATCATTTAGGTGACATTTTGGACCTTTCTCCTCTTTCAGTGTTTTATTTCTTCTAGTCTCTAAGTCAGTTCTGTTCTCCTCTTCAGCCCCATGAAGGATGGCAATCCCATCTGTCCTGCAAACTTTCAGCTGACTTCCAGGACCAAAATACCACAGGACCAAAGCCAGAGCTAATGAGCATCTTAGACCACTTGGAAGAAAAACGAATATTTTTTGGCTCTGGATAATTAAACTTCACTTCAAATCAGAATCTGAGCTATTATTTTCTCTGTACTGAATCCAAATTGCTAAAATTCCTGAAATTGGTCCACAGTTGTTGTCTACCTGGTGCCAAAATGTCCTGATGAAAAGTGAAACATGCAGCCAGTTGTGTGAATTCTTTGCCCCCAAATCTAAAAGCTCAGCTACTTGGCAGGAGAGCAGAACAGCTGAATAGTCAACTGATGCTTTTATTGTGGACTGAGAAGCCTTATAGTTGTGCAGATAAGGTCTTCTGAAGAAATGGAAATGCCAAGACCCCATGTCCCTCCTTATTGACCAAGTGACAGGCAGAGCATTATTCATAGTTATTTAGAGCATAAGGGAATTTTATCCAGCTGCCTTCACTTACCATTGAGGCAACTCCTACCCATCCTCTAAAACCTTGGTTAAATGGCATACTCTTGGGGAAGCTTTCTCCACCTCTCCAGGCTAATTTCTTCTCTGGTTCCCACAGCAGAGAGCTAACAGCCTGTTCTACTACTCCATCACATGCAGTTTATTTGTTTATGCATCTGCTCCTTTACTAACATTGTAAACTACCTGAGCACAGGATCATAAACTCTGTACATCCAAATTCTAGCACATGGAGGTGTTAAAGAGAGAGATACCCTCAACTAAATTCTTTCTCCATATTCATGTTAAAGGGTGATCATGGGGACCAGCAGTTAGTGTAATGGCTATACCACTAGACTCCCATGTAGTCGACCGTGGTTTGCGTCCCAGACCCAGTGGCTTAAAACTCACACTGGGCACATGTGCGTGCGTGCCCAAGATCCCGAGAGGAGAATGGAGGAGAAGGGATTGTGGTGTGGCCATCCCCCCGGGGGGTGATTTCTCGCTTTCCGTCTCTCTGTCTCTCCCTGTCTGTCTGGCGAATGCACGCGCCCTATAGCGAAAACCTCTCCAAAAAAAAAAAAAAAAAGGTGATCATGCAGGACCAGTAGATGGTTACATCGCTAAACTCCTTTGTAATGCACTGTGGTTTGAGTCCCAGACCAAATGACTTAAAACTCATGCCAGGCACTTGTGCATGAATGCTCAAAATCCCAAGAGAAGAAGGAATTGTGGTATGGCCATCCCTCCCAAGGGGTGATTTCCTACTTTCTGTCTCTCTGTCTCTCTGGTGAGCACATAAACATTATAGCAAAAAATCTATATTTAAAAAAGTAATAAGGGGCTGGGACCAGAAGGCTGCGTAGTAATTAAGGTATTGGACCTCCACATGGCTGACCACAGTTCAGGTCCCAGACCTGGAGGCTTAAAACACATGCTGGGTGCATGTGCATGCATGCCCTAAATCCTGAGAGAAGAATGGAAGAGAAGGGATTGCAGTGTGGCCATCACCCTGGGAAAAGGGAGATATCTCACTTTCTGTCTCTCCGTCTTTCCAATGAGTCCAAGCACCCTATGGAAAAAATCTGTAAAAAATTTTAAAAAGAAATTTTTTTAATGTAAAGGGATAAAAGTATGAAGGTTATATTTCTTACAATTAAAACATGCACTTTAGGGACCAGTAGGTGGCATAGTGGTTGGGGTGCTGGACTTCCACATGGTTGACTACAGTTTGAGCCCCGGACCCGATAGCTTGAAAATCACACAGGGTGCATGTGCATGTGTGACCAAACATCCCAGGAGGAGAGTGGAGGAGAAGGAATTTGGGGGTAGCTATCCCTCCTAGGAGGTGATTTTTCATTTTCCCCCTCTCTGTTTCTCTCCAGTGGTTAAGCACATATGCTCTATGACAAAAAAACTTCTTAAAAATTAAATGAAATGCACTTTAAAATCTAAAGGAATTGGGGCCAGCAGGTGGCATGATGGTCAAGGCACTGTTTTCCACATGGCCAACTCCATAGTTTGAGTACTGGACTCAGAGATTTGAAAAATCATGCCAGGTACTTATGGGCATGTGCCCAAAATTCCAAGAGGAGAAAGTAAGAGAAAGGATTACAGAATGACCGTTCCCTTGGAGGATGATTCCTCACTCTCCTTCTCTCTAGCAAGCATAGGCACACTATGACAAAAATCTAAAAAAATAAAATCTCTAGAAGAATTATGCTTAGGGGACTAGCAGTTAGCATAATGGCTATGTTACTGGACTCCCACATAGTCGATCACAGTTCGCATCCCGGACCAGGTGGTTTAAAACTCACGCTGGGCACGTGTGCATGCATGCCCAAGATCCCGAGAGGAGAACGGAGGAGAAGGGATTGTGGCGTGGCCATCTCCCCTGGGGGGTGATTTCTCGCTTTCTATCTCTCTGTCTCTCTCTGTCTTGCTGGTGAGCACACGCGCCCTGTAGCTAAAACCTCTCCAAAAAAAAAAAAAAAAAGAATTATGCTTAGAGTAAATTTATATAAAGCAAGTGTTCCCAAACTTACACCCAAAATATTTTCCCTTTCTGTGTTTGTCCCCATAGAGCTGGAGAAGATTCCATAGCTAAGGCAGGGTATGAACCTGACACAATTAAATGCAATTAGCAAGACTGGAATGGAAATTTCCATAAAAATAAAATACAATGCAATTGATTGACTCTATAAAAGGCTTAAACTCAATTGAATTTGATCAATAATAAGCCCTTTGGCAAACAGTTTCTCTCTCTCTCTCTTTTTTTTTAATTTAAAAAAGGTTTTCAAGTATAGTGAAGGTACCATCTAAACGTTGATGTTATCTATTTTGTATTCCCAATACTAAAAGAAAATGTTTCTTTGTTTTTCTCTAAATCATTCAGAGTGCTAGAACAAAATGATCTTGTACAAAATATTATTCAAAAGTAAATGTTTTTAAACCAATAAATAAATAAATTAAAATGACCTTGCTTCCTTTATTCATTCACTTTTCTGCATCTATAATAAGTACTAAAATGACTGTTCTACACAAATCAGTAGTTAGCAAATATCCCACCCTCGGTCTCTAGGGTTCTGTCCAGACCACTCAGGATCACAGGTGATCATCTCAGAGCCTTCCTTCTTTTCGCTCTGCAGCTGTCCTGGTCCTTGACCCTCGGGGCTCTGGTTGCTGCTCCTGACCATGATCTCTATTCCCAGCACAGGAAGACCATCCTACAGAATTATAATCTCAGCTCATGGCTTAATTTAGTTTCCAAATTGTATTACCACAGAACTGCTAGTTCTCTGTGTATGATGCTGAGCAAATGGTCAAGATTATTTGGGTGGTGGTTTGGGATTCCAAAACATTTCACATCTTTCCCAAATGATGGTAAGTTTTTAAACTCATAATCTAGATAAAGCCGCATATGAAGGTTCTCAAAGCAGCGGAGAAAAATAATTACATATTTTTTTACTATCATTTTGCAAAAAAATAAGAGATGACTCGAATATAGAGTGGGGAAAAAATATGTGTGTTTGCATCCAGTAGATGCATATTTAGGGCACATTCTAACTATTCTAACTATGCCTCTGTTAGTGATGTGACTTCCTGGAGCCTCAATTTCTCATAAGTGAAATAAACATTATAGAGTCATTGTGAGGATTGGAGTGATATTATATATTGAGAGGGATGGGAGGAACAGATTGGGCACTCAATAAATGTTAATTAACCATACATAAAATTTAAGAGCAAAAGGGTTAACCATTGGAACTGCAGATCCTAAACTCTTAATGACACCCCTGATTGTTTCAGGATCATATCTCCCAAAGTATTTTATTATCCTGATATTATATTCTTGATAAAACTATTGTCATGGCTACAGCTAATTTGTAGTATCTCTTACTTGGGTGGCACAGAGTGAGAGCATAAAAGTACAATATGGCTTGCTTTTAAGACAGAAAACAGAACACAGAGAAATACCTCATCTCTTGTATATCAAATCCAGATTAGGCACACTGTATTTCTGGAAATTCCTCTGTGTGTGTGTGTGTGTGTGTGAGTCTATGTGTATCCATGTGCCATCCCTCTATACCACCCAAGTAAGAGGGTCGGTAAGTTTCATTTGTTATGCTTTCTCTCTCATGTTCTCTTCCTTTGACACATGTGTATGCACACATGTGTGCAAAAAACACATACTTTGAAGGGCATAGATTCATATACCTTTTCCCTTATTCAAAGGCTTCCTCAGACTCTGCTACTCAGGAAAAGAAAAAACATGACCAAAGCACTCCAAGAAACCAGATGTTTATTCTTAATTTGCTTTTTCTTTTCTTCTTTTAATTCTTAATTTTAAAACTTGAAAGTACCTAGATCCTGGAATTTTTAAGAACACTTAAAGAGCTTTCAAGGATAATTTCATTTTACACTCTGATGTTAGCACCTAATCCCTGAGTGTAATCAGATCTCACTTTCTATGTGGAAAATTATAGATTCTGGGAATAAAATGCCAATACTTGAAATTCATATGGCAGGTTGCATTTTTCCCTTATTTTATCCTTCTTTTGAAAATATTAATTTATTTACATTTTACCTTTTTAATTTAAATAAAGTAATATTTCTTTAGCTGATTTTAAACTGTCGACTGATTTTAAGCTGTCAATGTCCTAATATTTAATCATAATTATTGCCTCAAAATGATGCAACCCATTAGATTATGGCATGATCATAAACAGCTTGACTCAATTTGCTCTGATTCTTGGTGCAGCTTCCTTCTCTGGTCTATAACATCTGCCCAGAGGCAGCCTAAAGTCATTCTTATTTATTTATTTATTTGTGTGCTTGCTGGAGAGACAGAAAGTGGGAAATTACTCCCTGCAGGGGGGATGGTCAAGTCAATCCCTTCTCCATTGTTCTTTGGGATTTTGGGCACCCATGCATGCACACCTGGCATGAGTTTCAAGCTGCTGGGTCTGGGACTTGAACCTCTATCTACCATGTGAGAGTCCAGCACCTTAACCACTATGCCACCTGTTGCTCCCTCAAAACCATTTTTTATCCCATGTTCATGATGACTGTCTTATTTGTGTTTCATTTTGCAAGGCTAATATATGCCTTTACTTTTTTTTTTTTTTTTTTTGCTGAGATTTTTGCTATAGGGCATGTGTGCTCGCCAAACAGGCAAAGAGACAGAAAGTGAGAAATCACCTCCCAGGAGGGATGGCCATGCCACAATCCCTTCTGCTCCATTCTTCTCTTGGGCTTTTGGACACACACACACAAAAGCACCCAGCATGAGTTTTAAGTCTGTAGGCCTGGGACTCAAACCACAATCAATTGCATGGGAGTCCAGTGATGTAACCATTACGCTATCTGCTGGTCCTGATGTATGCCTTTTCATGGACTTTTCTTCAGAAATTCAGGTAAGGGTCATTTGTCAACCCAACAGTGACATAACCTTCTGCAATTCCAGACCCATCCCAGTCCCATGCAAACCGGGCACACACGTATATACTTGCCTCCTATCCAGTCTGGCTGGGGCTCAGGGTGGATTGAACATTAAATTCTGTTGAATGTTCCTATTTCTCTCTGAAGAAATAAATAAAAATGGACTATAGGGGGGAAAATAAAAAATAAATGCAGGGAAGATTTTTATCAGTCAGGTTTTTTTAATGTTGCATTTTTATTAGAGTGAAGGCTCATGAAGTGACTATGAATCTTGTAATATTACCTGCTGTCTACCAGAAACATTTTTATCCAAATCACTTGTTCAAAACCTGATTTTTTAAAGGTAATTTAAATTATAACTAAAAGGAATAAAATACAAATTAATCATTTTCTCAACAACCAGAAATTAAACATAATCAGATATGATAACATCTTGACCTCATTGTGGCATTTTCTATATTAAAAAAAAACTCTACATAAAATTATACACCAAATCAGTTTTCAAGCACCTAGAAAAATTGAGCTCCTGAATAAAAATCACATTGGAGAAATATATAATTCAAGGGCAAGAAGATGACATAGCAGTACATCACTGGACTCCCACATTGTCAACTGCAGTTTGAGTCCCAGACCCAGTGGCTTGAAAATCATGCTGGGTGCGTGTGTGTGCATGCCCAAGATCACAGAAAGAGAATGGAATAGAAGAGTGTGGCCATCCCCCTGGGGTGTTATTTCTCACTTTCCTTCTCACTGTTTCTGTCTCTCTGTCTCCAGTAAGCACGTGCACTCCAAGGCAAAAACCTCTGGAAAAAAAAGAAATATAAAATTGAGGGCAATTTTAAATGCAAGGTTGCTCTGTTTTCTTGGGTGCTTCCTCAAGTAAAAGCCAAGATTTGCTTGCAAAATGTGTGTGTTCTGCTGTCTGCAGTGAAAAATAGAATGTTATGTTACTTTTATTTCTCTGCTTTCTGAAACAGCTCTATAGCGTACTTTCTCCAGGCACCTTCTCCAGGCTGACTTAATCTCCCTGGGTTTCTTTTGTGGAGATCCATCATAAACCTGGGGCAACATGAGTCTTTACAGAAACACACAGAAAGGAACTAAATCATCCTATACTGCCAAAGTGAGCGAAACTACTTTCTTTGTAAACTAAATTAAGTAGCAATACAACTAAAAAATACAAACTAAAACAAAAAGCGAACAAACAAGGATTCTAAGTGGTTCTGACCCTGAATTAAGTACACTATAGTTTGCTTTTCGTAGCCAATTTCCTGAGTTAGATTTAAAGTCAGTGACCTGTTCCTCAGCACACATCTATCTTTTGTGTCTATGATAGCTACACCTCCCACCTCCACTCTATAAAGTCTGCATCCTGCAGATACCACTCACCTACAAGTCATCAAAGGAGGGTTAGCCAATCCCCCCATGCCCTGCCCCCCAGCTATGGCCAGCCACTCCCTCTTTCTGGAAAAATCTCTGCTTGCTTGGCTCCTGGGCAGCCTGCCATTCTGATTTGACTTCTTGGACTGCTTCTACTCTTTCTCCCTTTCCCCTTCCAACCCTCAAGAAGTAGCTGGTCCCTGCGGGGCTGCTATTTCTCTCTTCTCTATTCCCACTCACCCTTGGCTATTTCAGCCATGCTCTAGGTTTCAAGTACATGTTCTTGTGTGCATGGCTCCCAGATCTCTGTCTCCATAGCTCCAGTTTCTGACAAAAGTTCCCACACTGGTTTTCCAAATGATTTATGGGTATCATGTCACCATCTCCAGCCCAAAATGAACAACATGAAAGATCCTTTGCGAGATTTACTATCCATTTTTATCATTTGCTTGTCCAATCTCTCAGTTATGCAAACTCAAAACCTTAGTGTCTTTTTATTCCACCCTTTTCTCCACTCTCTAACATTCAGCTAGTTGCAAAATCTTTTTTATTTAAATACTTCAGTATTTTTAGTTTCTACATATCCACCTCACCTGCCATGGACCCTGTTCAGACACTCAGCTCTCACTGGGAATCCATTTTATCTCCCTTCTTAAATTTATCTTACAGGATGGGGACCAGTAGTTGGCAAAATGGCTATGAAGCTGGACTCCCCTGTACTTGACTATGGTTCAAGTCCCGGACCCGGTCCAGTAGCTTAAACTCATGCTGGGTTCATGTGCTTGCATGCCTAAGATCCCAAGAGGAGAATGGAGGAGAAGGGATTGCGGTGTGGCCATTCCCCCTGGGAGGTGATTTCTTGCTTTCTATCTCTCTGTCTCTCTCTCAGTCTTTCTGTTGAGTGCACGTGCCCTATAGCAAAAACTTCTTCAAAAACAAATTATCTTACAGGATGATGAAAATTATTAGCGTCATGATAACACAGACATAAACAGTATTAAATTTTTAATATTAAATTATTTAAATATTAAATTATTTTTAATTTATGTAAACACAGTTCTGAACATGTTATCTTTTCCTGTTCCAACCGTTCTCCACTCCTCACTATTTTTCTAATTAAAGAATACTTTTTTAAAGTAAGTAGTAACCTTGTGAATGGAAAGAGATTTCAGAGACAGCCTGGTCCCTGAAGTAGAGGAGCAAAGCTTGGATTCTACTTATGAAGACATATGATTGATGGATCATGGGCAGATAAGTCAGAGGACAGGATGGAAGAAAGATGATGAGTTTGAGTTTAATATCCAGGAATTTGAGGTGCTTCTGGGACATGGGTGGATAAAGCCAGAGCCATTGTTGCTCTTGAGAAAAGTCAAGGCTAGAGCCCAATGACTGGCATGTGGAGATAGACATTCAGCACAGCAAGCAGTTCGTAGCTCCAAATCTGGAGCCAGATAGCCAGGATAAAACCCCACCTGCTGACAACCAGCTGTGTGAGCTTTTTAATTTTGTTTAAATACCAAGAGAGATGGAGAGACAACATTCCAACAGGCCCTGGGTGTCACAACCCACCCCCAGACTTACCCAGTCCTGGGTCATGGGCATATGTGTGCTCAGCTCACTCAGGGAGGTCTCCAGACACAAATCTGGAACCTTCCCGTGTGGGTTAGCATTGCAGAGTGTCACATTTCACTGCTATGCCACCATTGGGTCCCTCAATGTTCTTAACCTCGCTGTACCTTAGTTTCTTCATCTTTAAGATGGCCTTAAAATCCCTGTCTTTTAGCTTGTCATGAAAATTAAGTGTCACAAAAACAGAGTCTGGCACACAGTAAGCACTGAACAGGTGTTTGTTACCATTATTTACTTAATAGTTGAGAAGCGGAGGATGGGTGATATCACCCAAAGAGAAAACCTGAAATAAAAAGAAAAGAAGATGGTGAGAGAGTATAGTGGGATGCCAGCTAGTCACTCTGATAACACAAATAATACTGCGTGGTTCTGATTCTTAAGAGATTTGTAATCCTATGGAAAAGACAGCGTAATTTCTGCTGTGATCAAGGACTAAAGACAGTGTTAGATAAGGAGTATAAAACTGGAGATGATTTTAAATGAGAACCAGAATCTATGTCCAAGCACCATATTCAGTTCTTTGGCATACGTTCTGAATTAAAAGGAAGATAGAAGATAGAGAAATCATTCTTCTCTATTAGAGCTAAGCACGTAGCAATACTGATGCGTGATGCGCATGTTTGTTTCTCCATTGTCTGAAATCTCCATCTAGAGCTGAATTCCAGCATGGCCTTCAAGAGTCATCACTTGGACTGGGGGACATGAGCCCAGACAGCATTCTGTACTGGGGTGCAAGGGGTACATATGACCTGCTCTGGCACTGAAGCTGAGCAGAAATATGCAAAAATATAAAACCTAAAACCAAAAGCTAGTAAACTTCATGCAGGACAATTACGTTCAACCCTGTTTAAATATTTCCCTCCTCCTATTTATAGCATCTTCCCTTTTATGAAAGTTTTCCAGTGAGATCACATTGCACTGCTTTAGGAGAATGTGTTTACTCCTGCCCTCAGCTCCATCCCACCACAAAGGGCGTAAGTGCCAGTGTTTGACCAAGAAGAAAAGAAGCCAATTCCCAGCAAGGCTTAGAGGACCAGTGAATAGAGCCAGCACCAGTGACTAAATGCTTCTCAGGGCAGTTCAAGGTGAGAGGCTTCTCTTTTAAAAGAAAAGACCCTCAAGCCTTTCATCCTTACTGAACCTTGGCAGAGACTTCTATGTTATGCCCACCATAAAAATCTTGGACTATCATGGGAGCAGGGATGAGGCCCCAGCTTTGTTCCTGTCTCCCTCTATGTCTTTGAACAAGCCACTTAACAGCTCTGATATTTGATCTCCCATCAGAAGGCTGGGTTAGATGTTTTAGAAGGCATCTTCCATTGTTCTATATCCCAATAATATGATCATATCCCATATTAATCAGCTGGGTAAGGTTATGCTGCAGTAACAAAAAAGGCAATCTCTCAGTCTTTATAGTAACTAAGATCTATTATTGCTTTATGTAAAGCCATTGCAATTTTGGACAGAGCAATTTTATCTTCAATAGAGCAACTCACTATAGTAGACTGATACAGACTTTACCCGTAATTGGTACCTTCTGGGATATGTGGTCTCCTTGGTGACATGCAGTTGAAGAGGTGCTTAGAGAATCATACAAGCGCTTTTCATTGACTCCAGTCAGAAGTGATGTTTATCACTTCTACTCTGTTTACATTGACCAGAATGAGTCAGTCATATGACCCTCCCTCCCGGTGGTAGGGGAAGAATCTTCCATCTTCTCAGAAGAAAAAATAAACTGGATATTGTGAATGTAATTGATGTCTAAACACAGTTCCCTATCAAAATATATATTTTTTCAGCTGCTTTATAAGCAACTGGGACAATGCTTTGAGGACAGCAGAGAAGATATTGTTACCTCTATCTGACCAATGAGAAAATGTGCTTAGTGAGATTGAGCGACATATGCAATGTCACAGGGCTGCTTAATGTCTGGAATGGGACTTGATCTCATGTCTTGTGATCTTTGCTTCCAAGTAACTAAAAGAATAACAGACCCAAGGGTAAGTGGCTCAACTCTGTGCATAGAACGTCAGATCCCATATAGCCAACCTTCATTTGAATCCCAGCCCTGGTGGCTTAAAAAATATTCTGGGCATACATGCATGTATGCCCAGAATCTTGATTTTTTGTTATAGGGCTCATGCACTCACCCAAAAGACGGAGAGACAGAAAGCAAGAAATCACCCCCCAGGGGGAATGGCCACACCACCATCCTTTCTCGTCTATTATCCTCGTGGGATTTTGGGCATGCATCCACATGTACCTGACATGAGTTTTTTTTGTTTTTTTTGTTTTTTTTTTTTTGAGAGGTTTTTGCTATAGGTCGCGTGCGCTCGCCAGACAGACAGAGAGAGACATAGAGACAGAAAGCGATAAATCACCCCCCAGGGGGGATGGTCATGCCGCAATCCCTTCTCCTCCATTCTCCTCTCGGGATCTTGGGCATGCACGCACATGCGCCCAGCGTGAGTTTTAAGCCACCGGGTCCGGGACGCGAACCGCGGTCGACAATGTGGGAGTCCAGCGACATAGCCATTACGCTAACTGCTAGTTCCCCCTGACATGAGTTTTTAACACAGGGTTCAAGATTTGAACCATGGCCGACTATGTGGGAGTCCAGCCATCTGGTCCAAATATAAATAAACTTTTAAAATAAAATAAAGGAATACCATATTTACCCAAGTGCCGTGGTGTATACCTGTATTTCCAACTACCTAGGAGGCTGAGGTAGGAGGAGTATAAGCTCAAGGGCAACCTGAGCAATAGAGGGGGACCCTGCCCTGAAAATACAACAGATTTTTATCTTAGAAAATTCACAAACACAAGAGATGGGTGTGAGTGCCAGATGTGATGTGTGTGGAGGAATGGGGCCTGGGGAAGGACATTTGGAGGAGGGATATGGAGACAGCATTGATGAGACAGGGAGGTAGTATTGTTATATTTTGATCAACTGGACCGGGAAGAAATGTTCACATTTTGAAATGATCACCTTGTAAGCTAAAAAATGTGATTGAATGTATTTTAAAAATGTAAAAAAATCAAATTAAAAAAATAAAATTAAAAAAAAGAAGATTCACATTTGAGTTCTGATCGTTGATTACATGTGCCAGCAAGTAACTTCCTTGAGCCTCACCTTTCTTACCTGGATTAATAGCATTATAGATGAACCTCAAAGGTCATGGAAGGAAAAATGCCTATCACAGAGCAAAGCAAATATTAGGTAATCAATACATTTTGTCCATTTAATTCCACACAATGTCTTCAAACTCTCCAAAGAAACTGACCATGTATTCTTATTTTTTAAAGAATTATTTATTTAATTATATTTATCCTTTTTTTTTCTTTTTAACATATTTATTTATTTTTACATTGAATCACTTATCACCATCATCATTATGATTATTGTTTGAAATTTGTTATAAGGAACGTGTGGTCACCAGAGACAGAGAGAGGGGAAAAATGAGAAAGCAAGCCTCCGGGTCCAAGACTCAGACTGTGGTCAGACATGTGGGAATCCAGCCTCTTAACCACACCATGTACTGGCCCCTATCCATGTAGTCTTATGTCCTTCTCAGAGTTAGAGAGCACTCCACACAGGAATACTTAACGAATGTTATACATTAACCAGGAACAGTTCATTTTGTTGAAATCCGTCTGCATGGAGACTATGTCCTCTTCAGGAGTCCAGCAGGTGGTACATCTTCCCCAGTACAGCATGTAGTGCAGTATCTAGAACAGAGCTGACTCTCACAGCACAGTTGTAAAGATTAGACAAAGCACACTCATGGCATGGAATAAATGTTGAATAAGTATTCATGTTTACAATTCTTTTGGGTCTTTTTTTGGGGGGTGGGTAATGGAAGGAAGTAAGAAAAGAAGAGAGGGAGGGAGGTTGGGTAGAGAGAGAATAGTGGGTAGAAAACCATTAGGAACAATTCTTTTTTACATTCAAAAGAAATAATAGAAAAATTTTCTGATCATGTCTCTTAGCAACAGAATGCACGGTAAGAAAATAAGTCTCAAGGGATAGAACAAGAATGTAGCCGGATGTCGAACTAGGAAAAGGAAGTGCAAAGATAAGAGTGCAAGGGGTGTAAGAAGAGATGACAGGATTGTGCAGAGGTTTTATCAGTATTGTCCTTGCAGCCCCCGCCCCATGAGCAAAGGCTGTAGTGGGCTCAAATCTCAACGCCTAAACCAAGGACCAGTTCTCAACGTCACAAAACAGTCCTAATGATCCAGAGCCAGGGGCCCACAGCCTCTTTCAATCAAGTGACCTTGGCTGGTTATCTCCATGGCAACAGCTCACATCCCAAACTATTCCATCCTGTGTGGGAGGAAACATGTCAGAAATGGGGGTAGGCAGAATTTAACAGTGATTTTTCTCTATTCTGACCCTTCTTCTTTGGCAAAATTGTGTCCTTTTTCTGAACATTGCAGTCTCCTGAGGAAACTGCACGGAAGAAGATGTTTCTGGATTTGCAGACGCACACCCAGGACACATTTTTTTTAAGTGAGGAAGCCTGGTCATGCCTTCCTTTTGGTTTTACATAGTACTCAGTGTTTCTGGGGACATGTCATCATTCTTCTCATGAGAGCGCACCAAAGAACATGTCTAGTGTGTAGTTTCATATCGAAAGAGTAAGCTCAGAGAGGTTAGGTGGCCTCCCCAGAGCAACAGAGCAGCATGCTAGCAGAGTTAGGCTAGAAAGCCAGACAGAACGAAGCTGAGCTTCTACTAGCCTCCATTTCTGCCCTGTCTGCCTGTATCCCAGCCCCAGTCTGCACCACCATCCCAGTCACCCAGCTGCGATGACCTGGATACTGCCTTCTGCCCCATGACTCACGATGTGACCCATGAGTTCCCTAGCGCAGTACCCAGGCTTTAAGGTAAGCATGTGGAATAAATGCATGCTATCTCAAGCTGGAGCTTAATCTACAATTTAAGTGCGAGGTTCTGTCTGTTCCACAATGTCGGGACCGAGCAGCGTTTTTGCAGAATGATAAATGACCCTCTTCAGCGGAACCCTGGAAGTGCACGTCTGATCATGAAACCCTCCAATCACAGCTCTGAAATGCACCACGGGGTCCACTTTCCAACCAAACCACAAGCCAAGAGCACTCGTCCCTTGGCCCGACTTCAGCCTTTCCCGGTAGTTTTGATCCCATGATTCCGTCCATGAAGGAAATCTTTTCCTCTGCAGCTCCCTGCCTGACTCTGACGTACAAAGGTGTAATTAGAACAGCATGGAGCAAGCAGGACACTCCACTTACCTCATCCCTAACATTTAAGTGATTTTCAAATATGTTTCTAATATCTTAGGTGCACAGGGCCAAATTCCCTTCTCAGTTTTTCACATGCATGAGTAAATCCACACAGACTAAACCCCTTGGGCCTTAGGTTCTGCTTAGTTTTTTTTTTTTTTTTTAAAGAAAACAAATATTCCATTAAAATGACACAGTGTACTCTGCATATTTTTAGGACAATTAGAGTTTAGAATTCCCTCTTCCGCCCATGGTTTTTTTGTTTTTTTTTTTTTTAAAAAAAAGTTTTTTGTTTTTTAACTATTTCCTTACCAAGAATGACATTAAGCTGGATTAAATTGATGAGCCTTCTGATCTTCTTTATAAAATAATCTTCTCATCTTCCAATATCATCAAAGTGCGAATTAGACTGATACCCTTGATTGTATTTGGAAAGGATCCAGGTTCTCCTCTACCATTGCCAGGTAAATTCTTTAGGTAGATGGTTATTTGTGAACCTGATGGAAACATTTACTTGAAACAGAAAAACCAAGCTCACAGGAAACAAGCAAACAAGACAAACAAAGAAAAAACATCGAAGTAGGGATACTTCTCCCATCTGCTTGATTCAAAAATAGGTTACAGGTTTTAGTAACGTTTTTAGCACTTGTGACCGTGTAAATAAAATCATAAAAGAGAAGCTACAGCAGACTGGCCATGTCTTAAATTGTGGACCAGAGACTCAGAAAGACCAAGTGGGAAAGGCCTGGAAATCAGCCTTAGGAAGGAGAGTCACCCCCCCTACTCACTGGCTTTATGTGCCAGTGTGTTTCTCAGTTCGTGTTGTTTTATGTGCAACAATCCGCCACCTGTCACTAGCTTGTGCTGCTGGGGCCACACGTGTGGATATTTGCCAAGCCAATATACAAATTGAATGTTTACTTGCAACCCAATATTGGGCAACATCTTAGCAGCTGTTGCCATGCCACAGCACATTCAAGTCCAAAGGCTCCATAGCCACGGAATTTGGATAAAGAAGTGGATGTAAGACAGTCTGTAGCTTGTTTTTCCTTCATTCCAGAGTGTATCAGAGGATAGTGCCCTTCTCACTCAATGGTTCAGGCAAAAATAAGATAGGCCTTAAAGAGAGTCTAGTAGGGAGATGAGCAAAACCCAGAACTGGCTCTGAGAACATGTGTGTGTGAGGTCTTAGAAACTAGGATTGGAGTATGGAAGGATCAAAGAAAAAACTCATGACTTCTCAAGGAAAATGTGTTTGTTTATTTAAATTAAAAAATACTGTGAAAATTACAAACTGTTAAATACAAAAGACAATTCTATACAACTCAATAGAATAACAAGGAAGTATATACATCATTTTTTAATAGGCGCAGATAGACTTGCACCAAACTTCAGGATTAAGCAATGGAAAATGTGACAACGCACATGTCCGTCGCAGTAAAGTTTCAGAATTCAAGTGATTCCAGGCAAGGGGCCAACTTAACTTGGCTTCTTTCAATTTAAACAGCCCCCTTTGGAGTAAATCCACACTCTAAAGTTTAAAACGAATGGAGGGCCTTTTCCCTCCCAACAGAAATTTCTTCTAGTTCTACATCAAAGTGACTGATAAACCAGCTTCTACACTGTTAACCCTTCCTTGGGAATAGTTATTACTGTGCCTCCAACCCAGGGAGAGTATTTTGTTGAAGTGGGTGAAGAGGGTTAACTAGAATTAAATTTGACCTTTCGGTGTGTTTCTCTTCCTCCTTGTCTTTAAGGGCCTAAAGCCACTGAGCACAGGAATATATGGAGATAACTGACAAGCATTCATAAATTCTTTTCCTTTTTTAAGATTTCTCTTTCCCTTCACTAGGAATGTTAGCGTCCCACCATCCAGAAAACTTTCCAAAGGAAAATGTGGTATCTGCCTCTTTAGTTCAATCCTGAGAAAAACCACAGCAGGGTTGGGCTGGTGATTCACCCTGAGTTCTCCAGTTCCATGTGTTCTGAGTCTCCAACTGTTCCTTTAAGTAAGCAGATCCTTTTTCTGACTAACCAGCCAAAGGGGAAAGTTTTGGTCCAGGCTTCCTCACACCAGGCCAGGGAAGATTTATCACAGAATCCTAAAATCTAAAGACATCCTCCCAGCCCCCTGGGGATGGAGATCATTAGGAGTCTCATGAAGGCAATGAGCTTCTTGATGACGTGCCCAGGACCACACAGCAAATGAGTGTCAGGGCTCCAGATCAGAAAGCACAGAACGTGGACCCCAGCTTTGTGCAGTCTCCGCCTGAGTGTGCCCTTCTAGGTCTCGGCTACGTGACGGAATACCACATTGGGAAGCCCACATTAGATTCTCTCCCAGCTCGGAAAGCAAGGCTGGGAAAACGAGCAGCAGCAGAACTAACAGCCCGGCCTTGTCCAACCCCAACATCACCCCTTCTGGAAAGATCAGAGAACAGCTCTTGCATCGCTGTCTGGAGCACGGGTTTGAATCTGGGGAAATTCTACTGACTAAGAGAAGGGCATGCCAACATGTGCTGCTGGACAGTCACAGGTCAGAGTTCAAGGTCATACATTAAACGAAAGGTCAAAATAGCAAATCATCTGTTAGAACCCCAGCCAATACTAACAGGCTTAAAAGTTGCCTTTTCCCCCCATACAGTGTGCAAATGAGCTGGGTTCAGATCTCCAGCCTTCTCCCATCAAAAATGCTCTATCAAATCTCTCCCCTTTAATCCAAAAGTATTCCACAAAAAGCTTGTAACCCACTGTCAACTGACGCCACAGGAACACAGTAGAGATACTCGCAGCCAACCAGATCTAGAACAAAGTTCTAGGCAAATTAGCAAATCTAACTAGTCCCTCTGCATGTCCTAGGCATTTGGCAACCCTAAGAAAGGGCAGATGTTGCCGGCGATACCCAGGGCTTCCAGTGAGAAAATGACAAGCACATCTGGCCCAACTGAATAGGAGCCTCAACCCTCAGGCCCCAAAGTGAATGCATACATGCATGTCTTTGGGGTTTCCTCAGAGGCGGGTCCCAACCGTGAGCAGAACAAGGGCCCCTTGCTGCAACTGGCTCTGCTGAGCCTGGTCCCCCACCCCACCTTGATTTGGGGATTAGTGGGGTCTCTTCCATGCAGCAGCTGCACTGCCAAAGTAAAACCAGACACTTGAAAAATGTCTGCCCTCTCCCTATGGGTGTCGGCTGCTGGAGCCACCTCCAGAAGCCATGGGGGTGCTAGGAATTCTGATGGATGTTCTCCGAGGACCCCTCACTGCTTTCATTGAGGGGAGTCTCTGACGTCTCCCCCAGCTCGTCGTCCGCCCCCTCTTCTTGGATGGTGAGGTGAACATCTGGGGAAGAGGACTCAGAGCTCACGCTGTCCCCTTCCATGGAGCAGAGCGTGCAGGACAGCGCAGGTGCCACGCTCTCCTGCAGCATGTTCAGCATCACAGGTACCTGCACCGACCTCAGGCCAGACACCACCGGCAGCGGCTTCATGGCCTCCCCCCAAAGCCTCTCCTCGTCTTTGTACAGCAGCAGGAGGCTGGACTTCTTCTCCCGCCTTTTGGACTTCATGTAGCCCAGCATGATTCCAATCAAGAAAATGCCATAGAAGGACATGACAACCAGAACGTAGAAGTACTCATTGCCGTTGCTGTGGCCGCTGCCGCCGCCACTGCCACTGGACACCTGGGCCACGAGGGGATTGCTGGAGGCTGCGGTGCTGGCGTGTGTGCTGTTCAGAGGCTCCATCTTCAGCATTGAAGCACGGTGCACTCGGCTCGGCCTGTCTGGAGAGAAGCTGCAGGTTAGAGCTCTGGCATGGGTCCATGGAACAGGACCGTGAGCAAGCACAGGGTCTGCAGAATCGCCTTATCAAAAAGTCTATATATGCATAAGAAAAAAACAGCAGTAAAATGTCTTCCCAAACAGATAAGTGGAATTAGCTAAGAGGGCTTGCAGTGCCAGTGGGAAGGGAAAAAGTAAGGAGGGTTTTCACTTTTTTAGTGTACCCGTCTGTCCTATTTGCATTTCGTATGTGTATTACTTTTATAACTAAAAAGAATTCAATACAGGGCAGGAGAGGGTAGAGAAAATAAATAATCGCTTAAAAATTGAAGAACATACTTTAACTGACAGAGCAGAAACAAAGTTTACATTTTGATTCTAAAACTTCTAATTATTTTTCATTCAAAACAAAGTTTTCTTACAAGAAAAAGAACAGAAAGGAAAGAAAGAAGCTCAACCTCTATTCCTCATGGTAAATATCCCCCTTTCAAATGTTTCTGAAGCAAAGTAGCATTGCTAACTTACCAAAAACAGACAATTTGCCCCAAGTTCCGAATTTCTAAACTGCCGGGTCCAAGTGCGTTTATTTTCTGTCTGTGTCCGGCTCTGCACTCTGGCAGCTCGGCTGCTGCAGTTCGGATATATAATCAAGAAATGCATCGTCACGTGTTCTGGGAGGAAAATTTACAACAGTTGGTCGTGGCAGCGTGAGCAGTGAACTCAAAGCACTGCAGTTCAACTCCCTGAACTTTACAGCTGTGAAAAGAAAAAGACGGAGAAGTGGGACTCGCCCCCAGAGCCCCAGCACCCAGCCAAAATTTTCAGGTGGTCATGAACATGAGTAAGAAGACAAAGCGCTAAGTTGGATCTGTTACCCCAAAGTCTAGTCTCATTGAAAAGTAGTTTATGCTTTCTCCTCCTGTTCAGGAATAGTCATTTTGTCATCTACCAGCAGTGAAATCCCATTACCTGGATGAAAGACAAGTTGAAGCCAGGGTGGGATTTATAGTGAGGAAACTAGGGTTTAAGGTACAGTTCTTCCACTAACTATGCAAATGTGATAAATCCCCCCTTCACCTTTCTGCACATCAGACTCCTGATCTGTAAAGTTGTTGGGCATGGGAGGCTTCAACAGATAGAATTGCATGAGCCATGTGACCGTTTGACTCTCTTTCATCTTAGCCAGTCTAAGATGAAAGGCTGCCCAGTGCAGGTCGGCCCTTGAAAAGCACAGAGAGGTGATACCTGTCTTCTACATCAAGCTCGCAAATCTTTTTTTTTATGATGATTATTTTAAAAGTCTTTCAAGAATTTTTGTAGGGAACCAGCAGTTAGCGTAATGGCTATGTCGCTGGACTCCCATGTAGTCGACCACGGTTCGCGTCCTGGACCCGGTGGCTTAGAACTCACACCGGAAGCGTGTGCGTGCGTGCCCAAGATCCTGAGAAGAGAATGGAGGAGAAGGGATTGTGGCGTGACCATCCCTTCTGGGGGGTGATTTCTCGCTTTCTGTCTCTATGTCTCTCTCTGTCTGTCTGGCGAGAGCACGCACCCTATAGCAAAAAACCTCTCAAAAATAAAAAATAATAAAAAAAGAAAAAAAAAAGAATTTTTGTATACTCATACAATTATTTTCTTAGAGTAAATTGCTAAAAGTGTTATTGCTGAATCAAAGGCTGCTTACTTTTTTCAAAGACTTTTAATCTAAAATGCCAAATTTCCTTTCATATTAGTTATTCTCACTTATGAAATTGATGAGTATGGGAGAATGCATAATTATGTCTGCAGTTTTATTTTTATTCTTCTGTATAAACTTTAAAATTATTTTGTCAAAATAAAAATGCAAGAGTAAAAAAAAAAAAAAAAAAAGTCTTTCAGATTCTGTTCAATGGCCCTTGTGCTGTAGAAACGTGGTTATGGTCAAAGGTACCAGGGCAGGTTTTGCTGTGCTCTGCTCCTTCGCTCCTCGGAAGTATCACACAGAGTGCTCGCGTCGGCAGCACATATACTAAAATTGGAACGATACAGAGAAGATTAGCATGGAAGTATCACACAGAGACCTTCACACATCTCTTTGCTATCTCTGCTTGGTCAGGGGAGAAGCAGAATTCTGGGGAGCAACCAAGCACAGGTCAAGTTTGTAACACTGTGTTAAAACGGCTGCTGTGATAAAATGTGGAAGAGGAATTGAAGGCTTTGATGTCTGTCCTTGTGTTCCCTGGGATGCTCATTCTGGGAAACTCTCATTCTAAGGCCACGTTGAACTGGAAGGGATCCTTAGCCTCCAGTTGTCTGTGGCTGATGGTTGTAGCCCAATGATCTTGCAAGCCAACTCTGATGGAAACGTCTCCTGTCATTCTGCTGTTGTTAAATTGAAACTGAAGGCAAGCATAACAACATCTCTCTGACCAGTCTGGACATACAGTGCTAAGACACTGAAACTTCCACTGCTGAAACCTGCGTTAGCTCTTGACCTTAATTCTAATAGGATTTCTGCAAAAAGAATGGAAGAAGGAGGCCATCAGGTGGCACAGTGGTTAAGACACTGACCTCCTATGTGGCCCGACTGCTGTTTGAGTCCTGGACCCAGTGGCTTGAAATTCACATTGGGTGCATGTACATGCATGCCCAAAATCTTAAAAGAGAATGGAGGAGAAGGGATTGTGGTGTGGCCATCCTCCTGGGGTGGGGGGAGGGGGTGGGCAGAGGGGGGATTTCTTGCTTTCTCACTCTCTGTCTCTGTTTCTTTGGCAAGCACACACACTCCATAGCAAAAATCTCTCTAAAAAACAAACAGGGACCAGCAGTTAGCATAATGGCTATGTCGCTGAACTCCCACATAGTCGACCGCAGTTCGAGTCCTGGACCCAGTGACTTAACCCTAACTCACTCCAGGCACGTGTGCATGCGTGCCCAAGATCCTGAGAGGAGAATAGAGGAGAAGGGATTGCCATGTGGCCATCCCCCCTGGAGGGTGACTTCTCACTTTCTGTCTCTCTGTCTCTCTCTGTCTTTCTGGCGAGCACACGCACCCTATGGCAAAAACCTCTCCAAAACAAACAAACAAACAAACAAGAATGGAAGATGGACATGCACTGCTGTTTTTCCCACTGGATGACTAATCTTTGATGGTTTAGACTGTGCTCACTTAGGAATCCCCAGTGGGCACTGAGGTATTGACCATCAGCCATTCCAACACAAAGAACACCAGTACAATGGAACTTTGCTCCCACTTACACCGACACCCTCACAGTTGCAATAGTCCTTAAAAGCTCCACAGCTACTTTGGTTACAGTGAACTTGGCCTTTCCAACCTGTGTGACTACCTCAGTCTACAAGTGGTATATCTGGGATATTATTAAAAGATTACCCATGAAAAGCATGCCTGTTGATGCTGATCCCAGCAACTTTTAAAAAAATAATTTTCATTGTGGAGCCAGCAGGTGGCATAGTGGTTAAGAAGCTGGACTCCCACATGGCTGACCGTGGTTTAAGCCCCAGACCCTGCTTAAAGTCATACTAATCACATGTGCATGTGTGCCCAAAATCTTGAGAGGAGAATAGAGGAGAGGGGATTGCAGAGTGACTGTCCACCTTCAGGAGTGATTTCTCACGTTTTTTTTCACTGTCTTTTTCCAGCGAGTGCATGCGCCTTATGGCAAGAACCTAAAAAATAATAATGATAAGTGGGTTTTTAATGTAATTTCTAATTTGTGTATAATATTTTACATCTTTTCAGAGCATGTGTACAGTGCATACTAATCAAATCAAGGAAATAAACATACTGCTATCTCTAACAGTTATCACTGTTTATTGTTGCACACATTCAAAATTCATCAGTGGGTTATTTGGAGAGAAATACTAAGTTATCACTAACTTTATTTATTCTCCTGTACTGTAATATTCTATTCCCTGTTGCACATGTGTACATATGGTCTTGTATCTGTCTACCATGTTCTCCCCATCCTCGGTGCTGTTCATGTGTTCTTATGATATATGAGGTTAGTAATCACCAAAGGATTGCCAAGCACTGTGAATTAGAATCTCTGAGGGAGCAGAGGAGGTAGGGGGAAGAGATTACCAGATTCACTGCACCAAGTCTGGTGCCAGGAACCAGAGGTTCAAGTTTATAATATCTTTAACTGGACTAATATATAGTTTATCATGCTGGGAAAATTCATTTTGCAAGTTGTAATGGTGTATAGTAATTGAACATATTTTTTAAAATTAAAAAAAAGAAGAAAGAAAGAAATCCCAAAACCTGAACCAACAACCCCAAAGGAACCAAACCAAGAACATACATGGTGTGGGGATGAATTTAGAATGAAAGCCAAAGGACAAAACCAAGTAGAGACATAGGAAGAAAAATATCCATTGCAGGAGTCAGGGAGGGAACAGTCTCAACGGAATTCTCCTCTGGACATTGCTTCTGATTACTACTGATTTCCTATGTGGATGTTTCTCCTACAGTTACATGAAATAATGAAATTAAGGCATTTATCACTGCCTCAATTGAATGTGCATGCATTATTTATGCTTTATATTGTCATTGTGGTGAGTGCCCTGTTTGCTACCAAGGGCTTCCATTTGCTTCCTGGTATGTGTGTATGCCTGTCTTTGGCTTTTTCATTGCAGCTCTTTCCCTTTTCTGTCACCCCCAAGAATGGAACATAAGATGTGGGGCTTGACACCTCATAACACATAGCTCAATTTTCTCTCCAGCCCCAATTTATGTCAGTACTGTAAGAATGATGGCAGAGAGCATAGGTATAAATAATGTGGGCAGGAGGGGAGAACATCTAGAATGTATAGTCTATCAGGGAGCGAATTGGGCCAAGCAAGAATTTTTTTTTATTTCATTATCTTTTATACATTCAATCACATTATTTAGCTTACGAAGTGAATATTCCAACTTGTGCACATTTCTCCCTTGTCTAGTTGATAAAACTATAAAATTATCTTCAACAGATAATACCACATTTCTTTGTCCCATTAATGCTTTGCCCCTCTACTTTCCTTTAAATGTTCTTCCTTGGCCTCTATTCTTTCACACACACTATATAAGGTATTCACATCCATTTACTGTGTTTCTATACCCTTTAGTCAATCAGTTTCTGTCATAGAGTGCGGACACTCAGTATATACTAAGTGGGGACATACAATGTCTCTCCTTCATAGCCTGGCTTGCTTCACTCAGCAGTAAATCTTCCATATTTTTCCACTTTCTGAATTATTAATTACATCTACTCTATGCCACAGTTTTAGAAGACAGCAACATTAAAGAAATAAATCTATTTTACCAATATTTTCTCCTACTCTCTAGCCTGAATTTCCATTCTCTTAACAGTGTCTTTTTTTTTTTTTCCTACTCTCTAGCCTGAATTTCCATTCTCTTAACAGTGTCTTTTGAAGAACAAATGTTTCTTAATACCATGAAGTCCATTTTATCTAAAATTTTATGATAATGCTTTTTGAGTCTGTCTAAGGTATCTTTACTTAACCCAAGATCATAAAGATTTTCTCCTATTTTTCTTCTGGAGGTTTTATGGTTTTTAGCTCTTACATTTAGGCGAATGACCCATTTCAAGTTAATATTATTCAGCACTATTTGCTGAAAAGACTATCCTTTTCCTATTGAATTATCTGAGACTCTGTCAAAAATTAATTATATATGTGCAGCTCTATTCATGAACCCTCTATTCTACTTCCTTGATCTGTCTATCTATGCTTGCATAGTATAAATACTTACATTATTTTGACAAATGCATTTTGAACTGATATTTTAAATGGGTCTACTGTTTACCAGGCACATATCCATCCTATTAGGTAAATATTAGTACACCCAGTTCGTAGATGAAGAGACTGAATGTCAGAGAGTCTAAACAAATTGCTCAAGGCCATGCCATTCATAGTAGAGTCAGGTTTTAAACCCAAGTCTGTACAACTCCAAAACCCATTACTTTTCTGCTATCCTTTGTCTCACTGAATTCAAACCAGAAAAGTAACTGAAAAAGAATAGTAAGTAAAAGATGGATATTTTTCCGACTTCTTTTGAGTCTTCATTTTTTTTTTTAATGTGAATGTCTGAATGACCAGATACTCAAACATAAATGAAAACATGCTATTACAAATTCTTTCTTCTAAATTCATGCTATTTTCAATATGGGAAGCTATCCCAATCTCAGCATGTTCCAGAAGTTACCAGTGAAATTGTAATACTTGTCCACTGTACCCATGTTGCCAATAGCACAGCAATTTCTCTTTTACTTGTCACGCAGCACATTCCTAGTCTTCTTGTTTAGATATATTGTTTTCTTTTCTTTCTTTCTTTCTTTTTTTTTTCTTTTCCCCTATTTGATCCTAATGTACACTTTCTCCAGAGCTTTGAGTACTTTCATTTCCTGGTAACGTCATTTTTACCAGATGACCCAGGAGTAGCCTGGCCACACATCTCTAAAATTATGTTAACGGCTTCTATGACTAAACAAAGTCTATGCTGGGATACTAGCACAGCCGTGAATCTCATCAGATTAAACCTAAGTCTGCAGTCCAGAGAGCTGACCCAGCTCAGCCTCACTAGTGCTACGTGACTAGCTCGGTTGCATAATTTCTCTGTGTTTCAGCTTTAGCCACCCTTAGGCATGTCGAGAGTAGGATCGTTAATTGTCTCAAGATCCTCAGAAATGTCCCATAATCCATTTCCTGAGTAAACCAGGCTGTGAGTCTGGCAGAGTATTGCAAAATAAAATTCTCCGTGCCCTCTGCTGGTTTTGCCTTTCCCAGAAGCTTTTTCTGAAGAGTTGTGTCTGAGAACTCATGCAGTGGGTCATCCCTTCTAGTGCACTGAGTCACTCTCACTGGAAACATAGTTTTTAATGTCCTTAGCACAGTAGAGCAGGGAATCTGATCGGTACTTATTAAGACCTCCATACTCTCTTTATAATACCAGGTATGTCTCAGGTGGATGTGGCTATGAGTAGTTCTTGTTTGGACATAATTCAAAGTAGAGAGATAAATGCTAGGAAAATCAATATTAGAGTGGAAGTACATAAATTCATTAGCAAAGTCAAGGAAGGCTCCCTTGAGGAAGTGTTCATAGCTTTGACACCTAAAGATTTGGTAGGAGTTAGCCAGAAGAAGTGGGAAGGTAAGAGAGCTCTGGCCAGTGGCAATCTGAGGAAAGCCTCTTTAGAGGAAGAAAGGGGAGGAAAGAGAGATGGCAAGAGTAGGAACTAAAAAGTCTCTGAGGAATCTGTCCAGGCAGTAAGAGGGACCCTGGCAGAAGGTGGAGCTGCAGAGGCTGGTATGTACAAGCACTTGGCAAGCATCAGGACAGGAAACGAAGGAGGAAGAAGATAAATCCTGCCTTGAGGAGCTCAGGTACAACGAGAGGACAACTCCAAGACCTGAAGTCAGTAGGACTGACTGAACACACGAATACTAAGGGCATGCAGAGTGCAAAATGTCACTGCACAGTCGGAGGAGCCAAGGAAACCAGAGTGAGCAGATGATTGACTTACTGAGCATGTTTGTGAAATAATCCCTGAACACAGACTTTGTCTCCAAAATTTCCATCGAGAGTTTCAGACACTTCAAATAAAGCTCTTGAAGGTACCTCAACTATAATTCTCAAAGACTATCAGTGGTGTGTTTGGAATAATTTGTAGTCAAAGCTTGGACAAGGTGACACAGAACTCTCAGAAGCAATAAAACAAAATGAACAAGTCAATGTAAGTTTTTGAAGAGGTTGGCAAGTCCAGGTGTCAGAACTCAGATGGGGTGACAGGACAGCACAGAGACTAAGGGCACAGGCTCTGTGTTTAACCTGTCCAAACCCATCTTGGCTCTTTTGCTTACTAGCTGTGTGACCACAGGCAAGTCTCTTAACCCCTCTGTGTCTCTGTAAAGGGGAATAAGTGTACCCACCTCATAGGGCATGAGCCCATTTTCTACAGCAAGAGTCGTTGGTATTTTCGCTTTCCCCTTATGAGGAAAGGATGTGAAGGTAGTTGTTTTCTCCACAAGTGAAGGGAAATGAAGGGGCTTACAGAAGTCACTTGACATTTTAAATGTCTCTCACAGTTTGTGACCTGATGGACACAGAAGACAGCGTCAGACTCATAACTGGAAAAATCTGAAGAGCAAAAAGCTTCCTGGTTGGGACTGCTGAGTTAGGGAAGCCCATGTTCCAGAGCTGGTCAGGGAAAGAAATGGGGGTACTCCCTACAGCCCCGTGATGGCCCACGCAAGCATGCAGAGGGAGAGGGTGCCCAGACTTCATGTTAGTTCTCACCCAGACATGGCCCAGGGGCAAAGGGAGGAGATGCCATCCATGATGTCCAGCCTGCCAAGGCCCAACAGGGAGGTGGGAAGTGGGGCCAGTGAGCTTGAACTCTAAGTGAACCTGAGGAGTTATGACTATCACAGGGGACTGGACATATTAATTACTGAGCTGAGACTATTCAGGAAGGCTCGAGTGGCTAGGCGATTTTTATTACCTAAGAGTGACTAGAAAATTTATGGATCTGTGCACATTTTCATCACAGAGTAGGGGAATAGCTAACCTTAGAGAATGAGTCTGTATAACTTGTGGGATTCAAAAATAAGGTTAGGCAGGTCCCATAGCCTAGTGGTTAAGGGAGTCAAATCTCATATGGTTGACCTTGGTTTGAATCCCATCACCAGTAGACTGAAAAATGCTCTGGGAATATATGTGTGTTCCAAGTTCCGCCAGGAGGGAAGAATACAGGAAAAAGAATTGAAGTCTGACAATACCCCATTGGGGAGTGCTTTCTCCCTCTCCCTCTCCCTCTCCCTCTCACTCTCCCTCTCCCTCTCCCTCTCTGTTTCTGTCTGTCTCAGACAAGTGCACACTCTCTATAGCAATGGGGAAAAAAAAGAAAGTAAAAGTAAAGTTGCTTTATAATGGCACCTAGCAAGTCCCTTTTGTTTATTGTAATAATTACATGTATAAGAGCTTGGAACAATGTTGAGCACACAGCAAAGAGTTCCCTAATCATAAAATTAAGCAATGTTATATAAAAAATATATGTACATATCTGGGTGCTCCATGGCATTAGATTTAATGTCTAAGGACCATATCTATCTTAAATTTAAATTTAAGTTTAAGAACCATAAGTCATTGTTCACTGTTTTGTTCCCAGCACCTACAAGGCACATAGTAGATGTTCAGAAAATATTTCTTGAGTGAATAACAAAAAGAACATGCTAAGCACTCTTCATGAGCTTACTTTTTTTTATTTTCACATGAGCTCAGTGAGGGCAATTATGAACAGTATTTTGAAGATATAGAGGATGAAGCCTAAAACGTCAAAGAGCAGGAAGGAGCAGAACTGGCATGAACCTTCCTGCCTCCCGTTGAAATCATGCCAGACACATACTCGATTTCTGGGACACACAATGCTCTGCTATTGTTGGTCACTCCCTCTGGATCCAAGTGATCGAGAGGTCAGGTCAGAAGAAGAGTTCTGATGAAACACTTCGGGATTCCAGATGCAGAGGGCAGAACTGACATTTTAAAATGTGTTGTTATTAAATATAAATTCTAAAAATGTAAATAAATATATCATTTTTTAAAAGTATTTTGAAGCCTTTGCTAAACCTTCTAGTATCAGAATAAAACAGAACCCAATAGAAATGTCTCTCTATTTAGCTTTGACTCCTGTCATACAGAGGCAGTTGATTCTGAGAAGAGACTTATATTTGGATTTCAAGAGCATTTCATAGCTTGGGTTGCCCTTCTGTAAAAACAGACTAAACTGTGGAAGACAGGAAGTGGGGATTTCCCTTTCTGGAGGGACCAGCTTCCTGTTGCAGAGATTTCCCATCACCTTCCTCCACTCATGCTCCTCGAGAAATTCAGTTAGAGTCTAAAATTCAGGGAAGTGTAACCCACAGCAAATAGGCCATGACGGGTCTCTATTTTGTTACAGCCATGGTCTGAATCTCAGCCCATTGGCCTCCTATGGGCAGTTATGCTTATTCATGCTGAGCTGCAGAGCTGTGAGCATGAAGAATGAGAATGAAAGAAGACCCACACTATAAATTGGTAATTGGCCATCAGTCAGGTAAACTCAGAGCTTGGCAGCGCAGATGAATATTTCCAAAAATTTCAGCCAAACCCATGTCACAGTCCTGGGTCCATGCCCCATTATGTTTATCCTAATTAATTATGTATTTGTCTGTTCACTTATTGATTTGCTTATTCACATAAATACACCTGTCCTGCAACCTAAACCAATAAATACTTCATAAAATTAAAAGATCAAGATAACGAAAAAGTGACTGCAAAGAAAATAAGTCAAATAGAATGAAAGTTAGCGTTGCACATCAGAGACTAGCATTTAGGTTTTGTCAGACCCTAGCCTTTTAGATGAATAATATTGGATTCCTCTTTGAACAAGACCAAATATTTGTCTGCAATAAATCACACTGCCAGGCCCAACAGCACAGACATAGGGCTGCCACCTTCCTAGTGCTGGATCACTGTGCCCCAGGCCTCCAGCGATTGCTTACCATGAGAGCAGTCATGCTCAGCCTGCCATGACTGCAGGGCTAATTACACAGGCCCAACCCAAGAAAGTTGTGCCAACCTAGGCACATCTCCTGGGAAAGGAACTTGTGTTGTTTTTAGATCAGAGAAAAACAATCCAAAGCTCATTTGAAACTGTACATATTCTATGTCTGTTCTAGTCTATTCTCTGTTGCTAGTAACAAAAATACCTGAGTGGGTAATTTAAAAAGAATAGAAGGTTATTTTACTCTAGTCATTAGAGGATATAGAAACATAGAAAATGGTTATAGATACCAGATACAGTGGGAGAAGAGGGTGGAGAAGGAGGAGAGTCTGAGGAAGGACGTTAAGGAAAAAAAATAGAAGGGCAAGGCATTATGGGACAAAGAAACGAGTAATTATCTGTTGGAGATAATGTGTATAATATGCCCAACTAGACTGGTGAGAAATATATCCATGTTGGAATATTCACTTTACAAGCAAGGTGACATATGTGATTGAATGTACAAAAGAAATTGAAACTTAAAAACATTTTTAAAGTTTATTTTACTCACAGTCTTGGAGGTCCAAGGTCAAGGGTTCAACTGCATCTGATGAGGGTCTGCTTGTTGGTAAGGACTTTCTGCAGGGTCTTGATCTGGCACAGGGCATCACACAGTAAGAAGGCCAAGGAGTGTGTCTGTGAATCACATGTCTCCTTGTTTTGGTCTCACTCTCTCCTTAAAAAACCTTAAGTATTCAATCATGGGGGCCCCATCTTTACTACTTTATCTAATTCTAAGCACTTCCCAAAGGCTCCTCATGTTTTGTTTTTTAATATTTTTGCCATAGAGTGCGTACACTTGCCAGAGAGAGACAATGAGAAGGAAAGTGAGAAATCACCCCCCTAGGGGGGATGACCATACCGTAATCCTCTCTCCTTCTTTCTCCTGTTGGAATTTTGGGCATGCATGCACACATGCCCAGTGTGATTTTCAAGCTGCTGGGTCCTGGACTCAAACCATGATCAGACATGTTTTGAATCCAGTACCTTAAC
>JAKSZU010000001.1:18385567-18668906 GCA_026018925.1 Tupaia tana
ATAGTTCTCAGGTTGACAGATAGCTTCTTGAATGTTAATTATGTTTTTGTGAATTGCCAGAAGGAGCATGCATTCACCAAAGAGAGACAGAGAGCCAGAGAGGGAGAAAGCACCCCGCACACAACCATGGTCACAGTTGCACTGTAATCCCTTCTACCTCATTTCTCCATCCTGTCTAGATTTGGGCATGGGCACATACATGCACCCAGCTTCCTGGGTAGGGATTCTAACCACACAGTTTGCCAAATGGAATCCAGGTCCTTAACCACCAGACCATGAGCCAGCCCAATTATGTTATTTTGATTTACAACACATACATTTTTTTTTTTTTTTTTGAGAAAGCGATCTTTGCTGTAGGGCATATGCACTCACTGGAGGGAGAGACAGAAAGACAAAAAGCAAGAAATCACCCCCTCCCAAAGGGGGAATGGTCTGATGGCAATCCCCTCTCCTCCATTCTCTTGGGATTTGGGGCATGCACGCACATGCACCAAGCACGAGTTTCAAGCCTCCAGGTCTGGTACTCAAACTGAAGTCAGACATGTGGGAGTCCAGTGATGTAACCATTATGCCATCTGCTGGCCCCAAACAATATATATTTTAATATATACCCAATGTAATATTTTTCACTGTTAAGTGATCTCTATCTACATTCATTTCTTAAAGCCAAGAGGAGGGAAAAAGGTGGAAGAGAAAAAGCACCTTGATAAACAATAGTAAGGGACCAGCAGTTAACGTAATGGCTATGTTGCTGGACTCCTAAGTAGTGGATCGTGGTTTGAGTCCCAGTACCCAGTGGCTTAAACTCATGCCAGGCGCATGTGCATGCATGCCCAAGATCCCGAGAGGAGAATGGAGGAGAAGAGATTGCAGTGTGGCCATCCCCCCGGGGGGTGATTTCTCGCTTTCTGTCTCTCTGTCTTTCTCTGTCTTTCTGGGGAGCACACACGCCCTATAGCAAAAAATTCTCAAAAAAATAAATAAATAAAGATAAACAATAGTAAAATTATAAAATCTTGCATGGGAGCCCTGATCACCTGATCAAACTGGTAGTTTCTTCTCAAGAGAGTAGAAAGGGGGGGGAAAGAGAATGGGAAGGAGATTTACAAGAGTGGGGAGGGGGCTTTTATAATTTAACCTGAATGGTTCTGGTTTTTAAGTTGGGTAGCAACTGCGTATGTAGTTGCTATATTATTGAATATCTTTTCATGTGCCTGAAATATTTCATAACCAAACAATAACAACATAGTAAAGTCAAAGTTACTCCAAAAGAATTGGAGCACTTTTCCTACTACCCATTTCTTCCCTCTTCATTCTTCTTCTCTTTTTCTACCTATCAACCCAAATATGATATATATTTTACCATAGATATCATGCTATGGAGAAGATAAGATAATATAGGTAGATAGAGGATGGATGGGTGGATGGGTGGATTGAGTGGATGAGTGGATGGAGGGATAGGATTATTAAAATATGCAAATGATTTTTATGAACTCTTATTCAATCCTCACAATGACCTATCTTACAAATGAGATCGCTGAGATATAAAAAGTCTCTAAGATCACAGATAGAATACCCCCCACCCATCCATCCTCAAATCAACTCCAGGACACTCAGACTCCAGCACCATATGCCACTTGAAATAAAGTAGCCAGAGAATGTTTGAAGAGTAAAATCCTTCTTCAAAAATCTGAACAGTAGGGGAGCTTGAGAGAAAAAAAAAGAATAAGTAAATAAAAATAAATAGTAGAGACAAAACAGGCTATTCATTGGGCAGTTAGGAAAACTGCCCCCCAGGAAGTATCCAGTGTCATTCTGACTTCTGCCCGTAGCTGAGGAGACACCTGCCCTACGGAGGAGACCAAGTCTCTTCCCACACAGTAGGAACTGCCGAGGACATCCTACATGTCTGCAGTTATGTGTTACGAATCTTCTCTCTCATTTTAACCCACATCAGCTGGTGCATCAGCACCAAAACACAAATGCTTTTCTGCCTTTATAAACCCAAAGTCCTGTGAACAATGAGGGAGCCAGCTGGAAGAGAGGTGGGGGAGTTGTCTCCTGGTGGCAGGATGAGTGACTGACTGCATTGCCCCAGAGGTTCCAGGTTAAAGCCCATTATGAGCAGTGATTCACTGGAAAACCTTGTCAACTGCTGCAGCTGTAAGGGGTCTTTTAAAAGTTTGAGTGCAGTCTACGTTTCCTATTGTTGGGAACTTTATGATCTGATAATTGGAAAAAAAATCATGTTTATCATAAAAAATAATTAGAATAATAATAATAATGATTGGGGAAAACATAGGAAAGATATTGAATGTTGAAGCGGGGAGATTAATGTATCTGTACTGACTGACATGCATGACATTCCCTTTTGAAAAAGCAATGTAATACACTGTAAAGTTATATGTAATTCAATGTAATAAAAAAATAGATAATAAAATAAATAAATAAATAAATAAATAAAAATTAAAAAAAAAAGTTTGTGGAAAATATGTACTATTAAAAAAAACTGTAAAGGTGTACAGTGATTAAATATAAATTAAAAAATAATAATTGATACATGGATTTCAAAAATTTTCTCCAAAATAAATGTGTACTTTAATTCCATTTTCCATGAATTTTGTGAAGTCATATCATATTTATTATCTCTTTTTAAAAACCGACAATGACATGAAGTAGTCAGAGAGAATAAATGTATTCTTAGAAAAATTTTATAAGTTGTTGGATACAATTTGCTAGTATCTTTGTAAGCTAGATAATACGATTGAATTTATATAAAAAATTAAAATAAAAAAGTGAAAAAAATTTTATACAGATGGTGTGGTGGTTAAGATAGCTGGAGCTCATATACTTGACTCTGCATTTTGAGTCTGGACCTGATAACTTGAAAAACATACCAGGCATCTGTGTGTGCATGCCTAAAATCCCAAGAAGAGAAGGGATTACAATGCTCCCATCCCCCTTCTCACCTTCTCCTCTCTCTCTCTCTCTCTCTCTCTCTCTCTCTCCACTTCCCTATTTTCTTGGGCAAGTACACACACTTAAGAGCAAAAATAATTTAATAAATAAAAACAAGCACAAAAAATTTGATCTGTGGCTGAAGTTTAAACATTAATTCATGAAACCTATGTTCATTGAAACTTAAGCTTACTCTTATTTAAAAATTGCATATGTGGTTATTTGGAATTAAAACTAAAATATGTGCTATTTAACCATCTGTTTTTATGTGTTTGCTCTTAGCTTTGGAGTTGTGGTTAAATGATACATATTTTACATTTAAATATTTGGAAACATGGCCAAGACTCAATGAGAAAAGCAAACATTTAGTTCCCCATTTTCTCTGACTAGTTTTAGAAGACTTCGTCTATGCCCACCTTTAATTACACCAAAGAAGATATGTTAATTTCAATAAGAAATGAAACTCATACTGCCAAAATATGGTATTACAGATGATACAATCCAACCATTTTATTTTACAGAAAAGAAAGCCGAGACACAGGGGAGGAATTTTCTTGGACCTGAGTGAGAGAAGCTAAATTTTGTGCACAATCCTTCTGCAGTGCTCAGAAAGATAAACTTTTGCCTTCAGTGATACCAGTTGGATAAATGAGATATTTCTATAAGCCTCAAAGTATGTCATTCCCTTACACATTTTTCTCCTGTTGCTTTGGCTAAGGCCTCCGATGCCATCAAACTATTTGACATTTACCCTGTCAAAATTGCATACTTAGCTGATGATTGTCTAACAACCAAAGGTTTGTTGTTGGTAACTGTGGGCAAAGATAACTAGCTGCCCATCAAAGACTTCCTCTTTCTTTTCACTGAATAGAGTTCTGTTGGAAAATGGCTGCCATGCTTGGAATATAGTCTCAGTCTCTTCTCTTCTGGTAAGGTCACATGACTAGTTTTCATCAATGGAACATGAACGTAAGAGATACATGCCACATCTGGTCTTAGGTGGGTAAGAAACCAGTATGCCCAATCGACAAGGTAAAAGAAGGTTGGGTCCCTGAACATGGAAGGCAAAAGACCCAAATCCGTTTTGGATTTTATATGAGTGAACAATGATTCCTATTGTATTAAGCCACTGAGATTTAGAGGTTTAGCTATCACAGCAGCCTGCTTTACTATTATACGTGGATGAAATGAGAAGCACCCCCAAACATAAAAATATATCCCAAGCCAGTAAATTACATGGAGACCCTGACTGCATGCTCTCCTTATTAACTAAATGATGATACTACAATTCTCAAGGGCGTGACGTCCACACCCTCCCCTAAGAAATAGATACAATTCAAAATACATTAGCCCCAGAAAAACTGGAACCAGCAGATGGCATAATGGTTACATTGCTGGACTCCCACATAACCAATAGCGGTTCAAGTCCCGGACCCAGTGGCTTAAAATGCACACTGGGCATGTGTGTATGCGTGTACAAAATCCCGAAAGAGAATGGAGGAGAAGGGATTGTGGCATGGCCATTCCACCTGGGAGATTATTTCTCACTTTCTGTCCCTCTCTCTCTCTCTTTCTCTCTCTCTCTCTCTCTCTGTCTCTCTGGTGAGCTCATGTGCCCTATAGCAAAAATTTAAAAATAAATAAAATGAACCCCATACAGTGAATACTTTGGAGAGTTCTGCTGAGTCACCCAAAAGACAGCACCCAAATTATATCAACATTACAGCCCCAAACAATTTGTAACATTTCTTTAGGCGGTTAAAAAATATAGCGAAAAATTATATATATTGGGAACCAGCAGTTAGCGTAATGGCTATGTCGCAGGACTCCCATGTAGTCGGCCGCGGTTCGCATCTCGGACCCGGTGGCTTACAACTCACGCCGGGCGCGTGTGCGTGCGTGCCCAAGATCCCGAGAGGAGAATGGAGGAGAAGGGATTGCGGCGTGACCATCCCCCCTGGGGGGTGATTTCTCTCGCTTTCTGTCTCTATGTCTCTCTCTGTCTGTCTGGCGAGCGCACGCGCCCTATAGCGAAAAAACCTCTCCAAAAAATAAAAAAATATAGTGAGTTTTAAAACACAAAAATCCTCCTTTGAAATATCTACACATTCTTTAGCCTTCTGTTTTGCCCCACTAAATAATGAAAGGCTTAGTCAAAATGCTTTTAAACAAAAAGGCAAAAAGTTTCTCCAGTTTTTCATATTTAGAACTTTCAATACGCCCAGCAATTTAGTCAAACAGGTCAAAATTAAGATCAGGGAGAAAAAAGGCAAAAAGCCATTGAAATCACTTGGCATATTACCCACTGAGGAAATGGCTCCGTAAACACAGCACTTTTGTTTGCTCAGCTGTGTTTGTTTAAATTAAATATCAGCCCTAACTAGGCTCAATATTTACTAGTCAACCCCCATTCCACTCACCTGAACTTGGGAGCTTTAGTTGCAGAGAAATGGCCCCAATGATTTCAGTGTTTATGGTATTCTAATTTGCATGTGAATCCCACAAGTTTGTCCCAGGGATTGCAGAAACACCAACTTTAGTGACTTGAAGCCTCAGCCTGCCTTGAAGTAAAGACATAAAATGTATCACAGACTTCAAAATGAATCCAAAAAATTTACATGTGGTCATTTTGCAAAGGAACTGCAAAGATCAGTCATAGAAACCTACATTTTCAATGGAAGGACAAAGGTTATCCAGCTCAGTGCTTTTTAAACATTGTTTTGGCACTGAAGCACATTTCTAAAGAGAGCTTACACAGAACCCAAATAAACAAAATGAGCCAATTCTGAGATGCTGCAATTAAAACAGAGCTGGGGGTTCCAAAGACCCTTCACCCACTGCCCCCCATTCTCTGTGGTGGCCCTTAAGCTTCTCTTTAAAACCTTGGGTCTCCAAAGATCATATTATGAAAACCATCAATCCAATTCAAGCTTTTTATGGTCCGAAAAAGCAACAAAGGCATAGTGGTATGAATATATTCATCTGGCAATCGAGTGGAAAATGGGGACTAGAAACCACATCTCCAGACTGCCAGAGTGGTACTCTTTCCAGACAGACAGCAGGCTGCTGCTCTAGACGTATGTGCGCACGTAATCTCTGGGACTGTGCGTTTCCTGCCTATATGGGGAGCTTTTCCAGAGACACTTATCTTCTTCTGAGGTCAGCACATGAAGCCGCCTATTCGGTAAACACCCGGGATCCTGATGTGCAGAAGTCTCACGAAAGGATGGCCCGCACGTCCTTAGAGTGGGAGCGCTCTGCATGAGGTGCAGAGTTGTGTGAGCATGCTACACTTCCCATCCGAGCTCTTGTGCTGTTCCTAAGAGAAGAGGCTCAGTTCTTGGAAGTGGAAAGATGACCTCCCAGAGATCATCTAGACTCTGGATCAACTGCTTTGTTTTACAAATGGGAACATTTTATCCTGGCAAGTGCTTTAGAGCCATGTCTGGGAGGCAACTTCAATAGAAAGGGCTTCTCAATGTGTGTGGAATACACGGACCACCTATATTAGAATCACTAAGGGTGCTTAGTGAAAACTCAGGTTCCTGGATGGAGCATGAGAATGCATGTTTACCAAGCATCCCAGGAAACCTTTCTGCTTATATCACACAGTGGAAAGAGTATAGCCAATGACGGCAAGTAGACTTGTGTTTGAAACTTGGCCCTTCCATCTATGTGTGGAAGGTTGGACCAAACTATATAATGTTTCCATGTCTCCCGTGGCATAGCTGTAATGTTTTCAGAGAGACTGGTGAGCTATTAGGTTTTTTGAAAAGTTATGACATATTTTTCTATGTTTTTCTATGCAAAATTGCATCATGACTTTCCAGACGACCCAATAACTTCTGATAAAATGCTAAACTAGAGGAAGACACTTCAATGCCTGCCGGGGGCATCTCTGGCCCCTTGCCAGTGCACCAAGTGAGTTGGTTCAAGCCACTGGAACAACTCCCTGCTCAGTCGTGTCAGCATGCTCCACTGAGAAGTGGAGTCCTTCGGGGCACCCTGACCTGCCTCCCCGATTAATCATGCAGCAATGTCCTCCCAGACATCCAGGGGACAGTTCTGAGGTTGTAATGGCCCAGTTTGGCTTTATCTCTGTTGAGTCTGAGCTGGCAAAATGAATCTCTTCTCTGGCATCCATTTTATCCCCTCCTTTCTTCTTGCCTCCAGCTTTGGTTCTGTTGGTTTGTTTGTTTTTGTTTTTAGATTTTTGCCATAGGGCACATGCACTCACAGAAGAGAGAGAGAGAAAGTGAGAAATCATCCCCCAGGGCGGATGGCCGTGCCCCAATCCCTTCTCCTCCATTCCGCTCAAGATTTTGGGCACACACACACACACATGCACATAGGCTCAATGTAATTTTCAAGCCTCCAGGTCCAGGACCTGAACCACAGTCGGCCATGTGGGAGTCCTGCACCTTAATCTATTGCTATGCTACCTGCTGCCCACCCCCACCCCCAGCTTTGGTTTTAACAGCAAGGCAAGCTTGTAAACAGTAAAGTGCTAGGCAAACAAACTGCTACTATTACCACTATATGCCATAAGGGAAGTAAGAGACGCAGCTTTTAAATCAGCAAGGCAGAAAGAATCCATGCTCACAACTGAATTTAAGATGGAAGTTGCCATTATATTACTTCTTTTTTAATTATATAATTTTATTTATTCGTCTTCTTCAATTTGACCACAGAGAGACAGAGAGAGGGAGAAAGAGATAGTGAGAAGCAAGCCACCAGATCCAGGACTCGAACCATGGTCAGCCTTGGGGGAGTCCAGCGTTTCAACCACCATGCCATCTGCCAGCCTCGACATTGTATTACTGCTGAAAGTCTGGAAACAGATCACCAGCACCGCAGGCAAGACAGATAATCACCCAAAGACACGGCAGGTTGGAGAAGGGCTCAGGTGTTAGTGGGTTGTAAAACTGGAGGAAGCAGGGTCTGCCAGTGGCACAATGACAATGCAACACAGATGCTGGAGCCACGTGGGAAGGCCTTGTGTTCACATCCCGAAGTCTCCTGTACACGTGGGACAAGTGCGTGCATGCCCACTATATGAGTTGATTAAAGCTGAGTGTGCATGAAGACCCTATTGGCCTGCCTGTCTCTCTACCTCTCTCAGAAGAAATAAACAAATAAAAATTTTAAAAGAAAAAAGGAAGAAAAGAGATGCAACTGAAAAGGAGACCAACATGAACAGACTTGACCTTGGAACCAAAGTCAGAGAAGAGACCCCACTTGGAAGAAACACACAGAGCACTCCTAGGGGTCGGGGATGGGAAAAACAGATGATGGGTGGGGTGGGCTAAGATCCTGGGAAGTCACTGGACAGCCTGGCTTGCCTTGAACAGGACGCCCAGCCCCTACAAGCCTCTGGTCCCTCATATATAAAATTAAAAAGTGACAGTGCTAAAAGGTGGAGTAACTGTGAGAATTTAAGGAGCTTGTGCTCAGAGAACATGACAAGGGCACTGTTCAGTATTTCAGCCTATAGACACTGGAGACACCCCTGAGAATTGAATTCAAACATAATGTTTGAATGTTTCTTGAAAGCAAAAATATGATAATAAAAGTTTAGAGTCATTGGTTTGAAAGTTGAGTCATTTTTCTATAATCTTTTCATTTCATATCTGGAATTCTCCAAATATTCATAGTATTTAGAAACAATAACAATATTTGATAGACAGGGCTGAATTGAGAAGAGTTATGTGTGACTAGTGTGCTGGGCATTTGCTTTTCAACAGTTTGAGTAGTTGACATGTAAATATTTTCACAAATATTTAAAGCCATACTGTTTCTGCTGTTATATAGAGTCATAAACAAAATTATAAGAAATATTTTGAACATTATCTTTGAAATTCAGTATTTTGAAATTTTGAAAGTTGTTTATTAGCTGTCAAGAACTATAGAGTATGAGCCAAAAATTTTTTGATATGTAAAGTAAATGTATGTAGAAAAATGTAAAAATTAATTAATTAATTAATTTTTTTAAAAAAAAGAAATGATAGTAATGGCTCTTCTTCCTCTTCCACTGGCAATATATTCAGCCAAAATTCTATTATAATATATTAACATAATAGCATATATTTTATTTGTCATCACAGGGTGCTTTGAACAAAATAGCACATGATATAAGGCATTCATGCAGCAATTCTAGAAAGGACAGTCCATCTGCCCGCTCCACCAGGCAAGCCGGTCTATCCCATATGCCAGTAGCTGTCAGCTTTGCTGTGTGTAGGAACAATTTGGTGGGTGTTTTAGTCCATTCTTGCTGCTATAACAAAGCATCACAAACTGGGTAATGTATAAACTATAGAAATTTATTTCTTACCATTCTGGAGGTTAGAAATTCAAGCTCAAGGTGCTTCTTTTTCATCAGAGCAGAGATTCTCATCCTGAGATCCATGAATCACTTAGGGAGTTTATAGATGTGGCAAATGGAATAAACATTGTGTCTTCACATATTAGATGGGCAGAAATAAACAAAGCCAACCCATTTTATAGGAGCCCAAATCCCACCACAAGGACTCTGCCCCCCTGACTCAATCTCTTCCTAAAAGCATCACCTCTTAATACAATTACTTTGATCACTGAGTTTCGACATGTGAATTTGGACATTCAGACATAGTGAAGGAGAGAAGGAGGGTAAAATTGTTTACAAGGCTGATTCCGAGGCTATATTGCCAGAAGGTCTGCTTCCTTCATAAAATCTGCAATTGTTAAAAACACTCAAATACAGAGAGGCTCCGACTTTAAGAAGCAATTCTATGTGCTGGGATAGTGTACTATCCAACGCAGTACAGAGCTCCAACTCTGTTGGTCCATTTACATGATTGAGTTGGTGAGGAAATGAAACAATATGGTTAAAGGTTTTCTTTCTTTTTTCTCTCCTCTTTAGTTGCCAGAGGATGTGTGCTTACCAGAGAGAAGGAAAGAACCTCCCAATGGGGCAGGGCCACACCACAATCCTCTTTCCTCTATTTCTCCATCCTGTCAGGATTTGGGGTATTCATACACATGACCTGGTGTGTTTTTCAAACTTCTGGGGCCAGGATCCAAATCTCAGTCAGCCATATGGTATCTGGTTCCTGACACACTGTTTAACCACTACAATAAAGGCTGGACTTGGAGGCCAGCGGGTGCAGAGGTTAAGGCAGCTGAGGCCCACGTGAGCAATAGTGCAGTTTGAGTCCCAGACCCAGCAATTTGAAAAGCATGTGCTGGGCACATGTGTGTGCATGTCCAAAATCCTGAGAGAAGAATACAAGAGAAGGAATTGCAGCATAGCTACCATTCTGAGGGGCGATTTCTCACTTTTCTCCTCTCTCTTTCTCTTTCTCTCGCTCTCGCTCTCTCTTTCTCCTTGGTGCATACATGTGCCATATAGCAAAACTGAAAAAAAAGAAAAAGAAGAAAATAAATAAACAAAGAAAAATGATTTTTCATCAGAGCAGAGATTCTCATCTTGGGATCCATGAATCACCTAGGGAGTTTATAGATGACCCTCAGGGAATCTATGACTTCCCTGAAACTGTAAGTAGTTTTTCCTATAGATGCATAGATCTTTCAAGGAAGAATATGTGTGACCAATGGAAGGGGAAGAACCACTACCCTAGAGGAGGAAATATTTAACTATAAGCCATGAAGAGCTTCATCTATGAACCCTTTCAGGTAAACTTTTCCCTTGCATTCTTGTCCAAGGAAAACAGATGTTCAAGGAGTTGAATCCTGGTTTTCTCTAATTTCAAGACTAAAGTTAAAGGAAACCAAAAGCACTCATGAATTTCATGCCTCTATACAATTGATGAAACAAAAATCCGGGAAGTGACTTGCCCGCGATCATCCCAACTAGTGGTAATGGGTGGATTCTGAAAGAGTTCATTCTTGAGCTGAATCACACTACCTCACACCACCACATTGCCCCTCCTCAATTCCTGGAACCCTCCAGATTACAACAGGTTTATCTCTACTAAGATGAAACTTTGGGACCAGCAGTTGGCATAATGGCTATGTCACTGGACTCCCATGTAGTCAACCACGGTTCGAGCCCAGATCCAGTGGCTTAAACTCACACCAGACATGTGTGTGTGCATGCCCAAGATCCCGAGAGGAGAATGGAGGAGAAGGGATTGCAGCGTGGTCATCCTCCCTGGGGATTGACTTCTCGTTTTCTGTCTTTCTGTCTCTCTGTCTTTCTCACGAGCGCACATGCCCTATAGCAAAAAACTCTAAAAAAAAAAAAAAAAAAAAAAAAAAAAAGATGTAACTTTGGTGGAGCCAGCAGGTGGCATGGTGGTTAAGGAGCTAGGCTCCCACATGGCCAACTACAGTTCAAGTCCCAGACCTGGCGTCTTGAAAATCATGTCAGGCACATGTACATGCATGCTCAAAAATACCAGAGAAGAATGGAGGAGAAGCAACAATGTGGCCATCCCCTCCCCTACTCCCTGGGAAGTGACTTCTCACTTTCTCTGTCACTGTTTCTGTCTTTCTCTGGCAAGTGCATGCAACCTATAACAAAAACCTAAAAATAAATTAAAAATGAAAAAAAGATGTAACTTCTGTAGCATGACTATAGGTCTCCATTGCATGGAACAATTCCAGTTCACATGTAAGTACTAGTAAGTAGCATTTCTTTTTCTTATCAAAAATGTTCCACTTGAACATGACATTCCACCCTCACCCACAGCTTAAGAATCTTATTACAATTCCCATTCTTCCTCAGAGGTAAAAATTCCTGTTTATGAATTCTATTCTTTGTATGATTTAAGTGATGCCTACATATAAGAGCTTGCCTGCTGACTGTCCACCAGACAGATACTATTGTAAGTTGTATAGGGAGTGAAGGAGTTGCACTATTTTTTTTTAATTTATAAATGGTTGAATTCTTCAGGTTTTTGTTTTTGTTTTTGTTTTTTAGATTTTTGACATAAGGTTTATGCACTCACCAGAAAGAGATAGAAAGAGAAATTGAGAAATCATCCCTTCAGATGGGTTGGCCACACATGGGTTTTTGGACACACACATACATGCACCAGCATGTTTTGTAAGCCGCCAGGTGTGGGACTCGAACCATGCAGTTAGCCATGTGAAATTCAGCGCCTTGACCACACCACACTACCTGCTGGCCTCACTTTGGCTTTTTTTTTTAGAGAGAGAGATTTTTGCTACAGGGCACATTCATTTGCCTGAGAGATATTTAGAGAGAAAGCCAGCAATTACCCCTTCAGAGGAAATGGCCACCCTGCAATGCCTTCACTGCTATTCTCCTTTCAGGATTTTGGGCATGCACACACATGTACCTGGCATGTCTTTCAAGCTGCCAGGTCTGGGACTTGAACTTCAGTTGGTCATGTGGTCGACCACCATGCCACTGACTGACCCCCACTTCGGCATTTTGAATTTGAGAAATTTCACCTAGAAATTTGGATTAGAAAACTTCTCTCAAAAAATTAGATCTACCATCCTGGAGGCCCTCCTGACAACCACGACCTGGGCTCAGGCTTTCCAGTTCAATCCAGCCCTCACCTAGCTCATGTATCTTTTTTCTATATTAACCACTGGTGTGGTTTTGAGTGTACGATCCCTATATTTATATATGTATATAACTCTATGCATGCTGTGGGTTTGATTGTGCCCCCCAAAATCCACAGATGGAAGTCCTGACCTCTAGCATCTCAGAGCATGACCTTATTTGGAAGTGGTGTCACTACAGATGGAATTAGTCAAGATGAGGTCGTTAGATGCATCCCTGGCCCAGTATGACTGGTGTCCTTCTAAAAAGGAAAAGTGGATGCAGAGGCACGCAAGTAAGAGGACACTGTATACATGAAGGCAGAGATAGGCATGATGTGTTTACAAGCTAAGGAGCCCTGAAGATCGCCTGCAAACTACCTAGATTCTCAGTAGGAACATGGGGCATATTCTTCCTCCACCTCAGAAGGACCCAATCCTGTCAACACCTTGACCTCAAACCACAGCCCTTAAAATTGTGAGAAAATAAACTTCTTTTGTGTGAGTCCCTCAGTTTATACTACTTTCTTAAGGCAGGCCTAGCAAATGAATACAATTATATCACTTTATATAAATCTGCTGTTCTCGGTCAAGGGCAACTTTGCCCAAAGAGGACAGTAGGCAACGCCTGTAACGTATTTGGTTGCAAAGCCTGGGCAGTAACTTTCTACTCTCATCCAGTCCACAGATGCTGTGAGACGTTCTACAAGGCACAGGACAGCACCCCACGGGAGAGAATTATCCAAGCTCAAGTGTGCACAGGGCCGACATTGAGAACGCTAATATAATTTATGTGCTCAGATGTTGCTTACATTCATTATTTCATCCTCCCCGAATCCTATAGAATATGACAATATTACTCCATTTTGCAGATTAGGAAAACGAGAATAACATACAGAGAGACTAACCTGCTGTCATTCAAACCCTGGCATTTTGGCTCAGAACCTCTGTTTCAAGTTTATGCCACACAAACACCACAGCAGGCCGTTGGGACAAGCCCCAGGACTAATGACCCCCCCTTTCCATTCTGTCATTTCATCCCAGAGAACACCTCCTAAAGCTCTCATTTCGGGGTCTAGAAAATCTGAAAATGCTTATTATAACCTTCATTGTCACATTGATCTCAGCATGTTCTGTCTAGCAAAAAGAATTGGGACTAAATAGAATCAGGATTCTCTTCTTCTGTGACATTACCAGGCTGTTCACGTAGCGCATCATGAAACTGGAAACTGGAAAAACAATTCCCAGGCTTTTAGCCTGATGCATTCCTTCCTCATCCGAACTCTTGTTATAAAATATATGAGAAATGGCGCAATCCACTGTAAATTGACACTGACTCCCTCTCACCCCAGTTTCCTCCCAGTAGCCTAGGGCATCATGTCCCTGACATCACACAGGGGTCAGATTTATATGGAAATAGCAGCTGCGGATACAGGATTCTCAAAGGCAAGCAGCAGAGTCAGTCTTTAAAAAAAAAAAGGGGGGGGGGAGACCTCTTGGGTCATGTAGGAGAGCTTTCACCTACAAGAGCTTCTGATCAGGGCTCTCCTCTGTGTCATCCACCTTTGGCTGCTTCTGTTTCCTACTCTGTAAAACAAGGGAAATCAATACCAAAAGCATGGTGGGGAGGATTGAATGAGTTAATAATACAAGTGAACTTTTGCAGCAGTGCCAGGCATAAAGTAAGTACGAAGTAAGTCAGCCATTATTGTGGTAGACGGCTGCCTGGGTACAGATCTCTTCTGATCAGTAAAATGGGAATGATACCTACATAATACTGGGTTATCAGGAAAGTCATGATGCATTTTTTTAATAGAAAAACACGCCATGACTTTCCCAACAGCCTAATACCTTTATTTATTTTTTTTAACCTAATACCTTTTTCACCTACATCAATAAGTTGTTGTGAAACTTAACCCAAAGTCTTTTCTGTAGCTGGGTTCCCTCAGTAGATTATTTTCTATGACAGAACATTCTTGGGCTTTTTAGTACAAGACCCTCCCCAAACACCTCAGGGACTGTGTAAATGAGCCCGAGTCATAGATTCCCAAGGGAGTCTGTCAAAAGAACTCATCTATTTTTAGAAAACCATGAGTCTTAAATTCCCATGACCACCCGACCTCACCTTGCTTTTAACTGAACTCCTGGTAAGGAAGAGATCGTTGCATAGGGCTATCATTTGGAGAGGAAATAAATGGAAGTCAGCAGAGGAAAGTGACTTCAAGAAAGACAAGATGCACCCACTGTTAAATTATTTGTGTATTCTGTCTTCCAGAGTGACCCCTTCAAGAGAAGGCCACACAAAGCATTTATGACACTCGGCGCATTGCCCGATTTCTTCTAACAGGATTCATTCAGGGCTCTCAGGGCCTGTTTGTGAACCAGGACTGCACTTCTCTGTCAGTCTGGCTGTCTCAGAAACAGTGATGGCCAATTTGCTACTTTTTTGCTTGCGTCAGTGCTCGGTAGTTTGCAGCAAGATCACTGGAGAAGATGAAATTCCAGTCCTATCTGCCTAGCTTTGGACTAGTTATATGCATCCAGATGTGCCAGAAATATGGGAAAAGAAAAAAAAAAAAGTATAGCCCCTTTGGAAATGTAGAGTGTAATGTATGAACTAATCAGGCAGCAAAACTAAGACTGGTTTCTCTGCTTCCGGGTCCCTTTTTGTTTCTTATTAATTGCCAGAGGGAGCAGGCACTCACTAAAGAGACAGAGAGAGGAAGAAAGCACTCCCGGTGGAACGTGGTCATGCTGCCATTCAGTTGGGATTTGGGGCTCACACGCACACACCCACTCTCGACATGTTTTTCAGGTCACCAGCATCAGGATTCAAACCACACAGTCAGCGTTGGAGAATCCAGCTCCCTTCACTAGACTGTAAGGCTTTTAACCAGTGTACGACCTCCTGTGTCCTTTGAACCAGTGCAATCCTATATGTAGTCCTTTCCACTAGAGTCGATCAGACTTTTTCAATATTGAACTGATAACTGCCTCTCCTTCCATTAGCAGGTTAGGAATAAATGAAAGCTGCAGAAAGCCAAGAGAAGACAGGAGCCCAGCATCCTCCTGTTGTCCTGAGCGAGTGAAGAGAACATGACTGCCCCCCTAATTAATGCAGAGAATAGGATGAGGGCAACTCTTTAGTTCTGTCAAAGAAAGAGCTTTGCAAATATCAATGTCTTGCTTGGGAACAAGGCTTATTCAAGTTTTCCATTGCTATATTACAAGCCATTGTAAACAGTGGCTTATTATATCACCTCTCAGGTTGCAAGGTTGATGGAACTTCCCTTAGCAGTTCTCACTCTAGGTCTTTCCATGGCTGCAGTCAGAGACCATCTGGAAGCTTTGTCCACTCACACACTGGTATGCACAGGAAGGATGAAACATCTGAGGGTAGGACAGCTGATGTTCCTTGTATATCTCTGTCTACCTCTAGGTTCTCTGTCCACACAATCTCTCCTACACGGCAGACTCAGCATAGGTCATTCCTCTTAGGTGGTTTCTCAGAGCCCCAAACATGGGAGAGTCACACACAGACACACACACAGAGAGAGAGAGAGAGAGAGAGAGAGAGAGAGAGAGAAAATCACCTGCCTTTTATGATTTAACCTCAAAAGTCTCAAAGTCACTAAACCAATCTATATTCCAGGAGAATTAGATCCATCATTTGATGGAGAAACTATTGAATAATTTGAAGGCATGTTTTAAACACACCAGAGTGGTTATCAACCTTGTCTGTGTATTAGAATCGCCTGGACAGCTTTAGCAAATCATAATATCCAGCACGTATCCTAAGTAAAGTAGAACTTCTCAGGTGGAATCCAGACATCAATTGCTCAACAGAATGAAGGTTTAAGGACCATTGCTTTAGACAATAGGGGGACTCCTGTTTAGCTTGCAAAATAAAGCCTACCTAAATCTTATCTTTGTTTATAGCAATCTAAAGCTCTGCTTCAAGACCCCAGCAGACCAATGCCTGCTGTTTGTCATAAATATTTTTAAATGTCTTTTTTTGTGTTGTGAATTAAACTTTATAGATAATATAGGTTACTTGCACATGTAATTCCAAAACTATCAATTAATTGGCCTGGCATTAAAAGTAAAATACAGAAAGGTAACATATAATCAAACAATACGAATATACAAAGCAAACACTCAAACGTGATAGTAATAAAACATAGTCAGATGGTTGAACTATGTATGGAATGACTGTGAATGCAACAGATACAAACACAGACTGATACAAATGTGTTGTGTTGAAGATGCAAATGCAATAAATGGCTTTAACTTCATTTAATTTCATTGTATGTGATTTTCCAAAAATGAAGCAACTGTTCAAGCAATTAGTTTGCTAGGGTGCCACAATAAAATACCACACACAGGGTGACTTAATTAAGACATTTACTTTCTAATAGACATTTACTTTCTCACAGTTCTGGAGACTGAAAGTCCCTAATTGAGGTGCAGTAACTTTGGTTTCTTCAGAGGCCTCTCTCCTCAGCTTAGAGGTGGCTACATTCTCTGAGTCCTCACATGGTGATCTTAGCATGGGTGCATGTGTCTGATGTCTCTCTATTCATGTCCTAATTTCCTCTTCTTATAAGGACACCAGTCATATTGTGTCAGGACCTACCATAACAACCCCAGTTTAACAGAATCACCCCCATAATGATCTTATCTCCAAATGTAATCACAGTCAAGGTACTGGGAGTTAGGACTTCAACATAAGACTTTAGGGAGACACAATTCAGCCCATAACAACCTACAATTCCTGGTAAGTTTCTAAATAAAACAAAGGGATATAATCTTCCCTCAATTGCATTCCTAGAACATATTGCATAATAAGAAAACCATGCCCCTACCAACAAAACCTATCTTATGTTTGCATGTCTTGGTCCATTCATGCTGCTATAATAAAACACTACATACCAAGTCAATAAAGATGCATTTCTCAGAGTTCCAAAAGCTGGCTAATCCAACATCAAGGCATGTTTGGTGTCTGGTGAGGGCTGCTCTCTGCTTCTAAAATAATGCCTTGTGGCTCTCTCTCTGGAAAGGGAGAACACTATCCTCACAAGCAGAAGGGACAGAAGTGCAGACAGTGCTCCCTTCAACCCCGAGTCTTTTTATAAAAATGCTAATCCCATCCACAAGGGCAGAGTCCTCATGACTTAATCACCTCCCGAAGGCCACTCGTCTTAATATGGTTGCATAGGGAATTAAATTTGAACATAAATTTTGGCGAGGTCACTGTCATTTAAATTGTAGCAATATGTAAAATGGAGTTAGATTCTAGCCTTAGCTCGATATAGGTACTTCACAATTGTACAGGCTATGAGATTACTTATTTGTGCACGACTGTTGGGTATTGGGATAGCTGGACACAACCTTTCGTCCCCTTTAAATGTCAGGAATATCACCTGAATTATTATGACATTCTAAATGCTCTTTGATTTAAAAGAACTAAATGGGGACTAACAGATGGCTTAATGGTTATATCACTGGGCTCCCACATGTTGAACACAGTTTGAGTCCTGGACCTCGCGGCTTAAAACTCACATTGGGTACATTTGCATGCATGCCCAGGATCCGCAGAGGAGAATGAAGGAAAAGGGATTGTGGCATGGCCATCCCCCCTGGAGGGTGATTTCTCACTTTCTCTCTGTCTCTCTGTGTCTCTCCAGCAAGCACACATGCCCCCTAGCAAAAATCTCTCTCTCTAAAAAATTAAGTAATTAATTAAAATTAAAATAAAAGAATTTAATAATAAATCATAACATAATATTTTTCTTGTCAGAAAAAATCACCTCTTATTTTATTTATTAGGAACATTTTGATTTTTATTATTATATTTTCTAAAATTGAGGGCAAACTGTTGCTGTGTTTGATACTTAAGCTTGACTGCAGGGCTATGTGACATACTGGAAATTACCCAAGTACAAAAAAGGACTCTGGACAAATGTTGTTTTCATTTTTATGCTGTTCCAAATTAGCCACACCAATGATTCTGTCAGTTAGTTTAATAAATGGTCTAAATTTGTTAACATGCAATTAAGGAGTACAATTTTTCCCTTTTTAAGTATTTGGGGGGAAAAAAAGAACTAAATTTGCTATTGATCAAATCTCCTAAGAATATGTCAACAGTGAATGTTTACTATGAACCTGATGTGGTTCTTTATTCTATTCCAAAGAATAAAGAACAATAAAAAAAAAAAAAAAAAAAAAAAAAAGGCATCAGGGCCAGTGGGTGGCGTGGTCATTAGAGCAGCTGGGATCCCACATGGATGACCAGCAGTTTGAGTCCTGGACCCAGCAGCTTAAAAAACATGTTGGGCACACATGTGTGCCCAAAGTCCTGAATAAATACTATCCAAAAGGAAAATGAAGGAAAGGGGGTTGCAGGGTGGCCATCCTCATGGGATTGCTTTCTCACTTTCTCTCTCTTCCTTTCTCTCTCTCTCTCTCTCTCTCTCTCTCTCTCTCTCGACCACACATACCCCCTGGTAAAAACTGGCCAAAAACCCTTAAACAGAAAAGTAAAGGCATTGTTGTTTTGAGTATTATTGTGTCCAGTAGCCCTGAACCAGCAGGTAATAAAGCCATGTATGCATCCTAGCTCAGACACCAGAGGCCTGCCCTGCACCACCACCTAACTCCTCACAAATGGGATGTCAGGAGGAGGCAAAACCAAAGCACGAACACACTGAGGAATGTGTGGCATTTCTCCAACCAGCTACAAGGTCTTTCCGAGCCTGTGCACTAGGTGGGATGTTCCCTTAGAGCATTGCATACACCATAAATTTAGAATTTGATTTACTCTTGGACAAGGCCCAAATTTCACTCAAACTATCAATGTCTAAGACCAGGGAGGAAAGGTCTAAACTGTGCATGATAAAATAACTGGGCCGAACCTGAACTTTTAACATTTAAAATGTTAAATATATTATTGCTTTAATGATTATATTTTAAAAGGCCTGGAAATTAACATTATTATTTCATGTTTGTCTCTTCCCTTCTCCAGAAGGGAAAAAAGAGTTTGTTCTATTGAGTCTTTTGAGAAAGGCTAAGGTGATTCTATTCTTGCAGAACTGGAGCAATTCTGTCCCACACAGTCAAGTAATGAGCCCCAAGACCCAATCTTTGCTGGATCTCCAGGAGTTTCTTCCACAGAGAAAAGAGAGAAGAGAACTAAAGTCTTAATGTTGCTGCCTCTTTCCACTGATTTTTCTTTGATTACAGCATGATAGAAATTATTTGTAATCATGTCTACATGTTGAAAAATAGCAGATACTACCCACAGTATCAGGTAGGAAAGTTTCCATAGCCAAGATAAATCATAATGCAAGCAGTCATATTAATAGTTTGACACATATTTGACTGGATGGATGGTTTGACAGAGTAAATCTCATATAAACCCTGGAAAAAGGCAAAGTGACTTGGAAAGATGAATATAGTGACAGACATGACAACTGTCTCATCTGAGTGTCTTCTTTTTTTGAGAGAGAGATTTTTCTACAGGGTGCATGTGCTGGCCAGAGAGACAGAGAGAAAGGAAGTGAGAAATCACCCCTGGGAGGATGACCACGCCGCAATCCCTTCTCCTCCAGTCACCATTCAGGATTTTGGGCACATGCTCACACACGCCCAGTGTGAGTTTTGAGTCACCGGGTCTAGGACTACGCGGTCGACTACATGGGAGTCCAGCAACATAATCATTATGCCATCTGCTGGTCCCCTGAATGTACTCTTCTAAGAGACAAAAACTATGGCATATATTGGGTAGACACACTTTTGCGTAGAAAAACACATCATGACTTTCCCGACTACCTAATGTTTTAGCTAAAACATTCAAAACTGTGTAGTTTAGATAATTCTTTTAAACAAAATTATTACTTGTATTTTGAGTCATTAAATGATTCTCAAGGACTTTCTTCTGGAAAGAGGAAATGATGTTTATAAAACTTAGATGAATGTTACAGTGATTTGTATTCTAAAATTTCATCCTGAAATCCCAAGAGTCCCCACTACAAACTCTGTCTCTGTGGCATAGAGAAGGTTGAAACAATGCAGGATTAAAGAGCAGGCTCTTTGTCAATCATGTGTATTCAGAGCTCTCAGAGATCAAACAGGTTTTCCTCATGTCCCTGTAACATGGAATTACTTCGAACGCATTACATAGTGTATATTATGAATCTTATCAGAATTCAGGAAAAATATCAATCAAATGTAATTGGATTTAACAAATTCCTTTTTTCTTCTCACTTCTACCTTCCTTGAATACATTTAGGAATGCCTTCCATGATGGATTAGATCATGCATGCACAATTGATTCATCTAGGTCAAGCCATGATCCAAAAATGCCCAAAAGATATACAATTACTACCCAATCATTGTAGTGATAATGTATTCAGACTATTATGATAATTTTACAGCAGCCAAATGGAATTTGAGTAGTGCAACTAATCTTCCTTTCAGGCCATTTCTATTATGCACCACCCCATTGACCATTTGGCACTGATCTAAGGGAATTGTTAAACATCATTTTGTAACCTTCCCTTAGACCAATGAGGGAATCTGACCCAAAGAAAAAGAATAAAGAAAAAAAAAAGAGAGAGAGAGAAATACAATGGCTCACTAGGAGCTCCAACACCCATACATTTCCAAGACTTTTTTTTTTTTTTTTTTTGAGAAATTTTTGCTATAAGGCACATGCACTCACCAAAGAGACAGAGAGACAGAAATTGAAAATCATCCACCAGGGGGATGGTCATGCCACGATCCTTCTCTTCTATTCTCCTCTCGGGATTTGGGGCACAAATGCAACAAGTCACTGGATCCAGGACCTAAACCACAGTTGGCCCCTTGGGAGTCCGGAGCCTTAACCACTAGACCGCCTGCTAGCCCCAGGTTTCCAAGACTTTTAAAAAGCATTCTTCCACTTAGCATATATTATTTCATCTGCTATGTTCCTTTGGTGAGTCTACATACAAAACATCAAAAGGTAAATAAGGGAACCAGCAGTTAGCATAATGGCTATGTCTCTGGACTCCCATGTAGTCGACCGCGGTTCGCGTCCCGGACCCGGTGGCTTAAAACTCACGCCGGGCACGTGTAGGTGCATGCCCAAGATCCCGAGAGGAGAATGGAGGAGAAGGGATTGCGGTGTGACCATCCCCCCTGGGGGATGATTTCTTGCTTTCTGTCTCTATGTCTCTCTCTGTCTGGCGAGCACACGCGTCCTATAGCAAAAACCTCTCAAAAAAAAAAAAAAAAAAGGTAAATAAGAACACTCCTCAAGAAACAGCTGAACCAGAAAGAGAAGCAGTATGCAATTACCCATAATTTAAATGATAACTACTCAATCCGGGAATCACTAGCTACATTACAAATGATGTAATGTAGCTAATCTAAACTGAGATGTGCTGTAAATGTGTAATACACATAAAATTTCAAATAATTCATTCAAAAAGAATCTATCTCATTAATAATTTTTACATTAAATACATGTTGGTGATGATTAATTTCATGTGTCAGCTGAGCAAGCCATGTGGCGCCCAGGTATTTGGTCAAACATCATTCTCGGTGTTTCTTCAAGAGTATTTTATGATGAGATTAACATTTAAATGGGTAGACTAAATAAAGTAGATTGCTCTTTAAAATAGGGATGTTCCTTATCCAGTAAGTTGAAGACCTGATAGAACAAAAATGATGACCTTTTGCCAAGTAAGAGAGAATTCTTCTGGCCTAGAGGTCTTTGTTTTAGTCCACTTGAACAGCTATACTGGAATACCATGAACTGGATGGTTTGTAAACTAATTTCTCACAGTTCCATAGGCTAAGAAGTGCAAGATCAAGGTGCCGGCAGATTCAGTGTCTGGGGAAGACTTGTTCCTAGTTCATAGATGGCTGTCTTCTCACAGTTCTTTACACGGCAGAAAGGGCAAGAGAGTTCTCCAGGGTCTCTTTTATAGCCACCTGATCACCTACCAAAGACTTTACCTCTTAACTATCATCACATTGGGGGTTAAGAATTCAACATGAGAATTTGGGTGAGGAAACAATATTTAGTCTATAGCAGTTTTCACACTGGGATGTCCTCTTTCTCTACCTTCAGTCTAAACCTGAAGTATCAACTCTTCTTTTTTTCCCTATTTTTTATTTTATATTTTCTTATTCACATTTAATTGTCATACATCTTTAATGCATACAATATGGTTTTTCAAATTATGCCTGTTCTGGCGACCAGCAGATGGCATAATTGTTACATTTCTAGACTCCCAAGTAGTCAACTGTAGTTTGAGTCCAGGACGCAACGACTTGGAGTTCATGCAGGGTGTGTGTGCATGTGTGCCCAAAATCCTGAGAGGACAGGCAATTGTGGCATGGTCATCTCCCCGGGAGGTGATTTCTCGCTTTCTGTCTCTATCTCTCTCTGTCTCTCTGGCAAACACACATGCCCTATAGCAAATATTTCTCTCAATAAAAAAAGTTATGTCTGTTCTTGAGTCTCAAATCTGCCAGCATTCAGACGGGGACTTACACCATCAGGTCTCCTAGGTCTCCAGCTTGCTAATTTGATCTGCATAATCATATGAGTAATTTATTTATAATTAATCTCTCTCTCTCTCTTTCCTCTCACTCTCTACATACAAATATATCATTGGTTCTTTTTCTCTAAATACCCCTAATACAAGATTGAAATTATATGTCTGATACAATGAATTAAGTAAAGTATTAGATCATTGGGAAAGTCATGACATTTTTCTACGTAAAAATGATTCCTGACTTTCCTAATAGGTTCTTAAAATTAACTTCATGGGTTTTTTTTTCACCTTTTAAAATGTGGCTATTGGAAAATTTTCAATACCATTGTGACTCAAGTTATACTTCTATCAGATTGCACTGATACACAATACCTGTGCCCTTCGCAGACCATGGATTGAAAGCTAATTAAGCGCAGAAAAAAGTGCAATGAATTCTGCCAGGTAGAGATCGTGACATTTAATGTTGATCTTTAAGAGATTCTTCCAGAGGAAGTGAGGAAAAGATCAAAATGAGAGACACATGAGCAACGTCACAGAGGTCTTTTGGTGCTCAGCATGTTTGTGAACCAGGAAGTTGGTTGGTGTGGGGGAGGAAGAGAAGCAAGAAACTAGAAATGAGGCTGGGGAGGCAGGTAGAGGGTCCCATGGGTAGGGCCTTGATTGCCTGCAATAGAATCTGACTTCATTCTGTGAGTTAAGGTGTTTGGGTTTGTTTTCTGTTTGTTGTTTTTTTTGTTTTTTAGAGAGATTTTTGCTATAGGGCATGTGCACTCAACCAGAGAGATAGAAAGTGAGAAATCACCCCCTGGGAGGATGGCCACACTGCAATTCTTTCTCCCCTGTTCCTTCTTGGGATTTAGGATACACACACACACGTACTTGGCATGAGTTTTAAGTCGCCAGATCCAGGACTCAAACTGCAGTCAACTAAGTGACAGTCCAGCGATGAAACTATTACACCATCTACTGGTCCCAGATTAAGGTTTTTGAGAAGGGAATTGATATGATCCAGTCTTGCTTATGTGGGAGCAGAGAGAAACAGTAGAAAAGAAGAAAAAACGGGAAAGAAGCATTAGAAAACCATGCCAGAACATGGTAACAGCACAAATTACTGGGTCATGGGAAAAGTTATGACGTATTTTTTTTTCTGTTTTTCAATGCAAAGATGCATCATGACTTTTCTGACACCCCATTAGATCAATGATGGAAAGGGTAGACAAGAATGAAAGACATGGTAGGCAGAATATGGTGCCTACTCTGAAATCGGAAGGTACAAGAATTTAGGTATGCATGCTTTAGGGTTTTTCCCGTCCATCATAGAGTCCATCAAAGACTCAAACAGCAACTACTTGCACAGTCATCACACGCATGGCACTTCCTCCTGGGACAAATTCTGCTTTTTTTCTCATGCCGTGCTATAATTCAAAACAAGTAGTCCACGTGGCCAGGCCCTAGACTTGAATTGCTCATTTCCCTTCCGTTTTCCTTTTGCACAAAAGTCACTGAAGCCTGTTCTGTGATTCCTCTCTTGTTTATATAATAGCTACTTCAGTCTTCTGTCATGTTTTCATTTTCCCTTGGGGAGAAAAATGCTGCTCTCCCCAGGATTCATGAGAAAAAATGAGGAGTATAGTTCAATTAGCACTTGTCAGAAGCAAACATCATAGCACTTCACGTAAGGAACAAGAGATAAACCTGCAGAAAAGTTCTCAGAGGCTAAGAAAAGGGTTTGAAGGGCGTAACTCCATGGAAATAACGCAGCAAAGTGAAAGGGGCTGGAGGAAGAAGGGGCAATATTGACTTTGGTTGGGACAGAAATGGGTAGATAAACCAGATATAAATCACAAGAGAGACACTGGCTATAGCCAGAAAATTAAGAATCTTCATTTTGGTTTTTTAAATTTTTTATTAGACTGTATATTTGTTGTGAAGACTCTGTGGGATGATTGGTATTATCTTCAGAGCAGCCTTCTGAGAAGAACCTCTTGGGGAATCATGTGTAGGCAAAGGTGAAAGTGAATCATAAAGAGAATCACTGATTTCCAGACATTTCAGTACATGACTCAAGGAGTGAGACCTCATGGTCTGATTGTAAGGAAGCTGCAAAGAATCCCAGGCTCTCAACTACACATTTTGAAAGGATTCAGTAATCACCTACTTTGCCTCCAGGACATCCTGAAAACCCGATGGGGTCCAAGAAGCTGGAAACTGCCTAAATCCATTGAAGTTGCAAGCAGCAGAAACTGATTCTGGCTATACTAAATGAAAAGAGAAAAATATTGAAAGCTATCAAGAGAAATGTTCACATGTTGAAATATTCCGTTTGTAAGCTAAATAATGTGATTGGATATAAAAGAGAAAATGAAATTTTAAAAGGGTTGGAAAAAAAAACTCACAGAAATGAAGGAAAATGAGAAAGTTCAAAAATTTAGAAAATCCAGGAATCAGGGAAGCTCTGGAGATCCAGGTAGCAGGAGCTAAAGACCATCCACTGAGGCCATAGCCAGCAGGATTCATCAGTTTAGACATAACCTCGTGTTACTCCACACAAGATCCACATTCTAAGCAGGGTGGTACTTAACCAGTGTACTGGTTAAGCAGCGAAGTTCTTGACCAGCGAAGACAGGATTCCTCGACTGACTCCCCTCCAACCCTACAAGTAACAGAGAAAATGTAGTCAAGTCCTCCAAAGAAAGGGACAAGGGATCTGGGACCAGGTGTCCTCTATAGATCCCATGTCCTCCCTTTATTTATGCTATTCTTACCCTTCCCTTCTAAAAGCCATCTACTTCCATGACCCTACCTTCAACTCATACTCTCCAGGAAGTGTCCTCTAGATATTTCAACCTTTATGGGCTATTTTCTCTTCTGAATCAATGCATAAAAGGCAAGTAATCTTCCATCACTAAATATTGGTGAGCCTTTGCTGTGTACCAGGCACCAAGCACCCATTCTTCTGATAGTCCTAATTCTCTTATCATGTTCCACGTGTAACCTGTTCCTATCTGGAAGATCAATTAAGACTTTATGACATTCATCAGTCTTAGATTCCATGGGTAGGTGTCAACTTTGGTGGGTATCAAATGCTACAGAGGAAAAGGGTTCTGAAATTGTTTTAATAACCTGTATCACACAACTACTGATAAAACCAAAGCACTTAAATACTTGAAAAACAGATCATTCTAATTTTAAGTACTATCAAGTGGGCATCTTTAATTTCCCTTAAATTTGTAGTTCCCCATTAAATAAACTAATATTTACTGACTGTCTTTTTCTGTGTAAGTAAAGACATTTCCTGAGCAGAGTTGATGATTTTCAGAAACATGTACTGGTTCACTAATAGCAGTTGTCAAAATAGTGAAAACCCCGATGTTACAGGTAAACAGTCACTGTTCCAAGCCCCCAAGTTCCCCATCTCCACACCAGCCCTTCCAGTTACTACAGCTTCTTTTTCAGGACCCCAAACCCCCCACAATCTAGGGACCAAGGGTTAAGCCTTGGCACAAGGCTCTGCTCCAGACCTTTGTCTGCCTGATCGGTGTCCATGTCATCTCTCTTGATAAACATTGTTAATATTTCCCTGGTTCTGATAAGCCTCAGAAGGGTAGATACAAAGATAAGTAAGGCCATTTCTTAAAGAGTTTACGATGGAGAACTAGGTAGCAATAAAAAGGAGTGAAATGGATGAATCTCAAAAATGGAATCTTGAGCAAAAGAAGCCAGCCAGACACAAAAGAATACATACCATGTAATTCCATCATACGATGTTGTAGATCAACAGAAAAGAAAAAAAAAAAAAAACTATGATAATATAAATCAGGAGAGTAGTTCCCTTAAGTGGAATGGGGAAGGGGTTATTAATTAGGAAGGAGCTCAAGAAGTTTTCATGAATGATAAAAATATTTATAACTTAATTGGGGTGACTTAAAATCTGTGCATTTTTGTCATACATAAATTTTATCACAATAAAGACCTCACAGTTCAGCAAAGAAAGTGATACTTCCAAAACTCAGTTTAATACTAATTAGAAAGCTTAAGTCCCGTGAGAGAGGCACAACTAGAGCCTTCATGGGCAAGTAGCTATGACCATCCATTCTTGGACCGTCAGTAGGTAAGGAAGTTAAGGTGCTGGATCTCACATGGCCAATTGCATGATTTAAGTCCCAGACCTAGAAGCTTGAAAATCATGTTGTGTGCATGTGCATGTGTTTCCAAAAGAAGAATGGAGGAGAAGGGACTGGGGCATGGCCATCACCCAACCAACCTGGTAGGTGTGGTAATTTCTCATTTCCTCTCTCTCTCTCTCTCTTTCTCTCTCTCTCTTGCAAGTGCACACGCACTGTGTAGCAAAACATACAAAATAAAAATCATCTTCTCTCTGATAGCACAATACTGCCTGGCTGGATCTGTGTGAGTTTGGGCAATTTAGCCCCCTCAGTTTTCTCATCTGCAAAATGGTGACAATAATAGTAAAGATGGCTGGTTTCTACGTGGCTTTGTGGTTTGAGTCCTGAACCTGGAGGCTTAAGAAACATGCCAGATGCATTTGTACGTATGCATGCCCAAAATCCCAATGAGAGACTGGCAGTGAGGGAATTGCAGCATGGCCATCCTAGCTGCAGGGTGCTTTCTCAATTTCTCTCTTTTTCTCTACCTCTTTCTCTCCAATGGGTGTGCGCACCCTATAGCAAACTAAAGGGGAAAAATTTAGAACATTTGACACAGAGTTGGTACATAATGAGTGTTGATACTGCTAATATAACAAATATTGAGCTTCAGAAGAGAGGGAGAGGAAGCAGCATTGGAGCTGAATCTTGAAGAACTATTTGTAAGAAGTAGCTATGGGGAGATGGGAGGGATTACTATCCATGTGTACTCACTTGGCTCCTCCAATCCTTCAAGAATCATCTTCAGTGTTGCTTCTTGTGAATGCATCACCACCAGAGTTATCTTTGGAACTTGCAGCACTCCCTGCTTCCAGGGCTTAACCCACCCACTGTGAGACTTGGTCCTGGTCTCAGCAGGCCTCTTCACATGAATGCACCCCCAGCTCCTGGAGTTATCTCTAGAACTTACAGCACTCCAGTCCATGCTCTGCACACAGCACAGTGTGCAACCTGATCCTTTTCACTAAGTTATATCTCCTTAGCTTGTTCTTACCTCATGAAGGGCTGAAAGTTTGGTAGAGGAGCCAACCACCTGAAGCTACCTAAATCAGCTTTATCTGGGAAACATAGCTTTCTAATAGGATCACACCTGGGAACTGAGGGTGAAATTCTCTCTTCTAATATTATAGAATCTACTCCAATAAATAGGAAAAAAGTGAATACTGCACCAGGTGACCCAAAGCCAGTGCATATCTTGAACAAATACGAGAAAACAGGGAGTAACTCTCTCCCAAGTGAGTGCATAGCTCCTCACCAGAGATGAGCAGTACAAAGGAATTCACAGAAATGTCAGAAGAAGAATTTCGAGCATTCATAGTGACAAAACTCAATTAGATGCAAGAGAAGCAGAAAATCAATTCCAGGACATGAGAAAATCTAAGACATGAAAGAGCAATTTTATAAGGATATAGACACTCTAAAAAAATCAAACAGAATTTCTGGAGATGAAGAATAAATATAATGCAAGAAACTAAAATCTCCTTAGAAAACATTAACAGCAGATTGGACCATGCAGAAGAAAGAATTTCTGACCTTGAAGACAATGTCTCCAACATAGACCAAACCACCAAAAATAATGAAAAAATATGGGAACCAGCAGGTGGCATGGTGGTTAAGGTGCTAGACACTCCCACATGATCAACCACGGTTTGAGTTCCGGACCTGGTGACTTGCTTTCTCACTTTCCCTCTCTCTCTGTCTATTTCTGGTCAAATTAAAAAATAAATGAAGAAATAAATAAAATTAAATAAATAATTTTTAAAAATGAATAATTAAAAGAAACGAATTAAGATATCATACTCTAGTCACTGTGCAATGCCCAAATATCCATATAGTGGGTATTCCAGAAGATGAAGGAGCTGGTAAAGGCATGGAAAACCTCTTTATGAAATACTATCTAAAAGCTTTTCAAATCTAGAGAAATGTGGAGAAATCCAGACACAAGAAATAAAAAGAACTTTAAATACAATCAACATAGAAAAGATCCTCCCCTGACACATATAGCCAGATTGTTAAAAAATCAAAGACCAAGACAATATTCCAAAAAATGGCAAGAGAAAAACGTCAAGTTACTTATAAAAGTTATCCCACTAAGCTAACATTAGCCCTCTCGATTGAAACAATGTAGGCAAGGAAAGAATGGGAAGATGTATTTAAAATATTAAAAGAAAAACATTTTCAACCAAAAATATTATATACAGCAAGATTATTCCTCAAATGGGGAAGAACAAATAGAAGTATTCTCAGATAGACAAAAACTCAAATAATTCACCAATAATAGACCAGCTCTGTAAGAAGTACTGAAGGGAGTATTGTATCAGGAAAACTAGAGAGACAAACAGAAATAAGAGAACAGAAAACAGCCAAGAAAGTGTCTAACAAAATGACAGGGATAAGTCTGCAAATATCAACAACAACGTGGAATGTTAATGGATTAAGTTCTCCTATGAAAAGATACAGACTAGCTGAATGAAAAAAAAAAAGAAGATAGAAGCCATCTATATGCTGCTTGCAAGAAACACACCTCACTGATAAAGGCATAGGTATACTAAAAGTGAATGACTGGAAATGATAATCCATGCAAGTGGAAACCAAAAAGAGGCTGGAATTGTAATGCTGATATCAAACAAAATAGACGTCAAGATGAAAGATGTAAAAAGAGAGAAAAAGAAGGATGTTATATAGTACTTAAAGGGCTTGTTCACCAAGAAGATATAACATTTAAAAATATCAATGCACCCAACACTGGAGTACCCAAATATATCAAAGAGATAGTGTTAGACTTCAACACAATAATTGTAGGAGATCTCAACACCCCACTGTCCCCTCTGGACAGATTATCTAGACAAAAAATAATTAAAGAGATACAAGATCTAAATGATACCATAAATGAAATGGAATTGACAGACATCTATAGAACATTTCAACCAACAACCACAAAATATACATTTTTCCCATCCCCCAAACAGAACGTTTTTGAAGACTGACCACCTGATAAGGCACAAAACAAGCCTTTACAAGTTTAAATTTATAAAAAACTATATCCAGCATCTTTTCTGACCACAATGGAATCAAACTTGACATCAACTACAGAAAGAGCCCTTGAAAATACACAAACACATAGAAAGTAAACAACCTACTCCTCAATGACTTTGCAGACAATAAAGAAATTAAGACTTGATATCAAAAGGTTCATAGAAACCAATGATAATGAACAAACAAGTTTTTATAATCTATGGGACATAGAAGAAACAGTGATAAGAAGGAAGTTCATAAATACTAGTGCCCACAAGAGAAGAACAGAAAGATGGCAAGTAACCTAACAACACAACTCAGGGAACTGGAAAAACAACAACAACAAAAACAAAAACTAGGAGAAAAGAAATAATAAATATTCTAGAAGAAATAAATAAAATAGAGAATAAAATAACTATACTGAAGGATAAATGAAACCAAAGCTGATTGTTTGAGAAGAAAAACAGAATTGACACACCATTAGCTAGATTAATCAAGAACAGAGAAAGGAATCAGATAACTCAAATTAGCAAGGAAACAGGTAATATTACAATGGACATAACAGAAATACAAAACATCATCAGAAAATATTATGAACAATAATACACCAAAAAACAAAAAAACTGAGAGGAGATGGACAAATTTCTGGACACATATAATTTACCAAGTTTGAACCAGGAAAAAATAGAAAGCTGAATAGACACTTAACAAGCAAAAAGATTGAATCAGTACTAGTCTCCAAACAAAGAAAAGCCCAGGTCCCAATGGCTTCACTTCCAAATTCTACAAAACTTTTAATGAACTAATCCCAATTCTCCTTAAACTATTTCTAAAGATTCAAAAGGAAGGAACCCTCCCAAATTTATTCTATGAAGCTTTCATCATCATGATTCCAAAAACAGACAAGGACATAAAAAAAGAAAGAAAGAAAGAAAGAAAGAAAGAAAGAAAGAAAGAAAGAAAGAAAGAAAGAAAGAAAGAAAGAAAGAAAACTATAGGCCACTATCCCCAATGGATACAGATGCAAAAATTTTCAACAAGATACTTGAAAATCATATCCAACAACACATTAAATAGATTATACACTATGACCAGGTAGGCTTTATTTTACAGATGAAAGGATGGTTCAACATACACAAAACGATAAATGCAATACATCGCATTAACAGAAGGAAAGATAAAAACCATATGATCATATCAATCGATGCAGAAAAAACATTTGACAAAATACAACATCTGTTCATAATTAATACTCAGCAAAACTGGCATAGAAGGAATATTCTTCAGCACAATAAAAGCAATCTATGACAAAGCCAAAACTAACATCATACTGAATGGGGAAAAGCTTTTCCACCATATACTGGAACAAGATAAGGCTGCCCACTTTCTCCACTCCTTTTGAATCCAGTACTGGAAGTTCTAGCCAATGCAATCAGACAAGAGAGTCAAATAAAACACATTCAGATAGGAAAAGAAGAAGTAAAATGTTCTCTATTTGCAGATAATATGATTCTATACAAAGAAAATCCAAAAGAATTCACACACACACACACACACACACACACAAAAAAAAAAAAAAAAAAAAAAAAAAGAACTCCAACAAGTGATAAACACAGTAGAGTGGCAGAATACAACATCAACATACAAAAATCTATAGTAGTTTTATACACCAGCAATGGATAAACTGAGATAGAATTTAAAAAAGCAATTTAATTTACAATGGCCACAAAAATAATAAGATAACTAAGACTAAGCTTAACAAAAACAGTGAAAGATTTCTATAAGGAAAACTATAAAAACATTTGAAAAAAGAAATTTAAAATGATACAAAAAAGTGGGAAAACATCCCATGTTTCTGAAGTGAAAGAATTAATACAATCAAAATGTCAATCCTACCCAAATTAATCTACAAATTCAATGTAATTTTGATCAAATTACCAGAGATATTTCTCACAGAAATAGAAAACAATCATAAAATTTGTTTGGAATCACAAAAGGCCCCATATCACCAAAGCAATAATACGCAAGGGTAACAAAGTAGGAGGCATCTCACTTCCTGACCTCAAAACATATTACAAAGCTGTGATAATCAAAACAGCATGGTAGTAGCACAAAAACAGACAAACATATAAACCAAAGGAGTAGAATTGAGAATCCAAAAATAAACCCCAAAACATCAGGCAAACTGATCCTTGACAAAAGGCACAAGACAATCCAGTGGGAAAAATAAAAATCTCTTCAGCAAATGGTGCTGGGAAAACTGGATATCCACCTGCAGAAGAATGAAACTGTATTCCTCTTTCTCACCACTAACAAAAAAAAATCAATTCAAACGGATTAAGGGTCTAAACATAAAACCTCAAACTATACAACTACTACTAGGGAAAACTCTTGAAGACACTGAAATAAGCAAAGACTTCTTAAAGAAGACCCCCAAAGCACAGCCAATAGTCCCCAAAATAGACAAATGGAACTACATTAGGCTGAAAAGCCTCTGCACAACAAAAGAAACAATAATTAGAGTGAGGAAACAAAACTCAGAGTGGGAGACTACATTTGCAAGCTATACCTTAGATAAGTGATTGATAATCAGAATAAATAGGGAAGTTAAACAGGTTTCCTAAAAAAAAAAAAAAAAAAAAAAAAAAAATTAGTCCAATTAGAAAATAGGAAAATTAATTAGAAGATGGCAAAATGAGTTGAACAGACATCTCTCCAGGGAAGGCATACAAACAGCCAAAAAATATATGGAAACATGCCCAGTATCTCTTTTCATCAAAGAAATGCAAATGAAAACCACAATGAGATACCACCTAAACCCAGTCAGAATGGCTAAAATTAAAAAAATAAAGACATAAGTGCTGGTGAGCCCGTGGTGAAAAGGAAACTGTTAGTGGGAATGCTGATTAATACAACGACTGTGGAGACCAATATGTAGATTCCTCAGAAACCTACAAATAGAACTACAATATGATCCAGTAATCCCACTCTTAGGTATGCATCCAAAAGGTAGGAAAACACTCAGATGGAAAAGCATTTGCGCATCCATGTTTATTGCAGCATTATTTACAATTGCTACGACATGGAATTGACCAAATGTCCAAAAATAGATGAGTTGATTAAAAAAATATGGCATATGTACTCTGTGTAATACTATTCAGCCATGTAAAACAATGAGACCCTGACATTTGATACAAAGTGGACAAACATTGAAGACTTAATGATAAGAGAAGCAAGTCAGACTATGAAAGACAGAATGTATGTCCCCATTCAATATATATTGAATGTCTTCACTCTATGACAGATACTAAAAGATTAGAAGGTATGGCAACTATAGATATTAGAGATAATGGGCGGGGTGCTAAAAGGCAGTGCATAATAGGGGGAGGGGTGGAGGGGAACAGAGAAAAAGGCAAACAAACAATACGTTTAATGGACACAAAAAAGAAATGTGATTTGCTGATGATAATGTATATGGCAATGTCTTTGTCTTGATTGATATGCACTGTATTCCTGTTAGGAAACACCATGTTGTACACTGTAAAGATGTATAGTGATTAAATGTAAGTAATAGGGACCAGCAGTTAGCATAATGGCTATGTCGCTGGACTCCCACATAGTTGACCGCGGTTCGCGTCCCGGACCAGGTGGCTTAAAAAAATTCACGCCAGGTGCTTGTGCGTGCGTGCCCAAGATCCCAAGAGGAGAATGGAGGAGAAGGGATTGTGGCATGGCCATCCCCCCTGGGGGGTGATTTCTCGCTTTCTGTCTCTCTGTCTCTCTATCTGTCTGGCGAGCACACGCGCCCTATAGTGAAAGCCTCTCAAATAAAGAAAAATGTGAGTAATAAATATATAAAGTAAAAAAAGAAGTAAGCAATTTAGAAGTTAGAATTCTAATAAATATAATTACTAGCTTTTTCTGTTCCTTAATAAATCATGGAGAATTTCAAAGAAGGGGGAAAAAATGATCTTCAGTTTCACCTTCAAACAAGCCTGTCCCAGCTCTTTGGCTACATTATGGCTCTCTGTACACACTTTTTGAGCACACCTCACACTCTTGTGCTTCATTCATTACATTTGTATTTAACTTATGAATTAGTTGACTCATATTTTATTTAAGTCTTTATTTCATACGTATTTGTCTTCTCCAGTGGACTAGGGAAGAATATCCTGGCCACAGGGGACTGGATGTTCACTTCTATATCCCCAGGCCTTAGTACAGAAACTTGCAAAAAATTATTCATTATAAATAAGTAATAAAATGATGTTATTTTATGTACATAAGTTATTTTACTCCTTTCAGCTCAACTCAGAGCACAGTTATGTAAGGAACTGGTGGCCTAGGGTTCCTCCATAGACTTGGTATTAGCTGTCACTTTGTACAGGTGTCTCTTGAGCAAGTCACGGGTGGCATAAGGGAGTAAAAGTTCATCTCCATAGACTTGTTGTGAGCCATAAGCAAGGGAGTTCAGGGAAGTATTCTGTACTGTGCCTCTCCCATGGTATGTGCTCAGAAACGTTTTTGTCTGCATTGTACAGTAGGTATTTTGTCCAAAATGCATTATTAAAAAAATGTATTCCAATAGCAACCACTTTGGCTCCCTTTCCTTTTCCAACCCCAAGATCATATTTTCTGAGTCTTTCCAATAGCGAGTTTTGTAAAACTACTTTAGTATTATCAAAACTCTTGCATCTTTCAATATTATATTAAAAGATTTTTAAAAAGATGATATAATCTGCCCCAGGCCACAGAAAGAGTAAATAGTGAAACTAGAACTCCAAATTGATGCTTTCAGGTCTGAACTTAACATTCTTTTACTCTAGAAGTAACTTTCTAGAAATTTCTAAAAGAATTCTAAATTATATAAATGATATTTCCAAATATTCATTGGTCTGGGTGTGAGGAAACTCAGTGCCTGAGTCCTTCTGACCCTAAATCTAAGCTTCTAGAAAATCAAGTAACATCAGATTTACAGTAAAATAAGCACAGCCCAGGTTCAAGATTTTAATTAGTCACTGGCCTAGTATGAAGTTTCCAGAGCAACAGTTCGGTTGTGAAAAAGTCTAATCGCCGGGAAATAAGCATCACTGGGGGGAAAAATCCTCCCACCTTACAGAAGTGATGAAACAGCCTGGCACATTTGTAGAAAGGATGCCATTCTCTGAAGAAAAATAAAATCCTAGATGTAACAACTCCCGAGCTAACCAGATAAAATCATCCAAACATTGGCTGGCTCTGCTACTGTTTTTTCCTTCAGTATCAGATTCTACTGACATCCAATGAGGATGGGTCATTTTTGTCTTTTAATATTTGTTAATTATCTCCTTGGGTCAAAAAGCACATAGGAGAACCAGCAGATGGCATAATGGTTACATCACTGGACTCCCAGGTAGTCAACCCATGGTTTGAGTCCTGGACCTGGCAGCTTAAACTCACACCGGGTGTATGCACATGAGTTCCTAAAATCCCAAGAGTGGAGGAGAAGGGACTGTGGCATGGCATTGGGGAGTGATTTCTCACTTTCTGTCTCTGTCTCTCCAGCAAGCATGTAGGCCCTATAGAAAAAAAAAAAAAAAAAAAAAAAAAAAAAAAAAAAAAAAAAAAAACTCTCTTAGAAATAAAAAGTACATAGCATTGTGTATGTGTGTGTATGTGTGTGTGTGTGTGTGTGTGTGTGTGTGTGTGTGTGAATGTAAAGGTCTTTTTTTACCTTAATAAATATACCGAATTCTTAAATGTGGAAATAAATGTGAACGTACCTAGCACTATTCGAGGCACATCTGGACACTCGGTAAACATTTACTAACTTTGAACCTGCTGTCTGGGTGCCTTTAGCTTTTCATAAGTGGCACTGAGATGTGCTTTTCTCCTAGCCCTGCTATGGTTCTACATATACTCAGAATGCAGAGCTCTTTTAAAGCCCTATTCCCTTGCCTAAGGATTTCTGACATATCAAAATACCATTAAATAGAGTTTCAAAGTCAAAATAATCAGACTACTTTTCACCACAAACCCTGGAGAAATAAAACCACAAACAACTTATTAGAAAATCTGAGAAAATGCCATCTTGAGGGCTATCCAAAGCATTACATCACTATTTACAATTTTCTCTGGGATGCTTTCTCTCTAAATACTGCACCAAAAAAAAAAAAATAAAATATAAAAAATAAATTAGTTTTGCACATAGACATGTCTAAGGCCATAAGCTCAAATATCACACACAGAAACGTTGACAAGCTCCCTCTCTTTGAAGAGAGTGAGGCGGACTAGGCTGATGCATCCTCATTTATATTTCTCTCCCTGAGCTGCCTCTCTAAGTAAATGCTACAATTTGTAAATGAAGTCTGGTTTTGGTTTTTTTTCCCCCACATCCTAAATGTCTTTATTTGCACCCTGGAAATACTGACATCAACTGCCTTACAAACCCCCCTCCTTCCCCCAAAAAATCCCAATTAATCGCAATTGGCAAGACTGTCGCATCTCTAATCACGGTAGGCACAGAGCTTGTCAGCACTGTGTCCGTTACCATGGTTACCTGTAAGGTATGACAACAACTGCAAGCTCCAGAAATTAAAGTGTCATGGAAAAGAGAATGATTGCATATCACTTGGCTAACCGATCCCACGTCGCAAGTTTTCTGATTATTAGAGAGGAATACTATATTCCTTCAGGTGAAGTTAATAACAGTTAAAAGTCCCCTGAGACACAACGTTTTCTCAGGGTTTTCACTCCTAGATCCCAACAGGCTGGTAAATATGATGCCTTGATAACTCTGAAAAGTAATTTTTTAAACTCTGATTTTTGAAAAGTTTAGAAATGCAATACCACAATAATTGAACAATTGAATCACTATACGTTATAGCCTATAGTCAATACAATACCAGCTATGGCCACTACCAAAGAAGGAAAGGCATAGTAAGTGAATTGTCCTATCTGGATAATAGCAACAACCAAATTGATTTTTCCCTTAAATGGGTGGTTTTACTCAAAATAGTGGAGGCAATCAATCTAGAGGGTACTATTTTGCTATCTGTAAATTTTACTATCTTAAATAGATTGGCTGATCAATTCATTTACATTGTTTACACATATATTACAGATGTGCTCACAGTTTAAAGATCCTTGACAGTGTTTCCTGACCCCCATATCTCCTTATATCAAAATAGAAAGTTAAGAATCAAAAATAACATATTTAAGGTTGCCCTTCGCTTATTTCAGAAGGTTCACTCACACAGATTCCTTCTTGACTCCTTGGAGGTTCTCATTAGCGAAAAAGGCACAGGAAACATCTCTCTAAAGATATGATGTTAACGCTATTATTTGTAAGGAGGAGAGTCAAAATTTTAATAATAAGAGGAGTAATGTTCTTCCTATGTAAGACTAAATTGTGTTGTTAAAAGAAAATGTGCACACATATTCATAACTTCTGTGGGAAGATACACTTAGAAGTCACCCACACTCTTGCTAGAAGTCCCACATGGCCGACCACAGTATGAGTCCCAGACCTGTGACTTGAAAATCATGTCAGGCATGTGTGCATACATGCTCAAAACCTCAGGAGAATGGAGGAGAAGGGATTGTGGTGTGGCCAGCCCCTCTGGGGATGATTTCTCATTTTCCCCTCTCACTATTTCTATCTATCTTTATCTCTCTCCAGTGAACACACATGCCCTATGGTAAAAACTTTAATAATTTAAAAAAAAAACAGAAAATAACTTTAAATTACAATTATTCCACTTAAATATCCACTTAATGAGTTTAATAGCAGACTAGAGGAGACAACAGAGTGATTAAATGAATTTAAAGATAAGTTAGTAGAAATTATCCACTCTGAACATCAGAAAAAAACAGTACTAAAAGAGAAAATTAACAAAGTTTTAGGGACCTGTGAAAAAATATCAAAAGATTTAACTTTCATGTCACTAGAATCCCAGAGAGAGAGGAGACAGAGTATCATGCAGAAAATAATATTTGTGGAACTAATCACTTAATTTTTTTTCAAATTTGGTAAAAGACAAAAACTTACAGATTCAAACTCATTAAACTCCAGAAAGGATATACTCAAAGAAATCTATGTTCAGATAAAACATATGGAAACCAAAAATGAAAAATATTCTAAGGAAATAGAGAAAAATTATCCATTAAATATAGTAGAATAACAACTTGGATAACTGGACTTGCCAGAATCCAGGAAGTCAGAGGCAAAGATTTAATGCTGAGAGAAGCAAGCCAGACTATGAAAGAGAAGCATTGTATGTCCCCACTTAATTTATACTGAATGTCTGCAATTTATAACAGAAACTGAAAGATTGGAAAGTATAAAGGTATAGAGAGCAACTGTAGATACTAGAGAGAATGTGAGAGGAAGATGGACAATAGGGAGTAGGGGCTGAAGGAGGGAATCAAAGAGAAAATAAAAAGATGCAAAACATTTAATGAAAAGAAAAATGGAAAATTATCTGCTGATTATAATGTATTTTGTAATATCTTTGACTGGACTAATACATAGTTTATTCATACTGGGAAAATCCATTTTGTGTGCTGTAAAAATCTACAGTGATTAAATGTAAAAAAAAAAAAAAAAAAAAAAAAAAAAAAAACCAAGAAAATTAAAAATAAATAAAGTGCTGAAAAAAAAGTACTGGTTTACCAAGAACTATATTCACCAGAATATCCTTTGAGAATGAAAACAGATACTACCAGATACAATTAAGAGAATTTTTATCTAGTGGACCCAGTTTGAAAGAATTGCTAAAGGAAGTACATCAAATGGGAGGGAAACATTATCAGAGAGCAACTTGGAATTTGAGGAATGAAGGAAGAGCAACAGAATTGGTAAAAAGCCCAGAAAATGGCTGTTTCTCTCTTCCTAAGTTTTTAAAAACATGCATAAAAGTTGAAAGGAAAATATATAACATTGTGCAATATGGTTCTAAGTGTACATAGATATAATATATACATATGTCAATAGGACCATAAACAAGGGAGAGCAAAAGGATTTATGTAGTGGTATGTTTCTCCATTCCCTGGGAAGTGAAAAAAATATTAATTCTTCATTAGCTATGAAAAATTAAGAATATATATTGTAATCCCTAGAGTGACCATTGAAAAATCCAGAGTCATAGGAAAAAAAAAAAAGAAGAAACTCAGAATACTAAAATATTCAGAGTCTAAAAGAAGGTGGGAAACAAATTAAAACTTGAGAAGTTTTAATTTGTGGCCTAGTGGTGAGGAGAAGCAGATTCCACATGACTGACTACAATTGGAGGCTTGAAGAAGATATTGGGTGTATTTGTGTGTGCCCCAAATCCCAAAAAGACGGAAAAATGGAGGAGAAGGAATTTCAACATGACCACATCTCATAGAGGGGGAAGAGGTGCTTACTCCCTCTCCCTCTGTCTCCCTGTCTCTCTCTGGTGAGCTCATACTCTGATAATTAAGAAAAGTGAAGGAAAATTTTTAAAAAATAATAAAATAAGATGTTAGACCTAAACCCAGACACAGCAATAATTACACTAAATAAAAATTGACTAAATACACCAATTAAAGAACAGAAATTGCCAGAATACGTTTTTTGTTTTGTTTTTGTTTTGTTTTGTTTTGGAGAGGTTTTTGCTATAGGGCATGTGTGCTTGCCAGAAAGGCAGAGAGAAATAGAGAAACAGATAGCAAGAAATCACCCCCCAGGGGTATGGCCATGCTGCAATCCCTTCTCCACTCTCCTCTTGGGATCTTGCACATGCACACATTCTACCGTGAATAAAGGAAAAATATATATATGTGAAAAATACTTATACTTGAATGTTTATCAATAGTTGAATGTATAAACATTCATATGTACATTCATACAAAGGAATGCTACTCACCAATAAAAAGGAAGGAAAACTAACATACAACATCATGAATAAATCCCAAAAACATTATGCTAATCAAAAGAAACCAGATTAAGAGTCCAAGCTGTATAATTTCATGTATATCAAACTGTAGAGCAGAGAAAACTGATCTATGTTGGCATATGGAAGATCAATGTGGTCATGCACTTCATAATGACATTTTGGTCAACACCAGATCACATATATGGCAAGGAATCCATAAGATTATAATGGGCTATGCCATGTAGCCCAAGTATGTAGTAAACTCTACCGTCTAGGTTTATGTCAATACACAAATATATATATTTGCTATAGGCTGAGTTTACCAAAGAGAGACAGAGAGAGAGAAGGAAAGTGAGAAATCACCTCTAGAAGGGATGGCCATGATGCAATCCCTTCTCTTCCATTCCCGTCAGGATTTTGTGCATATGCACACACACACACACACACACACACACACACATCCGGCCTGTTTTTCAAGTGACTGGGTCTGGGACTCGAATAGATAGTTGGTGATGTGGAATTCAATACCTTAACCATCACATCATCTGCTGGCTTCAAAATTATATTTTAATAAAGTTTATTTTTAGATGTTTTCTTTTTTTTTTTTTTTCATTTTTTGGAGAGGTTTTTGCTATTGGGTGCGTGCGCTCGCCAGACAGACAGAGAGAGACAGAAAGACAAAAGCGAGAAATCACCCCCCCAGGGGGGATGACCACGCTACAATCCCTTCTCCTCCATTCTCCTCTCTGGATCTTGGGCACGCACGCACACGCGCCCAGTGTGAGTTTAAGCCGCTGAGTCCGGGACTCAAATTGCGGTCGACTACATGGGAGTCCAGCGACATAGCCTAGCCATTACACTAACTGTTGGTCCCCTTTTGTTTTTTAAGAGAAAGATTTTTGCTATAGGGCATGTGCGCTCGCCAGAGACACAGAGAGACATGAAGAGACAGAAAGTGAAAAATCGCCCCGCAAGAGGATGACCTCACCACAACCTGTTCTCCTCCATTCTCCTCTCAGGATTCTGGGCACACATGCACATGCTTCCAGCATGAATTTTAAGCCACCCGGTCTGGGACTCAAACTGCAGTTATATGCATGGGATTCAGCAATGTAACCATTATGCCGTCTTCTGGTCTCTTAAAATGTTTTCTTAACGGGAACCAGCAGTTAGCGTAATGGCTATGTCGCTGGACTCCCACGTAGTCGACCGCGGTTTGCGACTCGGACCCGGTGGCTTACAACTCACGCCGGGCGCGTGTGCGTGCGTGCCCAAGATCCCGAGAGGAGAATGGAGGAGAAGGGATTGCGGCGTGACCATCCCCCCTGGGGGGTGATTTCTCGCTTTCTGTCTCTATGTCTCTCTGTCTGTCTGGCGAGCGCATGCGCCCTATAGCGAAAAACCTCTCCAAAAAAAAAAAAAAAATGTTTTCTTAACATAATCATTCCCTAAGGTTTGTTTTTTGTTTGTTTGTTTGTTTCCCTCTTCTCTCTGATTGCTAAAGTTGACAGCTGTCATAAGGATTGCATGGCTTCACTTTCTGAATCAGGTAGGACATTTTTAGTTTAGTTGTTGACTGTGTCCAGGAATATAAATAACAGAACTCTCTTATCCTGACCACTATCCAGTTGATGGAAGTTGCTGCCTTTATGTCCAATTAATGGATCTACTTCTCTCTATATGAAGTAATCTTTGGTGACACAGAAAGATTTCCTCCACATGGTGGCAAAATACACTTTTGATTAGTGTACTTCCAGCTCTAAAATTCAAAATGCAAAATTCCTTTTCAGAAATTTAGCTCCAAACCAAAGAACCCCATTGAAAGATTCATCCTGCTCTGGTCACAGGTTCTCACCTGTACCATCACAGTGGGCAGGACAATGGGAATTTATGATTAACCAGATCTGCAGAGTGTGGCTTAAAGGAGAGGTAATGGGAAGGGACAGGATGCTGTGACTGACAGCCCCACCAAAATCCTACGTCTAAAACATGAAAGGGTTAGTATCTCAATCACGGTGCGAGATGCCCTAAACCCACAGATACCCAGCACATCTTCAAACAGTAAGGGTTCCCATAATAACAATAACTGGAATATAGGAATATAAAGAAAAGATGGAAAATACAGATTAGATTCCCCACAAAACTCTCTCCCAAAGTATACAGGAGGAAAATTCCTCTTTGGCCAAGAGCTGAAAGGTATTTTTGCTTCTCATCCAGGAAAGCAAAGGTAATGCAAAAAGAATATTAATCTGGGACCAGGGGTTGGCGTAATGGCTATGTCGCTGGACTCCCATGTAGTCGACCACAGTTTGAGTCCCAGATCCGGTGGCTTAAACTCACGCTGGGCATGTGTGAGTGCGTGCCCAAGATCCCGAGAGGAGAATGGAGGAGAAGGGATTGTGGCCATCCCCCTTGGGGGGTGATTTCTCGCTATCTGTCTCTGTCTCTCTCTGTCTTTCTGGCTAGTGAACGTGCCCTATAGCAAAAACTTCTGCAAAAAAAAAAAAAAAAAAGAATATTATTCTTTCCTAACTGATGCAACTTTTGGAGGAGAAAAATACACATGCACAAACATGCACACAAATGTCTATATGTATAATATATTCATAAGCACTGGTGTAACATGATTATTTGGTTTCTAATACTTAGAAAGTCTAATATTTTTGTTCCTGTGAATATTTTTTATCTTCCTGGGATATCCTGAAAGTTTCTAGCCTCATTTCCCTGGTGGCTCTGTGTTAGAGAATATAATGGAAAAGGAAATCAAATGCCTTTATTTCACCAGCTGACACTGGGGGGGGGGGGGGGGGGGGGGACAGTAGAGGAATCACAGACTAATGCTGGCAACCAGCCCCTTTTCTCACAGAGGAAAATTACCAGAACTCTCCGCAGAGTGACTAAGAGCAGCCAAAGAGGCTGCCTCATGTTCTCTTCTCATCTGGGACTGAGTAGACAGAGCTTTATAAACAAGACAGAGAGAGAAGCCAGAATTCCACCCTGAGGCAGAGCAGGCCAGCACTTACCAGGTGGTCTTCTGAGCACATTCATGGACACTGGACAGATGGCATAGAACTCTAATGGGCAAGAGTGCCACGGATGCTTCCTGGACAACTGCAACGCTGACAATCAATGGAAGGGCCCTCCTAGTTAGGGTGGGTACTGACCTTTTTGTGATACAGTTGTGGAAACAGAAGCTCCAAGAAACTCCTTGGCTTATCTAGCTGTCTGGCAAGGATGAGTTGGTGTTGAGGGCCATCCCTGACTGCACCTTCCGTGCATCTGTTAGAACTGCAGAGTTGCCAAGACCCACGGGACCACCATGACAGAAATCAGAAGAAAAACAAAAGTCCTCTTTTGAAATTGAAATATCACGTTATAAGGATAATAGAGATTCTTAACTTATTACATGATGCTATCTCAGCTATGAGCCCCATGAAGATAAAGACCTTTGACTTATTCCCTGCTATGGTATAGCTCTTAGTGGAGGAGCTAGTTCACAGAGGTGCTCAAAGCATATTCCATGAATGAATGAAACATTATCTAGCTTTTTTCCCACACCAACCCTAATCATGAAAACAGGGTGTGTGTGTATGTGTGTGTCTTCACAGAATCCCAGCTTCTGAAATATTACAGTTCAGGAAAAGATGATCTTTTGTCTGTAGAAGATGAAATAGAATATAGTTGGTTGGAATGTCCTGCTAATTAGAGATTTTGAGTCTAGTGACCTCATGGTCTATAAACTATACATGTGAATGTTTAAATATTCAATTCTTATCTTTCCTTGTTGGGAAGGAACTCTAGGCATTCATAGGAAAGAGTAAATGAGGACAGTTGTACCGAGATCAACGCTCTAGGAGAACAAAGTCTTAAGGCACCAGTAAACCAAGGGAAGCAGAAAGCTATCAGCCAGCAGCTGAAATATAACTGTTGATGGTCCCTAAAATGCAAAAGTATCCTATTAGCACCATCAACCATTGACCTTCTAAGCCTCTTAGTTGCTTATTGTCCCTTTCTGATACCTCCTCTCCACTTATCTCTTCTAGCTATGCTTCCTGATGTTAATGGTTACATTTCACTGTTCACACCTTCTTTAGACATTCTCTTTAACCAGTGTTTGTCCATATTCCAATTTCAGGTGAGAAATGAGGCCGTCTGCTCTCCTCTGCTCCTTTATCCGTCCCTGAAAGAAGGGCAATTGGTCTGAATATTCCAGGTCAGAGAAGTTGAACTAATCCTATTCTTTAGCCTTTCTCTGGGTACAATTTACTGGTTCATCGGAGAAGTCATAACATATTTTTGCATAGGACAGCATAGAAGAATATGTCATGATTTTTCCAATGATCCAATGCTATAAGTGAGGTAACTTCTACTTTTAGAGCTAAACAGCAAAGCACTATTTCCAGGGAAGATAATTATCAATCATATGAACAACCAGGCTCTATGTGCTTTTGGCTTCACCATGACATTCTCTTCACAAGGCTAGAACACATTCTCAGAGTATCATTTACAGACAGTATTCACACATGAGGGGTAAAAGGACAAAGCACAAAATCTTCACCCAAACCTGCTTCTCCACGTTTAGGCAGGTTAACAGTACTACAGCCCACTCACCTACTTGGATAGCCACTCACTCCTGCCACTACCAGAGTCAGCATCTTTTTATCTGGCTACTAATCAGTGCCAAGACATTGAACACTTTGTTCTCAGGCAAAAGAATCTCCAGTGAAAGACAATTAAAATCTAGCTCTACGATTAGGAGCACTGGAAGACTGAATGGGTCCCAAAGGCCCCTTGGGGTTGGTGAAGTTATGTTTTCCAGTGATCTTCAGCTGAATGGACTGAAAGGGAAGGTTTCTAAGCACTGGGAGGGAAAAGGAAAAGGAAAATAAACAAAACAGAGAGACAGCTGGAGTGTGGATGCCCAAGTTCCTTCTGAACTTTGTACAGGGAGACCTCACATGTTCTTCTCCCCTCCTGTGAGGCAGAGACAGACAGACACTTCCCTGCCACACAGCCTGGGAACGCCAACTTTTCGCTTTCTGAAAATCCATAGGAATGTTTTTCTCCGGTCCTGATCTCAGTAGACTAAGATGAAGAGAAATAGCCTTGTTTTCACTTCCCTTTTATCTCAGTTTTCACTTGCTGCACTTCAATCTCTTTTCATTTCCTCCGTCTCTTCTGTTTCTTTCTAGTTCTGTTCTTAGTCCTCCATCCCATTCTTACTAAAGAGGAAAATAATTCTTAGGAAGGGGGAAAAAAAAGGATAACTTTCTCATCACTAAAATAAATTTTTGGTGTTTAGAGATTATCTTAAATAATATGTTTTTTGCTCCATTAAAAATTGTTATTGTTATCGTCACCTCTATACCCAACTTGTCCAGAACAAGCAAGGTGAACTGAGTACTCTGCTGTTCTAGGATTGCCAGGCTTTTTGTATCTTCAGGTTTTCAAATATACAAGAGCAAGGCATTAAGAGAATACAGTGAAATAAATTCTTAATTGTCTTTAGAAAAATTAATGAAGACTTCTATAAAAGGAGTGACATTTGAGCTGACTTAAAAGATGAATAGTGAGATTGCAGTACATTGAGCTCCATGGAGACAGCGCCGGGGCAAGTGAGAGCCAGACGGGCACTGGGCGACTCTGTGCCTCGCGGAGGAAAGATAACTAAACATGGGCAAGGGAGATCCTAAGAAGCAGAGAGGCAAAATGTCATCGTATGCATTCTTTGTGCAAACTTGCCGGGAGGAGCACAAGAAGAAGCACCCAGATGCTTCAGTCACCTTCTCAGAGTTTTCTAAGAAGTGCTCAGAGAGGGGGAAGACCATGTCTGCTAAAGAGAAAGGAAAGTTTGAAGATAGGGCAAAGGCAGACAAGGCCCATTATGAAAGAGAAATGAAAACCTATATCCCTCCTAAAGGGGAAACAAAAAAGTAGTTCAAGGATCCCAATGCACCCAAGAGGCCTCCTTCGGCCTTTTTCTTGTTCTGTTCTGAATATCACCCAAAAATCAAAGGAGAACATCCTGGCCTCCATTGGTGATGTTGCAAAGAAACTGGGAGAGATGTGGAGTAACACTGCTGCAGGTGGTGAACAGCCTTATGAAAAGAAGGCTGCTAAGCTGAAGGAAAAATACGAAAAGGATATTGCTGCATACCGAGCTAAAGGAAAGCCTGATGCGGCAAAAAGGGGAGTTGTCAAGGCTGAAAAGAGCAAGAAAAAGGAGGAGGAAGAGGAAGACAAGGAAGATGAAGAAGATGAGGAAGAAGAGGAAGATGAAGAGGATGAAGATGAAGAAGATGATGATGATGAATAAGTTGGTTCTAGCTCAGTGTTTTTTCCTTGTCTATAAAGCATTTAACCTCCTGTATACAACTCACTCCTTTTAAAGAAAAAAATTGAAATGTAAGGCTGTGTAAGATTTGTTTTTAACCTGTACAGTGTCTTTTTTTGTATAGTTAACACACTACCGAATGTGTCTTTAGATAGCCCTGTCCTGGTGGTATTTTCAATAGCCACTAACCTTGCCTGGTACAGTATGGGGGTTGTAAATTGGCATGGAAATTTAAAGCAGGTTCTTGTTGGTGCACAGTACAAATTAGTTATATATGGGGATGGTAGTTTTTTCATCTTCAGTTGTCTCTGATGCAGCTTATATGAAATAATTGTTGTTCTGTTAACTGAATACCACTCTGTAATTGCAAAAAAAAAGTTGCAGCTGTTTTGTTGACATTCTGAATGCTTCTAAGTAAATACAATTTTTTTTATTAGTATTGTTGTCCTTTTCATACGTCTGAAATTTTCTTCTTGAGGGGAAGCTAGTCTTTTGCTTTTGCCCATTTTGGATCACATGAATTACTACAGTGTTTATCTTTTCATTATAGTTAGCTGATAAAAAGCTTTTGTCTACACACCCTGCATATCATGGTGGGGGTAATAAAAAATTGAGACAGTTTTCATCCATAACAAATTCTGAAATTTTAATCAGTTGATAGCAAATTTCACATAGCCCACTTAACATTTATAAAGTGAAGAGTAACCAGTCTACTCACAGCATGAGATTATTAGAATCAAACATTTTGAAAGCTGTCCCTGAATGACTAATAGAAAAGTGTGTTCTAATCTTTACATGAGGACTCTATATTCTTTAACTCCCATTACTATGTAATGGCAGTTATATTTTTTGCAGTTCTCACGTTAAAGAAGACTTTAGAATGTATCCCCAAAAGCGTGAGCTTAAAATACAAGACTACCGTATTAAAGGTTTTTTTTTACCTTGGTTCCAGCAAAGGCTATGAAAGTGCTGGCTGTAAATGTCTTTTCCCATTTATCTAAATATGGACTGCTCAGGAAACTTGACTTTCCATTTAAAGTATTTTTAATTAATTGGGCCAGCTTTTAAAATGATGCCACATTTTAAAATAGGGGAAACATTTCTCTATTGTGGTTTGCCCCTTTATAAATCAGATAGACATGAAGAACGAAGACACAAACTTTGCATCTCAGTATGAATTAGCCAATTTATTCGAATTTGATTTTTCTTTACGAAACCCAAACTCATTCATTAGAGTCATGTTTATCTGCTTAACAGTTTAGGGAACAATTTGGCGATTTTGTGGTTTGAGATTATCGTTCTCTTAAAGTGCCAGTGTTTTATAACGTTCTTGTAATTTTACACACTTTTGTGATGGAGTACTGTTTTGTTATATAATTTTGACTTGGATTCTTTCCATTTGCATTTGTTTATGCAATTTCAGGAGGAATACTGAACATCTGAGTCCTGGATGATACTAATAAACTAATAATTGCAGAGGTGAAAAAAAAAAGATGAATAGTGATTCTCTAGCCAGACAAAAAAGTAAAAAGCTTGTGATGCTAAAGAAAAAATCATCTTAAAAGATAAGAAGATGAAAAATAACTTTCGTATTCAGGGAATTGCATTCAACAGTAATATTTGAGATGAAACCATACAAGTAGGTAAAAGTCAGGGTAGGGAGGATCCCCTGCTTTATATTTAATGGATTGAACATGGTTGCATGAAAATTTAAAAGAACTATAAAGGATTACGTTAGGAAGCATTGCAATCAAATTTGCATATTAAAAAGATCATTCTGGCTACCTTTCTGGAGATAATGCAACTGAGTCAAGGCCAAAGGCAAAGAAATCAGTGGAAGCTACTACAGAGGCCAGGCGAGAGATGCTGAGAGTCAGAACTAAGGCCAAAGCATAGATTTGGAGAAAAGGGACTCATATTACTTGCCACTTCGTTATCAGGGTAACATTTTTTTCCTGCATAATATTGTGATATGGAATCAGACAAGAGAACATCTGCATTCTAAGGCAAGAATTGTGTGTTTTCTTTGCTTACCTTTATCAACAGTTATGTTGGCCCAACCACAGTGGCACAGTTGGTAGAACACAATTCATGATAATACAATCATATGGAAAGTCCTGGGGTTCATGTCCTGGGTCAACCTGAACACACCAGACATGTCCATAGGCTTTCCCACGGTTTTGACTGACTAGAAAGCTGGGGGGAAGATTGCAGTATGCAGATCCTGTTGGCAGTCCCTCTGTCTCTCTCTCTCTCTCTGTCGCATGAGCACATGTGCCCTAAGGTAAAAACCTCTCAAATAAAAATAAAAATAAAAATAATAATAATAATAATAATCTTGTCCTAAACCTAAACTAAGGTCTTCCACATTGAGTAGTAGTGGGAGTGGCGATGGTGGTGGTGATTTCTGATTTCTGATGATGATGATGATGATGATGACAGTGACAAACCATTTAGAGTGTGAGTGCAGAATTCAACCTACCATGAACTAATAAGCTGTGGTCTGAATATGTCACCCAAAATTTGTATGTTGAAACTTAACCTTCATGGTGATGATATTAATAAATGTGGCTTTGGAAGGTGGTTAGATCATGAGGGTGAAACCTTCATGAGTCGGATTAGTGCTCTTATAATAGAGGCTTGAGAGAACCTGTTTTCTCCTTCCACTATGTGAAGACCTGTAGTAGGCACCATCCATGAGAAACAAAGACCACCAGGCCACGCTTGATGATGCTTCAATCTTGGACTTCCTAGCCTCTAGAATAGTAAGCAACAAATGTCCATTGTTTATAAATTACCCAGCCTAAAGTATTTTGTTGTAGCATCCCAAAATGACTAATATAAGATTTAATACCAATTATTCCTTCAAAAGGTTTGAGGTTGTACCTTACCGAAAAAAGATACTATTATTGGTTGCAGTTATTCTTGACTTCAAATGGGACACTTACAGGCACTAAGTGCCTCCAAGCCAAGGAATAGAAAATATCTGCCATATATATGATGTTAGAACTTAAATTAGAACAAATGGCTTCCTTATGTACATTCTTGTTGACATTTGTTCTTTTCACTACTCCAGCCATATCTCTGGTTTTCTCTATTGCCATTCCTCCTTCTCACTGAACTTCTACCTAATTTTTAAAGCTTTCTTGCCTAGGTACATGCTGTTTCACCTGATTGGAAGACTTTTCCTCTATCTACTGTACTTTGGAAACCAGCTCATCTCTCAATTTTTATCTCAAAGATTGTTTTTGCCTCTTTGCAAACTTCTCTGCTCCAGAGCAGAGATGATTGTTTAATACTTTCTGTACCTAAACCGCTGTGCTCATAATTGTGTTATAGTGCCTAGGTATTAAGTTGAAAAACAGCTGGCTAAGACAAATAATAAATGCATGAGAAAATATAAGAAAAATAGGAAGGCAGTAATAAAGAGTGAAGTATGGATTAAAAAGTTAATATAATCCTATAATGACCAAGGATTAAGAACTAGGACAAAGTGGCTTATAAAGGTATTTTTGCATTTACTTTTACATTTTACATTTATTTTTACATTTTTACATTTACCCTCTCTCTAGAGTGTCCATAGCCTATCAGATTCTTAAAGGGGTGTGAGAAACAACATGTTTAGAAAAGTACACATGGGCCAGCCCATGGTGCGTTGGTTAAGGCAACTGGGTCCCACATGATCAACCACACTTTCCAAGCCTGGATCCGGTGGCTTGCAAAGCACGCCAGGCACATGTGCACACATGCCCAAATTTCTCTCTCTTTCTGTCTCATTCCAGAAAGTGTACATGCCCTCTAGCAAAATTAATTTTTTTAATGAAAAAGGGTTAACCCAAAACATTCTGAAAGACAGTAAAATACTTTACTGTACTTCTGTTGGGTCTCATTATTCAATCATATTTATGGATTGACAAAGAACAGAAATAGTAAATAAAGTACATCAAATAAAAAGCAGCTTTTTACTCAAGGGAGAATAACAGTAGAATGAGTCAATGAGTTCTGGCATCAAATAAGACAAAGCCACATAAAGTATTCAAAATCTAACAATATATAACTTTAGGTATATGTAAGTGTTATATGGTTGTAGCAAAATGAAAGGTTTCAAAGGCTATAGCGTGAATAAAGTTGCATTTGTTAAGATCCCATCAAATTTAATGATGTAGACATAGAAGGAAAGACACGTATATAATAAGAGCTTATCAGACTCCCAATAGACAGAAAAATTAAGTGAAGTGTAACTTGCACTCAAGAAAATAGATTAAGCGTACATTCCCCTCATAAAGTCAAGGAATCAGTGACATAGCAACATCAATAAAGTTAGTACATACTATCATGGTCACAAACAGGAATTCAGACAGACCCAAGCCAAAACTTCTGTTGCTAATAATGTAAATTACAGCAAAATAGGCCTCAAGTGCCCAAGGTCCTTCTTTTCGCCCTCATGAATAGGGAGTCTGCAGATTCACAGACTGTGAGGCTCATGTCAAGGTGGAGTCAATCCTTTTCTGGCTGTTTCCTTTTGCACCCAGAAAACACATTGCTGCCATTGTTCTTTTATAATATGAGTGCAATCTTCCAAGCCAACAGCAAATTTTACATCAACATATCCGATCCAGAAAGAGAATGGGTCCACAAAGAGGAAGTGTGAAGTAGTAGCCGTTCTTGTACCTAAACGGGGCCCTGTGAAATTCTCCTGGGAACCCTCATAGACGGAGTCTCCCTTTCAAGTCGGCCATACACTATGAACCAGAGACCCTTGGACACGAAACTTACCTGAAAAGTGCTATCAAAGATGAACTAGATTCTTGCAAATCACAGACTCTTGCAAGTCAAGTCTAGAAGGAAATCGTTCATTCTCATTTCCCTCTAGCCTAGAATAAGAAAGTATGTGCCCCTGAAGCATCCTGACTGATTGACATTAAATTGCAAAGAACAACGTGATGACAGAGGATGAGAAAGGTCAAGGCCAGCAGGCGGCATGGTGGTTAAAGGCACTGGACTCCCACATGGCCAACCGTGGTTCGAGTCCTGGACTTAACAGATTGCTTTATCTCTCTCTCTCTCATTAAATTGAAAAATAATGATAATAAGTAAATAAATAATTATTTAAAGAAAGGAAAAAACAAGAAAGAAAGATCAAAACTGCTGATATGTTCTGAAAACCACTGGACGGATGACAGTAACCACCAAGTAAGGACGTGCTGATGTTCTCCAGCTGTGGTTTGCCACAGCCACCAAGAAAGGCCTTCTTTACTTCCCTCCCCTCCCCTTGTCTACTTCCCACTAATATCTTTTACACCAATGGTAGAGGATTATATTCCTATTAAGTTAATTTAACCAAATAGAAATTAAAATATAGGTTGGCCTCATAGTGCCTCAGTTAAGCACTATACACAGAAAATCAGATCCCACATGGTCAACTTAGTTTAAATCCCAGTCCCAGAAGCTTAAAAAACATGCTGGGCATATGTGTGTGCATGCTCCAAATCCTAAGGGAATGGAGAAATGAAGGAAAAATGATTGTGGCTGGACCACACCTCTGGCGGTGCTCTCTCACCCGCGTGCATGCATGCATGCACAAGCACACATGCCCTCTGGTAATTAAAAACAATTAAAACATGAATGTGTGGTTTGTATACACAGAGAAGGCTGCAGTCAAAAGGACTTTATATCATCTATTCCTAAAACTTCAATGTGCTGAAAAAAAATCTATGATTTTTCTTTAAAAATGTATATTGGAGCCATTTTCAGAAATGCATTTTACTTGCATTTAATTGCATCTGCCTTTGCTTTCTAAATGCAAAGTCCCTCTTTAAATGTTCACTTTGACTCCCTTGAGAGAAATACATATATTCATATCTTTAAAATAAATAAATACATACATAAATTAATTAATTAATTAATAAATGAAAGAAAGACTAAGCCCAAGATAAGATGACATTGGCCATAAGATTTCCAAGTATTTGTGGTCTTTGCAAGATCTTTTAGCAAAAGTCCATCTCTGCATTTCTGGCAGTGACCATGACAGTGCCTGAAACACACCGAACCGGAGCATCTGCACTCCTGGTACTCATTTCCATCAATAATCGCTCAGGATGGGCTCCTTCCTTTAGGTCGAATAACGGGATAGGTCCTAGTTACTCAGAAAATGGTCTCCAGACCAGAAGCAGCAGCAGCATCTGAGAGCGTGTAAGAAAGTCTAAATCACAGTTTCCTTCCCGGACCTACCTGATCAGGATCTGTACTTTTCTAACTTAGCCAGGTGATTCTGGGGACAATAACATTTGAGAAATCATGGTGTAGAAAACACTGTCTATCTTACCATTGGTACCTAGAGAAAAGAAAAGGCAGAAAGGCATTCATGTTTCTACATCGCAGGTAGAGGAAGGCAGGACCAAGCTATGGGCCTGACGTGTTCATGTACAAGCATGACCTAGATTTGGGTGATGACAGTGTGCCTCTCTCAGTTTACAGACTGGAGTTTTTTCTACAATTGTAATTAAATCTCCCTCTACTTCTATTTTGACCATGAGCTAACACTTTTTGACCATTTACTACATCCCACAATCTATCTTTAAGTTCCTAATAGGTACTACCTCACCTAATCTTTTTTAGTGATTCTATGAGTAGGTTCTATTACTTTCTCAATTTTGTAAAGGAGGAAACTAAGGCCCAGAACCTGTTCTATTGCTAATAGAAAATACGCAAGTCTTGAGCCAGCTAGCAGCATGGTGGTTAAGGCAGCTGGATCCCTCATGGCTGATTGTGGGATTAGAGTTCCAGACCCAGCAACTTGAAAATCACACTGGTTGCACATGCATGCATGCCCAAAATCCTGATATGAGAGTGAAAAAGGAATGTAGTGTGGCCATTTCCCCCAGGGGTTTCTCTCTCTCTCTCTCTCTCTCTCTTCTCTCTTCTCTCTTCTCTCTTCTCTCTTTCTCTCTCTCCCTTCCTCCCTCCCTCCTCTCTCTCTCTCTGGTAAACACACATGCCCTATAGCAAAACTAAAAAAGAAAGAAAAAAAAGAGAGAGGAAAAAAGGCCAAGAAAGAAAAAAGAGAGAACAGAGAAAGAAAGGAAGAAAAACAACACCCAACCTGAGTCTGGATAATTTAGGAAAATAGAGGTTTATTCAACTTACAATTTGGAGTCCAATGTCTAGGAACTGTGGTGAGGGCTGCACACAACATGGCAGAACATAAGAGGGGGTACAGCTGTGTTCATGTGTCTTTTTCTGGTCTCATTCCCTCACCTTACAAATCCACCAGGAATCAATCCTGAGGGACCCACCCTGATCATTTTAATCCTAACCACCTCCAAAGGCTCCCCCTTTCAACACCGTAGTCAGATTCACTCTTCACCCTATTAATCCTACCACAACTAAATCTCAACACATGAATTTTGGGGGGACTACAAACCATAGCAGAGCCATTAATTAATTTGCCACGGTCATATAGCTAGAATTTCATGCTTTGTCTTGGCATGTTGACTCCAGAGCCCCAGCTTTTATCATCAGCACTGACGCCCCTTCTGCATGGGACAAAGGCCGGCCCATGATGAACAGAACCTTTTTGCATCAGGTATTCCAGTGACCAAGCTGTAGGATGACCAGACGAAAAAGACAATGAGGAAAGGTTAAGGTCTCAGGAAGTCAGAAGCATGTCACTTTCAAAGAGAAGGCTGTCAATACTGAGTGGGGTGGGACTTCTCTCAGACACGGAAATGGCTCCAAGGATAAGATATGAGGTGGCCTGAGCTCTGTGAAAAGGCACTTTGACATTTGAAACATTTTGCTAAAAGGGAAAATAAAGCTGAAGTTCTCCTTGAATGAAGCACTTAGATCTACTGGAAGTCCAAAAATAAAAATAAATAAATAATTAAGCTAAGCATTTCCTCATCTCTATTCCTCACTCCTAAGGAGATATTGGAAGATACTGGACAAGGTCAAGTTTGTAAGGAGCAGGTATAGGGACAGGCAGACAGTGGGACTGAGACTAATGGCTGGAGCCAATAAAAGGCAGCTGGGAAGACCACTGTAACAGGAGCCAGAGCCAGGCACCCAGCGGAAGTGGTTTTCCTTAAGGCTTGCTAAGAGTAACAAAGGTTCCGGGAACACTGAGGACGCCATGGGAAGGTAAATGACCCAGAATTTGTAAAGTGTGCTTCCTGAGACTTGAACATATCTAATGACAGTGACATTGTTTTTAAAGTTGGAGCCCTGACAGATAAGCAAGGCTTCCAAATCTTAAAATCTTCATTTTCATCAAAACATAACCTCATCTCCTTGAAGACCATGGTATCAAAGCTTCGAATCTCCTTCATGCTCCTATATGTCAAAGCACAGATGTCAGGTTCTAAACAGACAAGTCTACCTCCAAGATTAGAAGAAAAAGCAAGAACAGAAAGAGATGAAAAGCACAGCTGTTGCAGATGTGAAGTGTTTGTGTGAGGCAGAGGGTTGCATGAGTTCCTGTAGGTTGTGTGTGAAAATCAGAGTGCTTACATCCAGGGCAAAAGGCTATCGTGCCCTCCGTCAGCCAAACGGGTGCCCTCTGGGCTCCCCTGTGGCCTCAGTCACTGCAGAAACAGGACTTGAAAAGACAAGAGATTTTAGAAGTTGATCCATCTTAGATCCTTGCATTAAAAATTATCGGCAATGTAGCCAATGGAAAAAACTAACCAATAGTGTTGCTTTCTTTAATCTAAGCTTTTGGTTTTTCCTATTTGGGACATTTTCTTTAGCCTTATAACAAAGAGGTTTATGTTCATATTTTTTTAAAAGACTTTCTTAATTACTAGAGAATGTGTGTGTTTGCCGGAGAGAGACAGAGAGAAAGAAAAAGAAAGAGCCCCTCAATGGGGCATGGTCACACCACAATCCCTCCTTCATGAATCCATCCTGTCAGGATTTTGGACACACACACACACACACACACATGCAAACACACACATGCACACACACGCAAGAACCTAGTGTGTTTTTAATTTGCCAGATCTGGGGTTTGAACAGCATACATGTGGAATTTGGCTTCTTTTACCACTGGCCCACGAGGCCAGTCCTTAAAAAATCTTTTAAATTCATGTCTGAGCAACAAGACTAGAAAAAGAATAGGTCCATGTAAGAAACTATCATAGATTTTATTTCTATAATCTTATTTTATTTTGTATATTTTGGTTCTGTCCCGTATTTTCAATCTCGTTCCAGGTGATTTTTCTTTGTAATCTGTTTAGGAAAAGTCTAGAACAGCCCAGTTGTGCCGAGGAAGTGGAGAGTAGGTTTTCTCTTCCAGTAGGGTTTGGCTTGCTCTGTAAATGGGAAGGAGAGCTCTCTGGCACCACACTGTAACCTTGGTCAGGCAGAAGAGAGGGCTCCTGGGCAGGAGGCAGAGGAACACACCTCACTCTCCTCTCTAAGCAGATATCAGGACACTCTTCAGAAATGAGTTAGGCTGAGGGGCTGGGTAGGAGGTTGTCCCAGAAGCCATTGAACATTGTAGAAGCCACTTCTACTTCTCCACAGTGATAAGAATATCTCCTGAGGACCAGCTTCCTGGGCAGGGGCAGAGTAGGAGCCACTTCCAGCAGGAACATAACATGTGCAGTATCTAGAAGATAGTTCTGTGGAGTCAGACTGCCCCATGGAGAAAGCCTATAGGCCACCCCTGGTATTTATTTAGTTTTTAGCTTTATCAAGGTATAATTAACAAATAAGATTGTATAGTTTAAGGAGTACAATGTGATGATTTGATGAATGTATGGGGAGGGCCTTCAGAAAGCTTGTAGAAAATGAATACTAAGATACTCTATGGAATACTATTCAGCCATAATAAACAACAAAACCCTGCCTTTTGACAGAAAGTGGAAGAATATGGAAGATTTACTGCTGAGTGAGGCAAGCCAGGATATGAAGGAGAGACATTGTATGTCCCCACTTAATGTATACCAAGTGTCCGCACTCTATGACTGAAAATGATTGACTAAAGGATATACAAACATAATAAATGGGTGTAAATACCAGATATAGTGTGTGTGGAAGAGTAGGGCCTGAGGAAGAACATTTAGAAGAAAAATAGGGAGGCAAAGCATTAATGGGACAAAGAAATGTGGTATTATCTGTTGAAGATATTTTATAGTTTAACCAACTGGACTAGGGAGAAATGTTCACATAGTGAAATATTCACTTTGTAAGCTAAAAAAGATCATTGAATGTATAAAAAAATGAAATAAAAAATTAAAAATAACTTTAAAAAAAGAAAACTGCATGGATTTCCAAGTATTTTATGCCAAAGTAAACTTGTACTTTAATTGCATCTTTCCACAAACATTTTGAAGTCCCTTCATATATCTTATGAAATGATTACTACAATCAGGTTAATGAACAATCTATCACCTCACGTAGTTACCTTTTTCCCCTGTGGTAAAAAGGAACAGATTCAGTAGCAGGATGAGATACCTGCACTCCCCTGTTTATTGCAGCACTATTTACAGTAGCTAAGACATGGAAACATGGTAGGTTTCTGTTGACAAATGAGTGGATGAATAAATTATGGTATACACATACACACACACACACAATAGGATATTATTGGGCTACAAAAAGGAAGGAGACTCCACCATTACGACAGCATAGATGAAACTGGAAGACTCACAGAGAAAGACAATGCTGCATGGTCTCACTTACATGTGGAAACTGCAAAAAGTAGAACTCATGTAAACAGGGCAGAGTGGTGATTACCATGGGCAGGGGTGTGGGGGAGGTTGGAGATGTCGGTCCAAGGCTGCCCCTTTGAAAGAGTAAACTGTATACCGATAAGGCTGCTGCCAGATAGCTCCAGGTTAAGACCCCTGCACACAAAAACCCATCCATAGTTCTCAAATCAAATCACTAAAAAACAATTGCACTGTTTCATTTAAAATAGCATTTGCTTCTAAATTTTTACTTCTGCACTATGACAAGGTGATAGCATCTTGTTTTCTATTTAAGACTACAATCTTCAGTGATTATAGGAAAATGGGGTGTCCAAGGTAGAAAGTCTAATCACAGAGACCTGGACACACAGAGAGGACAGGGGATGGTTCCTCAGGAATGTTAGGTGTGGACCTCGGACCTCCATGGCACCATGACACCTGGCTTCCAACATAGTTTTTTCATTAGCTGCAATGACACCTTAGTCAAGTGACTTAATTTTCCAGGATACTATCTCCTCATGTGTTCAATATCTGACGAGCACATTTTGAGCCCTCAACACTTTCTATGTAGAATAAACTAAAATGATTCCAACCTTTTCAGGTAGAAAATACCACATCTTAAAACCAAAGTATTTCGAAAACCCTTCTCCATGAATGTTGTCATATTTTCCCTTTGCTTCATTTTAAAAAAGCGTCTAAATGGCAGAAAGTAATAGTCAGTGATTCTTTTAATGCGTGTATATTTATTAATTTAATAGCATCTATGCAGGTCACAAAAGTAGCAGTAAACACATTTTCAAGAAATAATATGCATGTTTTACAAATGTTTGTATGCATACAGGTTCCCTGACTCCTCTCAGTAAGTTAAAGGTCCCAGAAGTACAAAATCGCATCTCTGCTCAAAATGGCAATGCCAGTCTACTGTCCAACTTCAGCCAACACCAGGGCACCAGACACTGTGACATGGACACTGTCCTCTTCTAGGATAATAACTTTTTCCAAGTTTAAAGTACCACTAGGACTCAAGCGTGGCACAATGGTAACACAACACCGTGATGTTGGAGAAGAGAATACTGGTTTCAGCTCCTGGGTTGACTTGGGTATGCACATGCCCATTATCCTGGCTGACTGGAAGGCTGGCAGGAAGGATCATGGCATGAAACACTGTTGAGGGTGTCTCTCTATCTCTATCTCATTAAATAAATAAATAAAAACAGTGAACTCAGAAGGTCATCTGGCTGGAAACAGTTCTGGCTATTCTTTGGCCACCAAAAACTCATCATTGCCCAAGGCAGTCTTAAAATCCTTAAATTCCCTTGGAATTCCCAAGCCATTAGAGTCAGCAGATTTAATGTTGTTTATATTCCTATCTGTAATTTCCCTCTTCTCCTCTACTGCTGTCTTCGTGTACATGAGACATTGCTATCAGTAGGGAATATCTGAAGTCATGTCTATTAAAAAGAACAAGCTACTGTTACACCGAATGCGGGTGAATCTCATAGACTTAGTGTCCAGTAAAAGATGAGGCAATCAGCAAAGAAACTGAGAAAGAGGCCCAGAAAGGGGGAAAGCAATGCTAACGTAGGGACTGGAGACCTACTGAGATAGTTCCTGATGACCTGCAGATAAAGAAGAATGGAGAGAGGGCACTGGGCAGCAGAGACCTTCCAGTCTCAATGAAAACGACATACACAGAAAAGTCATGTCATTTTTTTTAAAAAAACTATAATAATTTTATTTCAGGTGTTATAAAGAACTTTTATCTATTCTGCTTTCAAATTAGAAAATGTGAATACATATATAAGAAGAGTAAATATTTTTCTCAAAGAATACATGAAAATTCTTCTAAGATGAACAATGAAAAGGCTTTCTGAAAGTCAAAAGTACATCTCATTTTCTAATTCATTCTTTTTTTCTATGTAGTTTTTATACATTTTATTTATTTATTTATTTTCATTTCATTTTCTTCTATACATTCAATCACATTATTATTTTTCTTACAAAATGGATATTTCAACAGGTGAACATTTCTCCCTAGTACTGTTGATAAAACTACAAAATATCTTCAATAGATAATATCACACCTCTTTGTGCCATTAATGCTTTGCCTCCCTGTCCCTCCCCCAAATGTCCTTCCTCAGACCCTCCTCTTTTACACACACTATATCTGGTATTTACATCTATATACTGTGTTTCTATATCCTTTAGACAATTAGTTTCAGTCATAGAGTGCAGACACTCGGTATATATTAAGTGGGGACATACAATTCCTCTCCTTCATAGCATGGCTTGCTTCACTCAGCAGTAAGTCTTCCATATTCATCTACTTCCTTTCAAAAGCCAGGGTTTTGTTGTTTTTTATGGATGAATAGTATTCCATTGAGTATATGTGCCACAGTTTTTCTAACCACTCATCAGTTCGTGAAAAGTGCCGCAATAAACATTAATGTGCAAGCACTTTTCCGATTAAGTATTCTTCTGTCCTTTGGGTAGATACCAAGGAGTGGGATTGCTGGATCATATGGTAGTTCTATTTGTAGATTTTTGAGGAATCTCCAAATTGTTCTCCACAGTGGTTGGACAGTCATGTCGTTTTTATAGATGTTAGAACTACCTGGGAGATTTTTAAACTTGGTGAGAAGCATCATGTCTCCATTCAAAGAAACTCAGATGTCATGTCCAGGTGCCACTGTCAGAACCAGAGCAAGCTGGGAGCCCATCTTCCAGGCCTGTCAGAACTTCTCACCCAATGGCCTATTTCCCAAGGAGAGGGAACTTTCTGGAACTGAAGGACAGAGTGACTTGGGGAGCGCTAAGCCAAATACAAAGCAGAAATGAGCTGAGTGAAGCAGAAGCAATACTGAAAACACCTTCAGTTAAGTGAGACAAGACCATTCCTGACATATATCCTCTTGCAGGGAAGAATTAGAATCAGCCTGGGTTTAGGTTTAATGGTGTATTGAGTGCCACATTGGAAAAGAGTTTTCAAAAGAGGGGGGCTGCAGCAATGCATCTGAAAGAGTTGGCTTGTATGAAAACCCACTCTCTTCTCTTAATTTGTATAGTACTTTGGTGAAATTTGTCTTGAGACACCACTATATCCTTTGTATTGTGTTTTATTTTGTATGCTTTTCTTCAATATTAGATTGTAAACACGTCGAGGGCAGAAAATAGGTCATGTTGTACACACCCACTGCCCCATGGCCGTGCACAACTGGAACTCACTAACTACAAATTCAGTATGTGTGTCCGGGAGCCTGAACCCAAGGCCTGGAGCTGAACCTTTGCTGAGAAAGAGACTCCATAGGATAAGGTCCAATTGTACTGAAATGCACCATCCTGAGCCTGAAGCATTGCTGCTTCTCTGAGAGAAGCAAAAATAAATTGCTGAAAATTCAAAAAGACATTTCAGAGAAACAGAGACCAGGTGAAGACAACCCTTGTGGCAACAAATAGCAGACAGAAAAGGATGGAGACTGAGTTCTGGAGGCGGAAGACAAGGTCGCCTTGCCCTCAGGTCTCATTAGTGGAAATAACACTTACAGGAAAGTAACATCTTTAAAGACATTTGGAAATTTCCTGAGTGATCATGAAATTGCTGGTGGCAATGTGAGCTTTTCAGAATACACAGAGCTTGCCCTCTGAGAGCAATCCGACTAGCAATTAGGACAACACAGGGTCGTGGAGTTTTTCTTCTCTTCCTCAGCTTAGAGTCTCGAGCTGCTAATTGAGACATCAGTGACATGCCAGGGCTTGATGTTACCTAATGGGCCAAAGCCCTTGATGGTGATGACTAATAATATTGACGTGTTCAGAATTTAATCTTTAACTTGATTTCCTGTGTGATTATTTGATGAACAGCAAAATGACTTGCTTCATTCTTTGATAGATCCTTTATACAGCCTGGGAATATCGTAATGTAGCAAAGCAAGAGGAATAATGAATTGTATCCACTTGTGCTCTCCCTTCACCCCAACAACAGGCATGTCAATGTCCACAGTCTTTACATACAAAGGGCTGTTAGTACAACATGCAGGAATCCCTGCTGGCTAGATTTCATGTCCACCTAAGCATCTTTACCGTGGAGTAGTCATGTCAAAGCTCATAGAGGGCAGTATAACATCATGAACTCTGAGTCAAGCGGACCTGGTTTGACTCCTAGTTCTGCCCCTTACCAGGCCTAAGCAAGCTTCTTAACTCTATAAGCCTTAGTCTCACCCAGCTGTAAAATAGTGGTAATAATAGTTCCTACCTCCATGAGGGTTTAAGACCTGGACACATTTGTCCTTCCACAATGGCAGACTTTATTGCATTGCATAAAATTTAGCATAACAAAGCAGTCAGGTTAAGGGATGAGAACAGTGCCTGCTAGCTGATCATCCTGAGTGGTCTCTGAGAGTGAAGAGCTGTCGTGGGGCCCCAAATGTCCCTAGTATCTTCCCTGGAAGGGAGGGAGCCAGTCTTATTCATTCCTAGAGGTCCCACAAAGGGCCCGAGGATGACTGAGGCCTGGACAGAGGTAGCAAGGTACCAAGGTCCATGACCCTCTCGGAGTGGCCAGGAGGGATGTACCCTGGGCACAGTGCCAGGAGCAATGAAAAGTGGCTTTGGTGAGGACTCCTTGTCTATTCCAAAGTGAGCAGAGAGTCTCGATCAGCACCTGTGTCCGAGATTAGCACACAGTGAATCTGTCCGTTCTGCTAGGATGAACCAGCGTGTCTGGAGAAGTCAGACTTAGGTATTCCCACTATGGGTTTTCAGTGTGGTAGGTGAAGGGAGGAATTGGGGTGCACATGTCACTCTTTTTACTGCATAGTGCAGGTTCATCATTACAGAATCCATTTTGTGCAAATAGTGCTCTCTACACTCAGATAATGGTTTGGAGAATTAGATGAGGTAAGGTATGTAAAATGCTTCATGTAGTACCTAGTTCCTGATAAAGTGATAACAGAAAACAGCTATTATCTTTTTGAAGGTATCTGGATTGTCCTAAAAATATCTTTTTAAATCGCATTTATTGTAATTTCTGATTTTCATCTATTTATTGCATATCTTTGTGGGATACAGTATGGCTCTTCAAAACATGCTTGCAGTGTGCAATGATCAAATTAGAATGTAAATATATTTACCATCTCCAATATTTGTCATTACAGTAAAAGACACAAGAGTGCCTTTCAAGCAGTGCAATAGGTTACAGAACATTATTTTTATTACTCACTGAAAATGTCTTCTAATATAACCATCTTTCTTTATGAACAACTTTGCAGTCATTACTTCATCCAAGGAGAAAAAATGGAATCCCTTCTAATAGAGGAAGATCACATATGAGCTGGTTATATACAGATTTCTGCCTTTATACTCAGAAGACCTATCTTTGATCAAGCTAGTTAGGACCTGGCAGGGAGCTATTAAGATCCTAAAGACGAGACACTCCTTAAATATCATCCATCATCAGATGTTTATGGTTCCAATGCAAGTGATGTGTTTGAAGAGTGATCTTCCATCAGTCTTGTTCTTTCCACTAATAATGGAGAGGGATATTTTGTATTAGTGATGGGATGTTGTCAAAGGGAGACAGGAGATACAGGAAAGTTAGTCCACTCCAATCTGAGCTTGCAGAATTATTTATGAGAAAGGAATAGAGCAGCAGTGACTCTTAGGAAATTTAGGAAATTCTTGGCTTTTCTCATCTCTGCTGAACAGAGTTACCCAGCCTTACTTACAGGGATACTCTGAAAAAGACATATGGGAACCAGCAGTTAGCGTAATGGCTATGTCGCTGGACTCCCACGTAGTCGACCGCGGTTCACGTCCCGGACCCGGTGGCTTAAAACTCACACAGGGCGCGTGTGCGTGCGTGCCCAAGATCCCAAGAGGAGAATGGAGGATAAGGGATTGCGGCGTAACCATCCCCTCTGGGGGGTGATTTCTCGCTTTCTGTCTCTATGTCTCTCTGTCTGTCTGGCGAGCGCATGCGCCCTATAGCAAAAACCTCTCCAAAAAAAAAAAAAAAAGAAAAAAGACATTATAAGATATGGCTATTTCTTCAAAGGCTGATAGGCCTAGAAAAGGGAACACGTGAATTGACTACCACTCCAGATGAATGACAATTGTGCATCAATATATACAAAGTACTTGGGCAAGTAGAATCTCAGAGACTGGGTCTGACCTTCACACTATGGTTGTCTGCCAGGACATCTTGAACCAAAGTACAAATAATGCTGGATGATAGTGTTCGTGACCATGACAAAGTGGAAGAATGAAAAGGAGAACATTTGCCACGTGTTCAGCATGGAAGTCTCTTTAAAATTAAAAGTAAAAATATCCATTTCTTTCAATTAGGTACCTGCTCAGATCTTACTATCTTCACTTAGGTGCCAAATATTTCATTTTTTAAATGGGGAAGTGAGGGGGCACAGGTGACCTGGTGGTTTCTCTGTCTCTCTCCTCTCTGGTGAGTGCACATGCCCTATGGCTAAAACCTTCAAAAAGGAAAACAATGGAGAAGTGAGGTTCACAATATTAGCAAATATCTCCCTTGTCTTGGACTAGAAACTCCTTCATCTCTGTTAAAGTAGGGCAATGTAAGGTGCAGAGCTAGTCAGAATCACCTGGGGAACTTTTTTGTTTTGGAGAGGTTTTTGCTATAGGGCGCGTGCGCTCCCCAGAAAGACAGAGAGAGACAGAGAGATAGAAAGCGAGAAATCAACCCCCAGGGGGGATGGTCACGCCGCAATCCCTTCTCCTCCATTCTCCTCTCAGGATCTTGGGCACGCACGCACATGCGCCCGGTGTGAGTTTAAGCCACTGGTCCAGGACTCGAACTGCGATCGACTATGTGGGAGTCCAGTGACATAGCCATTACGTTAACTGCTGGTCCCCCTGGGGAACTTTTACAAATCACAGATGCCTTGAGTTTGCTCCACATGTCCTAATCCAGAATCTCTAGGGTGACTCCCATTGTTTTAAGGATCCCTGATGATTATGATGGGTAAGAAGCCTTGGGAATTCCTGGGATATGCTATTTCCATGCCCAGACTTAGAGGGTCTGCATTTGAATGCCGTATTTATTAATTATTTTGTTTGTTTTTACCATAGGTCATGTGTGCTCACTGGAGAGAGGCAGAGACAGGAAAGGTGAGAAATTGCTCCCTACGGGGAATGACCACATCACAACCTCTTCTCTTCCTTTCTCCTCCTGGGATTTTGAGTACATGTGCACACATGCCCAGCATGACTTTCAAGCCACTGGGTCCAGGACTCAACCTGATGTTGTCCAGCGCCTTAACCATCACGCTACCTGCTGGCCTCACCATATTCATTAATTAATGCACCTCCTTATAACTCATTATAGGGAAGCTTACCCAGCAAGTTCCAAGAAAATAATACAATACTGGGACCAGCAGTTAGCGTAATGGCTATGTCGCTGGACTCCCACGAAGTCGACCACGGTTCACGTCCCGGACCCGGTGGCTTAAAACTCACGCCGGACACATGTGCGTGCGTGCCCAAGATCCCAAGAGGAGAATGGAGAAGGGATTGCGGCGTGGTCATCCCCCCTGGGGGGTGATTTCTCGCTTTCTATCTCTGTGTCTTTCTGGCGAGCGCACGTGCCCTATAGCAAAAACCTCTCCAAAAAAAAGAAAATAATACAATACCAATAGCCAATCTGTTGGACTTATTCAGGGACTACCCTTCTCTACTGCACAAGTTCCTCCTTCCTTCTGAAATACTAACTCTTTACACTTAAATTAGCCTGCCCTTTACGTTGTATCTAAATTTTCTCTCTCCCCTTCTGACTCTGCAGACTTTGGTGAGGTTCTTGTACACATGCAGCACAAGTTAGTCCTCTGGACATATTGGCTAAAGAATCCCAGAAAAATAATCACTCCAGTAGGTACTGTGTAAAACCTCCTAATGAGCCCATGGGGCAGTTACTGGGGAGAAATAAATAGGAATATTGTATTTCAATCCTCTGTGTGTGTTGAAAGGAAGAGGTTCTTGAATCAAATTTAACCAAAGCAATAAATTAATTTTATATCCCAGTGAAAGAAAAACAATCTAATCTTATATCTAAAAACTTGGAAAAATACAAGCTTCTCATTAATCATTTTGGAAAGATGTTGTGGCGGGTACATGGGAGAGGTGAGAAGGGCAGAAGCAGCAGTTTTTTATATTTAATCATGGTTCTTAAATGACGTAACATGTATTGTTGTGCCTAAAGCTCCCAAATTATATTTTACAGGGAAAAAAAGTCATTCAACCTCAATCTTCCTTTTCTGTGAAGACGGATGTCATGGAAACCAGGCCTGTGTCTAATGCAGGAGATTCTGAAAGTGATATAACAATTTCCATGCTCCAAAAGAACATGCTGGTCTCTCCACAGAGACATTTATCAAGCTTCAGGGAATTTTCCCTGACTGAAAAGCCTTCCACACTCTACCCCAGCTACTGTCTGTCAATATTCTGCCAACCTTCAAAGTCTAATTCGAATGTGCCAGTCTCTCCAGGAGTTCCCTGGACCCTGTTAGAAGAGATCTTCCTTCCCCAGAACGTGTACTCCTTTAAATTTGTCTTATGATTTCTTTATGATTTTTCATTTTATGATCTCTATGATTTGCATATAATTGTCATACATCTCTATGGCATAAAATATAATATTTCAAAGTATGCATGTAGTACATGACAATCAAACCAAGGATATGACCATACATATTTTCTTTTTTAATACTTTTTTTTATTTCAAGAAAAATCAGTTTAGTTTTAATAGATCAAAATCAAAAAAATGTTAAGAGACATTTTCTTGAGACTTAAAGCCAGAAAAAAGGTTAGGATTCAGTTCAAATAGTAGGCAGATGAACCTATCAACAGTTCAAGAGAAGATAAAACTCCTTAAATCTGGAAATCAAAGCATCAAAGAAAATCAGTAGTTTTTTAGTCTCAAGTCAAAAAATTCTATTGCATCAGTTTGCTCTCATGTAATTAATCTCTCTTCTATTGAATTTGCAGTGTTATTGTGGTCTGATCTTCCCATTTAAAATCTGGAAGTTAACATTCAATTCTGGACTTGTCCCTACCATTAGGCTGGCCATTCTCTTGGTTGTTTCTTGTACTCTTATTTCTGTGTGTTCAATTTTAGTTTTCCTGGTATAATACTTCCTTTAGCACTTCTTGGAGAGCTGGTCTGGTGTTGGTAAATTCTTTCAGTTTTTGTTTATCTGAGAATGTTTTTGACTTTTTCTCCCATGAAAGATAATCTTGCTGGGTATAGTATTCTTGGTTGAAATTGTGTTTCACGTAACACTTTGAATATATGTTCCCATTCTTTCCTTGCTTGCATTGTTTACCATGAGAGGTCCGACATTAGCCTGATGGAATATCCTTTGAAAATAACTTGGCGTTTCTCTCTTGCCAAAATTAGTATCTTGTCTCTGTCTGTGGTTTTGGTCAATCTGGCTATGATGTGCCTTCGAGAAGATCTTCTTGGGTTGATTCTATGTGGGGTCCTTTGTATTTCTTGGGTCTGGATATTTGAGTGTCTCCCTAGGTTTGGAAAGTTTTCTTTCAGAATTTCATGGAATATATTATCAGTGCCCTTATTGTTTCTTCACCTTCTGGGATACCAATGATCCAGATATTTGGGCATTTAATGGTATCCAGTATTACTTGTATGCTATTCCCACTTTGGGGGGGTTATTTTCTCAGTCTTTTTGGTGAATTTTTCTAGGTCAGAGGTTCTATCTTCTACCTCTGAGATTCGAGTTTCTGCATGATCTAATCTGCTTTTAATTCTTTCAAGGGAGATTTTAATTTCCTGTATTATGACCTTCATCTCTAACAATTTCGTTTGATTCTTTTTTATGATGTGTATTTCCTCTTTCAGATCATGCAAGAATTTCCTCACCTCTTGGAACTCATTGTCTCTTTTCTCCTGCATCTTCTGGAGTTTGTTGTCTCTCTTCTCCTGCATTTATGTTAGCTTTGTTACTATGAATATTTTAAATTCTTTATCTGACATTTCCACAAATTCTCTTTTATTGTCTATGGTGTATGAGGAGTTATTCTTTTCCCTTAGAGGAGAAATGCTTTCTTCATTTCTCATATTTCTTGTGCCTTCATGATGGTTTCTAGTCATATGGCTCCTGGCTAGATCTGGATGGCAAGAGGGTGAAGTCTGGGCAGAAAGTCTTCAGTGGTCATAATCCCTGAATGGGGCCACTCAGAACTCAGATATAGATGGCTGGTGATTGGCTTGTCCTGGCTCCTGGCTAGATCTGGGAGTCAGGAGGGTGAAGTCTGGGCAGAAAGTTTTCAGTGGTCCTAATCACTGAATGGAGCTGTGCACAACTCAGATAGAGATGACTGGTGATTGGCTTCTCCTGGATCCTGGCCAGATCTGGGATGACCATATCTATCTTTTTCAACAGAGAACTTCACATTCTGTGTCTATTAAGTGTTTCCTCCCTGAGCCCCTCCCACACACGTTCTACTACCCATCCCCCTCTCATACATTCTCTAGTATCTACACTTATCCTCCTTACTATACTATCTTCAGATATTTCAGTTTCTGCCACGGAGTGCAGACATTCAGTATATATTGAGCAGGGTTATGTAGTGTTTGTATTTCATAGTCTGGCTTTTTTTGCTTAGCATTAAATAAGTATTCACCCACTTTGTATCAATTGTAAGAATCTCATTGTTTCTTATAGCTACATAGTTTTCCATAATGTTTATGTGCCACATTTTTTCAATCAAGCTATGAGTTACTGGGCACTTAAGTTGATTCCATGTCTTAGCAATTGTAAATAATGCTACAATAAACATGGACGTGCAAGTGTCTTCTTAGTCTTTAGGTAAATACTAAGGGGTGGGATTAGTGGGTCATATGGTAGTTATATTTGTAGGGTTTGAGGAACCTCCATATTGTTTTCCACAGTGGCCGTACTAATTTATAGTCCCATCAATAGTTTAAGAGTGTTCCCTTTTCACCACAGGCTCACTATAACCCCCAAAACACCAAAAAAATAGATAGGCATGATTACATGAAGCTAAAAAGCTCCTGTACAGCAAAAGAAACAATAATGACAGCAAAGAGACAACTCTTTGCAGACTATGCTTCAGATAAGTGATTGATAACTAGAATATATAGGAAACTCAAACAGCTTATCTTCCAAAAAAAAGAATTTGAACTTTTCTTTCTTTTAAAAATTATTTATTTATTAATTCTATTTTGTTATTGTTATTTATTTTTAATTTGACCAAACAGAGACAGAGACAGAGAGAAAGGGAAAGCAAGAAAGCAAGCTGTCAGGTCTGAGACTTGAACAGTGAACGGCCATGTGGGAATCCAGCATCTTTAACCACCATGCCACCTGCCAGCCCCAGAACTTGAACTCTTAAGTCCTTGAGTTAGAACAGTAGTTCTCAAACAGATGCAATTTTTCCCTTTGGGGGACCTGTGACAATGTCTGGAGACATTTTTGGTTGTCACGACCAGGAAGACAGTGCTACTGGCATCTGGAAGACAGGGGAAACTGCTGAACTTCCTACAATACACAGACCAGCCCTCGATCACAAAAGATTATTCAGCCTCAAACATGGCAGTGCTTAGGTTGAGAAACTCAGCCTGCAAGCAATGCATATGCTTGTCTAGCAAAAACAGTACCAAATGACCTATCCCTTTTCCTTGGACTTTTTTTTCCTTGGCTTCAAGGACACTACACTCATTGGTTACAGACTTTGTGCAAGCTTACTGGTCAAACCTCTTAAGAGACCTCTGCTGGTGTTTCCTTTCTGCCCTAATTTCTAATGTTGGCATGTGCCCAGGCTCAGTCCTTGGACTTCATCTACTGTCTACCCATTTCACTCCAGTCTATGACTTTAAATATCATCTATAGACCTATTACTGCTAAATTTATATCTCAGCTTGGACCTCTCCCCTAAATTCTAGGTTTGTAGATTTAAACATCTACTCTTGGGTGTCTCAAAGGCACCTCAAACTCAGCATGTCCAGAGCTGAGTTCTTGATCTTTCCCTAAAACACCTGTCCCTCCAGCTCAGCTCAGCTAATGGCAGTCCCATCTGCCCAGCTGCTTAGGGAAATAACCTTGCAGTCATCCTTGACCCCTCTATTTCTCTTGAACATTCATTCAGGCCCAGCCTCGGTGTTGCAGTTCATAGCATACTGAACTACAGTGCTGGAAGCCATACAATCAGCTATGGGTTTGGATGGGTTGGCCTGAAAGCATACATGTATGTCTAAGATCCTGAGGAGCTTGAGGGCTGTAGGAAGAGAATTGCAGTGAAATGAGACTTTATTGAGGATGCTTCTCTCTCTCCCTCAGTCTCTCTCATGACCATACATATACTCTCTCTCATAAATTTAAGGAAAAAAAGGCCAACCTCATGACCTAGTGGCTAAAGGAACAGATCACACATGGCCAACCCTGTGTGTGGAACCCACAGCTTAAAAAATATGCCAGGTGCATATGAGTGCATGCCCAAAATCCCAAGGAAAGGAGAAATGGAGGCTGTTTTCTCTCTCTCTCTCTCTCTCTCTCTCTCTCTCTCTCTCTCTCTCTCTCTCTCACACACACACACACACACACACACACACACACACATCCCCTGGCAAGTTAGAAGCAAAACAAAATAACAAAATAAAACAAAAAATTTCTCCTTCCATTTATTATCAAATCTATTGACTCAATAATATCTAAAATCTGATAGTCCTCTCCATTCCTACTGTGGTCAGCTTGGCCCAGCCCCCACCATCTCTCACCTAGAACACGGCAGAATCCCTAACCAGTCTCCTGCTCTTGCTTTCATGCCCTTCTCAATGCAGAGCCAGAGTAAGCTTATAAAGTGTAAGTCAGGCATGCCACTCCTCTTTTCAGAACCCTCAGCAGTTTCCAATGACCCCAATTAAAAGCCACAGTCCTTATACTACCCTGTAAGTTTACATGATCCCTCTGCTCCAGATCCCCCACCCTGCTCCCAGCGGTATCTCTGTGACTCATACCCGCCCTTCCCCTCTCGCTCTGGCCTGACGTCCACATGAGCCTCCTTGCTCTTCCTTGAGTTAACCAGGCACTGTGTCTCCTAAGGACCTTTGCCTTTGCTGTGCCTTCTGATCAACATAGTCTTCCCCTAAAATCCTCAAACCTTGCCCCATCCGACTTTCCGGTCTCATCAAATGTCCTCACCAGAGAGGTTATTCTTATCAGAACACCTTTCAGAGAGCTTTTCCGTGGCCACCAAGTCCTCCTCAGCTTGTGGGCTTTACTGTCTTTCCAGTAGTGTCTGCCACCATCTAGCACACTAGATGCTTTCCCTATCTAATATGTTACCTGATTCTCCCCGTAGGATGCCAGCTCCCTAAGGGCTAGGGCTTACTTTATTACTGTCTCCGCAACACACCAGCCAAGCTGTCCACAGTAAACTCCCTGAACCCCCAATTAGACCTCCAGATTGTCCAGAAACAGGATGTACGCTGCATCACCCTGCACAGCACTCTGCTCAGGTCTTTCTCTCCCTTGTCCCTGTCCGACATCTGTCTTCTATACAGGCCAGATTCTGTACAAAGAGCTTCTGTGCACACTGGTCATTTCATTTACTAAATGAATTCAATCAACTTTTATTAAATATTAAATCAGAATGTTTAAAATGTCCAAAAGTATCTTCACCACCGTAAGGACTTCATCCTGCTCTCCAAACCAGTTTACCAATTTACCAGGAGTCTGGCAGAGGCTACAAATCCCTACTCAGAGGCCTTTCCGTCCAAGGACAGACTCTAAGCAGAGTTTCTGCACCATCTTGTGGACATCCTAGAAACTACACCTACTGAAACCAACGTCTTCCTGTCTTGTGCACGCACACGTGTGTGTTACGTGTGTGTGTGTGTGTGTGTGTGTGTGTACGCCTACTAATTCTGTTTACCAATGTCTCCTCTCCACCTCAAAAGCAATATTAATCTTCCTCTCCTCACCTGTCTTTGACTTTCCAAACAGTCTTTGTCGGAAGCATTTTAGATTGTTGATTCTCATTCTTTTTCAGGAAAAAAATAATATATTTTTCTCCTGGCCCATGAAGGAGAGCACTGAAGGCTGCTTGAGGTTTTCATTTCTCCCAAACTGTCTTTTCTTTCTTTTTTTTTTTTTTTTTTTTTTGCTATAGGGCGCGTGCGCTCACCAGACAGACAGAGACAGAGAGATAGAAAGCGAGAAATCACCCCCCAGGGGGGATGGCCATGCTGCAATCCCTTCTACTCCATTCTGCTCTTGGGACCTTGGGCACGTACACACACGCACCCGGCGTGAGTTTAAGCCACCGGGTCCGGGACTCGAACCGTGGTCGACTACGTGGGAATCCAGCGACATAGCCATTACGCTAACTGCTGGTCCCCCCAAACTGTCCTTTCTTTAGCAGCATTGTCTAGTCCGACTTCCTAGGTCGGTAACCTGTGGGTAAGATCAGTCTCTAACAAAGGGCTGTCCTAGTACCGTGGGAGGCTGGCATGCCTGCTGTCCTCACTAGCCTGTTGGGACTTCTGTAATGTGCCTTTTAATCCACTAAAGACTCAGGTTTTACATGTAAATACTCCTGGAAAAGAAACAGCTTGATTTCTAATCATAGTAACCAATGGCCAATAGCCCACCTACAAGCAGGTGTCAGAGTGTGAGGGCAGAGAAGAAAGGCACTTATCACCTGCAAGAAAAGGAGCAGGCTTCGCACCCGTGGCAGTGACCACCTCCCCTGCCAGCTATGCATAGGATGGGCTCATGAACTCTGTCTTGTGTGTTTGCGATTGAGGAGAGAGAAAAGGGCCAGAACAGTCTTTGTAAAAATTCTACATTAGAATAATTTGCAGGGGTGGCCCTATAGCCTGATGGTTTAAGGGAAGCCAGAACCCACATGGCCAACCACAGTTGGAATCCTGGGCCCAGACAACTTGAAAAATACACAAGTTGCTTCTGTGTGCATGCCCGAAATCCGACAGGATGGATAAGGGACTGTGGCGTGACCACACATCACTGAGGAACATTTTCCCTCTCCCCACTCTGTCTCTTTCACCCTGGTAAGCACACATGCCCTCTGGCAATTTTAATAATAATAATAATTTATTAAGCAATTCCATTATTCTCAAGACCCTCAAACAGTACATATTAGCTACAGCCACCAAAGGCTACCTGGGAAAAGACTGAAGACAAACAGTAATGATTTGTAATCAGCACATGAGTTTGTTGAAAAGAAACATGCATTTCAAGGTGTGAAAAGGTTTGTGAATCATTCCAGCCTAGATTAGGAGATTGTTTACATTCATGATATTTATAAAGAAAATTAAAATTTAAAAAAAAGGTATGAAATCTTAGGTAAATTTAAACATTAGGCCAATATGTCTGAGCTACCACCAGGAAGAGAAGGGAAGAGAATAAACATTTACTGAGAGGCTATTTACGGAAACTGACGGGGCCATGCAGGCAACACAAGCTGGTAAGGATGCTGCCTCCCATTCTAAGGCAAGGCCTGGACTGGGAAGAAACTGAGGCAAGGCCCGGTTTACGAGCTCTCCCTTGTGTCCTTGAACTGGCCGGTATTCAATTTCTCTGCCATGAGTTTTACTGTTATTACGGTACCCTGTAAGGGTAAAACATCACCCCCAACCATTACGATAAAGCCAATTAGTGACCTTGTAAGAATGTGGTTCCCTAAGACTGACAGGAGGACCAGGAAGTTTAAGACTCCCCCACCTGTCTGTTTTTAAGCCAAAATTAACATATAGATTAAGTTAGCATAAACCAAATTAGCGTTAGAAGTATATGTAGACTAAGTTAGTTTAAGGCTAGTTTTTGTAAATACCCCTTGTTAAAGCTACAGGCCAAAGTTAACTCATGCTAGGCAAAGTCAGCACATTCGCCACATAACAGAGACTTAAAATAGAAGGAACTCACTAATTGACAGACCCAGCAAACAAAATGCAGAAACCCACAGGTTTATAAAAGGAAAAAAGCCTGGCTGGGACAACAGGATAAACAAACCTGAGGGCTCCAGAGAAAGATTACCTTAGCTGGGAGCTCTTATCTAAAGCAACAGGTAGCTTTCAACTACAAAGAGTTTCTCATCTATATGCTGTTGACTATGAAAAACTGCTAATAAAACATCCTGTGTTGTCTCCTGAGCTACAAGATCATCTTCCTTTCCCATATAAGATCATAGACTCACTTTTTATTGTTGTAATGTATGAATAGTCCATATACTAACGGTATCTTTACTTAGCAAGACAAGATTTCTATCTAGGTCTTTGCAACCAGCAATGGTATTGCCCTGGCCCGGGACTGAGATTACCAAGCTTCCTCCAAGCCCCCTCTTCAAAAGACCCTGTCCGGTAATCAAGACTGAAGAAGAAAATGCACCAGACAAATAGACTCCTTCGTTCTGAGAACTGTGTTTGGCTTCACCTGTTCAAACAAGACAGACATCATGTTTTATGATCATTGTTCCTGTGCTTTGAATTCTCTGTTTCATAGAGTAAATCTTTATTTCCCCCTCACCCCTCCTACTCCTGTAAGACACCCCTCAATAAATACGTGTGTTTGGTAGCCACTAGCGCTGCAGCCTGGAGCTAACTCTGGCTGTGGCCGGCTAAGAACATGCAAAAAGGCATCGAGGTCTTAGTCTAATTTTTGTTTCTGTTCACCTGCACCGCCTCTGTCGAGTTGACCCACCCCCGCCGAGGCTAAACCCGAGGCTAGACCCCGGCAGGAAACACTATCAAGCCACATTGTGTACTTATCTAAACTGAAAACTCTCCTTCAAGGACGGCTATGTGACCTGGGGCCAGTAGCTTAACCTCTCTGAGACCCATTTTCCTCATCTGCAAAATGGTGCTGCTGCTACTGCGAAAACACGTTGGTAGTGCTTCAAGTAGTTAAACATACAACTACCATATGAGCTAGCAATGCCACTTCCGGATGTACACAAAAAGAAGTGAAAGCAGGAACTCAAACAGATATTTGTACACTAGTATTCATAATAGCATTCTTAACAATAACCAAAAGGTGGAATCAACCTAAATGCCTATCAACAGATGAATAAACAAATAAAATGTGGTATACACGTACAATGGATTATTAAACCTTAAAAAGGAATAAAATTCCTTTTTTTAGAATTATTTATTTAATTGTATTATCTTTTTTTAATTTGACTAGAGAGAGATAGAGAGAGAGACAGAGACAGAGAAGGAAAGTGAGAAAGCACGCTGCCATGTCCAGGACTCAAACGGTGGTCAGCCATGTGGGAGTCCAGCACCTTAACCATCACACCACCTGCTGGCCCCAAAAGGGAATAAAATTCTAATACATGCCACAATATGGATGAACCTTGAAAACATTCATGCCAGGGACCAGTAGATAGCATGGTGGTCAGGAATCCCACATGACTGACTCTGGTTTGACTCCCTGACCCAGCAGTTGTGAAAAACACTCTGGGTGCATGTATGTTTGTGCCCAAAATTTCAGGAGGAGAATGGAGGAGAAGGTATTGTGGCATGGCCATCTCCCTTGGGGAGTGATGTCTCACTTCCTCCCCTCTTTGTCTGTCTCTCTCAAGCGAGTGTCTATGCCGCCTAGCAAAGTAAAATAAAATAAAGGGGGGGGGGGCGGGTGGAATGCATGTGAATTTTTTAAAAAAGAAGGAAAACATTTATGCTAAGTGAAACTTATGTTAAACCAAACACAAAAGGACAAATGTTGCATGAGTCTACTGAGATATCTAGAATAAGCAAAGTTATACAGACAAGAAGTGGAGTAGAGGTCACCAGGAGCTGTGAGGAGTGGGAAGGGAGAGTCAGGGTTAATGAGTGCAGAGATTCAGTTGGGGATGATGAAAATGTTCTAGCAGTGGACAATAGGAAAGGCTGCATAACACTGTGAACCAAATGCCACTAATGGTACATATGAAGAAGGTTAAAATGATAAATCGCATGTTCTATTTTACCACAATGATGATAGATAGACAGGCTGATAGAATGTGGGGCAAACTCTATGGCTTAGTGATAAAGCAGCTAGATCCCATGTGGCCAACCATGTGGGCTGAGTCCTAAACCAGGTGGCTTGAGAAACATACCAGATGCATAAGTGTGCATGCCCAAAATCCTGAAAGGAGGGAGATATGGAGGAGAAGGGATTGCAGTGTAACCATTCTCTATCCCCATTAGGGAGTGTGTTCTTCTCTTCTCTTCTCTTCTCTTCTCTTCTCTTCTCTTCTCTTCTCTTCTCTTCTCTTCTCTTCTCTTCTCTTCTCTTCTCTCTCTCTCTCTCTCTCTCTCTCTCTCTCTCTTTCTCGTATATGTGCTCTCTAGTAAAAAGAAAAAAGAAAAAGAAAAAGAAGAGGAGTCTCAGTTACTATATAAAATCATATCTTTCTTCCTAAGCCTCCTCAAATCAATGTTTTTATCTACTCTATTGTCTAATTCTATACTTATCGAATTATATATTTAGTTATACTATGTTCCCAAAGTTTGTTGAATAGAAGTTGTAAACTAATTAGGGTCGTTTATTAATTACTGAAGCACAAAAACAAACAAAAAAAACATTGCAATGAATTTTCCCAAGTACACAGTATGACGTGGAAAGGAATCTTCCAGCCTTCCCCTGGGCCGATTCCGCCCTGGATCAGCCATTTCCCCGGAGAGAGCCCGGCAGGCCAGACAACTTCTCTTCTTCTATAGTTCGATGAGAAAAGTCTCCATGATGTACATTTTTTTCCACTTACAATGTAGAATGATAACTTTTTTTCCCTCCGGTTTAATTGAGATGGAACATTCCAAGGCCAAGAAAATGTCGTGCACTAAATGGTGAGTAAGCAGGACTTCCTGGGAATGGCAGTTACAGGACACAGCCATGTGCCAAAAATGGGACCTGTGGGACTTAAGGACCATGTCACGCTGCTCCACATGATGGTTCTCATTTGGATGAGATAAAATCACCAACTTGGTTTTCTGAAGGGGGAAAATTCCAGAGTATACCAGGGTGCACGCTGGGATGTGTGGAGTATGCAAGTGTCCACATTCGCATGTTCACACCAATGGGGAAGAACTTAACTCAGACTATTATGGAATTATAAAAGAAAACAACCAACTTTTCCTAGTGACAAAAGAAAAAAAAAAAAAAGCCTAAGGATAATTAAACACCCAAGTAATGTTTTTACCTGGAAGGAAACATCTTTTGCCAAGAAGACAAGAACTTTGATACGAACTATAGAATATGAATCTCTCCATGTATGGCACTTATTGCATTTTCCCGTATCGCTCTTTTTTTTCTTCCTTTTTCTTTTTCTTTTTCTTTCTTTTTTTTTTTTTTTTTTTTTTTTTTTTGTCTTGTTCTTGTTTCATTTTGTTTTTGCTTTTGCTGTAGGGTGCATGCACTGTCAGAGACAAACAGAGAAGAGAAAAAGAGAGAAGGAAAACAGAAAATCACCCCCCCAAAGGGGATGACCACATCACAACCCCTTCTCCTTCATTCTCCTCTCAGGATATTTGGGCACGCACGCACACATGCCCTGTGTGATTTTCAGGTCACAAGATCTGGGACTCAAAGTGCAGAATCGCTGGAGATCCGGCACCTTAATCTTAACCTCTATGCCACCTGCTGGTCCTGTCTCCTCTTTTGAATCCTACAGAAGTGAGCAGTCAAAATTAAAATATAAAAGGCCGTAAAGAGATCCAAAAGGCTCTCCAGATGTGTGAGTTCATTCTATGAGAAAGTTCATTTGTGAGGACAGGATTAAACGTGAAGCATGGAGACAGTGACGGAGTGTAAATGGAAAAGCCAACTCTCTGACCAACAGTAAGTGAGCATCTATCATGTAAAGGATTGGGCCAGTCTCTATAACATAAAGGAAAGAACATGATTCCTTCCTCCTTCTACATTATCGAGTTGGGCACTTTTTAAAATCTAGACCCATAAACAGAAAGCCATCCTGATTTAAATGGTTAATGAAGTAGGCAAGAGAGAAAATGCAAATTCCAGCTCTAAACAGATGGTTGGACACGTGTGTTTAACTCCCCCCCTGCCTTGTTCTTATTAAAATGGCAGCAAGAAAGTTGAAAAGGATATAAGCTTGTATCAATAAAGAAGATGAATCTGGGGGAAGGAGGCTGTCACTGGGTGAAAACTCAACAAATGACACGAAGTGAGCGGATGGATAAAAAGTTGAGTAAAGGAGGTATACGGCAGAGGAAACCATGGCCTACCATCTGCATGGAAGGCGGGACGTTCCAGGAAAAAGCCCACCACTGTCAAACCCTGACCAGGTGCGGCTCTCAGAAGCAGAGGAAGGAGGTGGGGAGTGAGATGCAGGTGTGGCTCTCTGCTGCTCTGCCTCCCTGCACTCCTTCAGAACACCTGAACACCTGACATCTCTCTACCCTGACTGCTCAGTTTAACCATCAGAGGGTCCTCTTCAAGACAAGTGAAATGCCCCACCACCAGGCACGTCTCTGCATGCTCACATTTAGGTTGCCTCAGTCTCTGAGGCAAAGTCTTCCAGCTGACAGGTACTTTCTACATGCATACCTTTTTCCTGCCTCATACTTCAAGTTAAGTGAACAAGAATGACCAGTCATTTTAGAATAAAGACAGTTTGTGGGGCCAGCAGGTGGTGTGATGGTTAAGGGTGCTGAACTCCCATGTGGCTGACCATGGTTCGAGTCCTGGACCTGGAGGCTTTCTTTCTCTCTTCTCGCTCTCTCTCTCTCTTGCTCTGTCCCTCTCTGGTCAAATTAAAATAAATAAAGTTGAGTAAAATAATTCAAAAAAAAAAGAAGAAAGAATATTTGTGATGCTAACCAATAGAAAGATAAACCAGGTTAGAGAACTAAAAACAGAGAAAGCTCTAAAGAACCATTGTATGCATGAAACAACAATAAGATGCTTTATTAAGAGGAAAAATCCACCTACAGGAAATTTTTAAATAATTACAAACACAAGAAAATTCACTACAAGGACTGCAAAATAAGAGCCAGATGAATTCCCAAAAATTAGGTCCAAAAAAACAGAGATGGAGGGACCGGAAGATAACATAATGGTTACATCACTGGACTCGCACATAGTTGACCACAGTTTAAGTCCTGACCCAGTGACTTAAATCTCAAGTGTGCATGCATGCATGCATGCGTACCCAAACTCCTGAGAGGAGAATGAAGGAGAAGGGATTGTGGTGTGGCCATCCCTCCGTGGGCTGCTTTCTTGCTGTCTTTCTGTCTCTGGTGAGCGCATGCACCCTATAGCAAAAATCTCTCTTCAAAAGAGAAACAGGAATGGGAAAGATAAACCTAGAACATGAATCCATGGGTCCAAAATCAGATTGATAAACCTTCTAGAAAAGGAGAAACAAAGAAAATGAGAGAAAACAAAGAAGTTATCAAAAACATAACACAAGGCAGTGAGAATTCAGAGGAGGGTCAGGAGTAAGGAAAGTGGGCAGGAAGGAGGGGAGTTTCCGACCGAGCCCCAGGGGATGCACAGGAGAAGCAGGATTCCCAAGCACAGGCCCGGCAACCAAGGAGTTCAGATCAGGAAAGACCATGATGTGGGCTCCTGGAAGCTGCTAGATTCTGATTCAACTACCTTTTCCCGAGCATGGCATTTCCAGACCCCAGCCTCAGTCCTGGGTGCTGTACCCCATGGGATCCTCACAGCCATGTCTGCTCTCATTTACGGATCAGGACTCCCAGCCTGGGAGAGAGGTGACATGGGCTATTTCACCCAGCTGGTTGTTGCAAGGGCAGAATTCACACCCAGGGTGTCCTCGCTCCTAAGTACACCAGTCATCCATCTGACTGGGGCGGAAGTCCTCGAGAGGAACAAGAGGGCTCTGTGACTGGAAAGGAAGTTGAGGTTAGACTTTTCAGAAGCTTCAAACATTAGTAAAGGAGTTTAAGGGTATCACTGAGGCGATGAAAAGCTATAGGAGGTGTAAAGGGAATGACATGATGAACGTAGTGCTTTAGAAGGACTAAGCAGGGGCACTCACAGAGACTCGAGTTGTTGCCATGGCTCCTGCATGAAGGATCCAGGTCTGCACAGGGACAGTGGGAGGAGAACGGAAACACAAGGACACCAGGCAGGTTTCAGGGGGGCTTGGGGAGCACAGAGAGCTCTCTTCCCTTCTCCTTTAACCACAATACAGCCCTAGAAGGGGGCCAGTGGACATTGTTCATGCTCCCCACTACTCAGGTCCCTTTTTACCATTTTTTGGGTACCCCACCTCGTTTTCATGCAGTTACTTCCAACAGCAGAAGGTGTCCTCTCTTTTAAAGGCTGGCTCTTGGGCTAGGGGGATGCCAGGTTTGCACACAGATGCAGGGAGCAGGAATTAAGAGTCTCTGCTGTCCACCCACGGGCTCTTACCCAGTGAGGGATGGGGCACAGGGACAACAGCCTACTCTCTGGCCTTCGCACAGGCATCTCTAGTGGGACTTACACTCCAGGGTCTCCTGCAGGATGGATGGAAGTGCCCTTCTGTGGACATGGCCAGGGTTGGGCATGTGCTTGGCTTCCTCTCTCTGCTGTTCCAACCGCTCGTCCTGGGAACGTCTGCCACATGGACACACAATCTCATTGAAATCTGCTCCTGAAGACCTCATCCTGAGACAATGAAAACAACTAGCACAAGCATGGAACAGGAGGTGGCAAAAGAATGAGAGGAATGGTCAGAATTCTCACCGCAGGACCACAGTCTGTGGTGTACTGGCCTCTGCAGGATATACAGCCAGCCCCACGTGAAAGCCCCAGATCAAGCTTCCGGAAGTCTGGAAATGATCCTGGTGCAACAGGTCTGAGGACCACCCTCCCACAGCACAGCCCTATGGGCTCTTCAGAGGAGTTGGCCTTACGTATGCTCCAGAACCATCACCTTGAAGAGCTGTCCTGTTCCAGAGTTCAGAAAACTGGAGAAGGAAGCTCCAGAATTCAGAGAGTAGATAGAACTGCTACTAGTGCAATTAGCATCTCTCCTCAGGACCAGCAGATGGCATAGCAGTTATGTCACTAGAATCCCACATAGTCAACAGCAGTTCAAGTCCTGGACCCAGCAGCGTAAAACTCATGCCAGGTGCGTGTGTGTGTGTGTGTGTGCCCAAAATCCTGAGAGAAGAAAGGAGGAACAGGGATTGCAGCATGCCCATCCCACCAGAGGGGTGATTTCTCTCTCTCCGTGTCTCTGTCTCTCTGGCAAGCACACACACCCTATAGCAAACATCTCTCCTTAAAAAAAAAAAAAGAAAAAAGAAAAAAGAAACTCCTCTTTATTCCCAGCACACTGGGAGAGAGAGAACATTCTATAAAATTCTCATGTTTCACAGTTGGAGGCAGGGAAGGAGCTCAGCTTACATTCTGGTCTAATTCCATCAGATGCCTCCTGGGTGGATGAAGGCATTAGACAGAAGTCAGTGGAGGTGTCCCGTCCTGAAACCAAACTATACGTTCTGACCCTAAGAAGTACATACTGTTTCACCCTAATAATGTATTAAGAGTTAGGGGGCAGACCCTGGGTTTCCTTCGTCCATGAGAAAAAATATTCTCATCCCTGGTGGACTCATTTTCCAATAAGCTCTAAGTTCATTGACTATTGAAAAGTCACATTTTCACACAGAAATTCTGTTCAGCTGTGGGTGTGGCCTTCAGGTAGGCTATACTATCTTATTGCTTGTATCTAATGATATTTCAGCTGGGACAATCTTAATAATGCTTGGACTGATTCCTATTTCCAGGACATCAGACTCAGAAAACTCTTAGTCAAACTGGATATTGCCTAAGACTTAATCATAAAGTTGGAAATGATAACATTTTCACTTACACAACAAATATTCATTGAGCACCTACTATGTGCCAAGCACTACGCAGATGCAGGAGATTCAGAGATCAACAGTGGCGAAATGGCTATGTCACTGGACTCCCATGTAGTCAACCACGGTTCGAATCCTGGACCCAGTAGCTTAAACTCATGCCAGGCACATGTGCATGTGCGCCCAAGATTCCGAGAGGAGAATGGAAGAGAAGGGATGTAGCGTGGCCATCCCCCCTGGTGGGTGATTTCTCGCTTTCTGTCTCTCTGGTGAGCACACATACCCTATAGCAAAAGCAGACAAGTCAAAGACCACAAAATTAGTAAGAGAGAAAATCATTAGATTAAAAATGAACAATTTGAGTAGCTGGCATGTAAATATTTTCTCAAAAATATTTAAAACCATACTGTCTCTCTTGTTAAAGAGTCACAAACAAAATTATACAAAATTATAAGAAATATTTTGAACATTATCTTTAAAATTCAGTATTTTGCAGTTTTGAAAGTTGTTTTTTAACTGTCAAGAACTATGGAGTATGACCAAAAATTTTTCGATATGGAAAGTAAATGTTTGGGAAAAATGTAAAAATGAATAAAAGAAAAAAATCACAAATAGGGCTGGTCCTGTAATGCAGCAGGTAAGTGCTGCACAGGACAACCAGGATGCAAGTGCCAGCCCCAGGGGCCTGAAGAACACACTGGATGCTTGCAGGAGCCCAGGCTGCTGATAGGATGAGAAAGGGAGGAAAACGACCGCCGCATGACCAGGGACCTTGCGGGCGTCCCTCTTCTGTGCTTCTGCACAGGAGCATCTAATACCAAAGAAAATCATAAACAAGGTGTCAAATTGTAACTGTGACAGGCTGGAATGGAGGACTCTACGGTACAATTACGGTGTGAAAAAGAGAAGTTTGATCTAATCAGGGAGCTTAATTGAGCTGAGATCAAAGGGTGAGTGAAGCTAACTAGACAAAGGAGGAGTGGATGGACGTCTTAAGAACTTTCCTGACCTACCTTCAAACATAGGGACCAAAGAAAAGCCCACCACAGCCAGAGTCACGGCACCTAGAGAGGAAGCTGGCCAGTCGGGCGGGGGTCAGACCACGAGAGAACCTGGGCACCGAGAGAAGAGGGACTGAATTCACGCAGAGCCTTAGGATACCACTGGGAAGTCTGCGAAGGAGGGATGACTGAGACACGATCGAGTAATTTCATTCCTAGGTATCCACTCAAGAGAAATGAAAATGTAGCACACCCGACACTCGTACATGAATGTTCACTGCAGTGCTATGCAAAGTAGCCAAAAAGTGGAAACAACCCAATGATTAATCATCAGATGATTAACAGGTAAACAAAATGTGGTATATCCATATAACAAAACATTATTTCACCCAAAAGAAAAGAAAAGAAGTACTAATACAGGCTACGACATAGACGAACTTTGGAAACATACTAAGTGCTAGAAGGTAGCCACAGAAGATCACGTTGTACGATTATATTTACGTGAAATGTTCAGAGCAGGCAAGTCCATAGAGACAGAAGGTACTGGGTCATTGGAAAAGTCATGACACGTTTTTGCCTAGAGAAACAGAAAAATTACATCATGACTTTTATGATGACCTAGTAGATAAGTGGTTACCTGGGGCTAGGGGATGGGAGGATGGGAGGTGACTGATAATGAGTACAGGATTTTGGTTTGGGATCATGGAAATGTTAAAATTAGATTGTGCTGATGTCTGCATAACTCTGAACATATTTAAAAGCACGAGTTTTATGCTTTAAATGGGTGAATTGTATGGTATGTGAATTATAACTCAACAAAATGTTTTTTTTAAGGCATAATTAAATTTATGTGTTGGAAAAAAGTCAGTCTGACAGTAGTGTGGGAAAAAATTCGAGGCCTATAAAAATGAATGTAGAAAGGCTAGTGAAGAGACTATTTTCATAGTTGAAATGATTGATAACAGACAGGGCTTCAGTGGTACAGGTGGAGGGAAGTGACTTATTCAAGAGAGATCCAGGGAGCACCAGACATGGGAGCTGGTGCCTGCTTGGTTACTGCATGGCTCCCAGGCCAGGCTAGGTAAGTGGCTGCATTCACTACATTAGAGCTGAGCTCAGGAGCAGCAAACTTGCTTTGTGGCAGGGTTGTTGTGAATCTGGCTTGGAGGTTCTTCTGAAACACCCAAGTGGGATGTTTAGCAGACTGAGACTGAACTGGCACTCAGAGACACCATTGGGACAGATGTAGGGGCTATCTGCATGGGATGGTTAGTTTGGGGAGTCAATTTTACTGGACTAAGGAATACCTGGAAATATGAGAAAGCATTGTTTTTTGTTTTTGTTTTGCTTTGTTTTGTTTTGTTTGGAGAGGTTTTTACTATAGGGCGCGTGCGCTCACCAGAAAGAAAGATTCAGCGACAGAAAGCAAGAAATCACCCGCTCAGGAGGGGATGGCCATGCCACAGTCCCTTCTCCTCCATTCTCCTCTCGGGATCTTGGGCACACACACACACATGCACCCGGCGTGAGTTTAAGCCACCGGGTCTGGGACTCGAACTGCAGTCGGCTACATGGGAGTTCAGTGACAAAGCCATTATGCTAACTGCTAGTCCCAAGAAAGCATTGTTCTGAGTGTGTCCCTGCAAGTATTCCCAGAAGAGATTAACATGTAAGTCTAAGTAAATTACAGGTATGAGATCGGTCCTCAAGGTGAGCAGGCACAATCCAATCAACAAAGTGCCAGAGAGAGTAAATACAAAAGATGGATGAGTCTCTGATGAGAAGGAACAAGAAGGAAGGCTTCTGTTGCCTTGGACACCAGAACTCAAAGACTATCTCTAAACACCAGGATTTTTTCCACTGGCCCCCAGGTTCTCAGGCTTTTGGCCCTGGGCTTCCCTATGTCTGAGGCCTTCAGACTTGGCCTGAGCCATGCTACCAGAACCCCAGGATCTTCAGCTTGGAGGTGGCCTGCTGTGGGACTTCTCAGCCACTATAATTGTGTGAGTCTATTCTGCAAAAACATCCCCTTGTATATCTGTTCAACCCTATTGCTTCTGTCTTCCTAGAGAACCCTGAGTGCATGCGATGGCAAGAAAGCTGTGGGCTTGGGTGAGATCGTGTGGGGAGAGAGAACAGGCTTAGGGATGAGCTGAAGAACGCTCCCTGTTTCAGTGCAGTCCAGGCTTCCTCGCAGCCTAGAGAGCATACCAAGAAAGGCAACCAGGAGGAAGTTTATGACCTAATCTCAGAAATCATACAGTATCGCCTCTGCTGCATCCTTAGGAGGAAGTCACTAAGGTCAGTCCATATTCAAAGAAAGGAGAATTAGACTCCACCTTTCAGTGGGAAGGGCAGCAAGGTTCTTGTGGAAAATCTGTCCCTATCCCAAACTAAAAGAGGATAAGTCCAGACAGAGAGCTGAAGAAAGTCCAAGAAATAAAAGAGGAAAGTCAGGGAAGCTCCTGAGAAGAGCTGTGTTTCAAGAACCATGAGTCTGTGGTACTGGTGGAATAAGTCAAGGAAGACAGAACTAAGCTGTGTCATTGGATTAGATCAGATAGTGTCACCCAGTTCTCTGCAAGAGTCATACCCTTGGAGGGATGGGATAGAAGCCAGATTGTTATGAGCTGAAGACTGAAGAAGAGGGAAGAAGATGCAGGTCAAGTGTCTTGGACTAGGTTCCCCAGGTGTAGACCTGGGGCAAGCATTCAAGGGCAAGTGTTCAATTAAAATGCCCCAAGAAAATACCAGTCAGGAGAGGGAAGCAGAACTGAAAAGAGGCCAAGGAATGTGAATTCCAGTCTAAGTCCTGCAGAGGGCGCTTCAGGCAGAAGGAGCTCTAGGGTGTCAGAGCCCAGAGTTGTCACCACTGAAGCAAAGGAGTATTGCTTTCATATATTACCATTTTTCACCTAAGTGAATTTTGGCAACTTCCGGAATTACCTGGACTTAATTCCAGGCCTTTCTGCCTCTGAGGAGGGTGGAGATAAGGGCAAAATTGTTACAGTAGTGCAGGGCAGTCCTAGTAGAGCCACCATGCTGAGTGTTAGAGGCAGAAGCATGCTAAAGCGGGTGCAGGCACACACAGGAGGCCAGCACGGATCCAAGGATCTGAGTAGACATTGTCTGCAACACAAGGTAAGAAACCATTATTTTGACAAGTTTGACTTTGAAGAATAAGAGAATACAGAATGGTAGCTAGAGGGGCTAAGGGATGGTTTTGATTTAATGAGAACAACTCATGAATGTTTAAAATCAACATAAAGAGTCAACTTGAAAGAGAAAGGTTGACTATTCAGGGGGGAATAAAAGGATAATTGATCTTGGAAGATTTCAGAAAGAAGAAAGAGGACAGGTAGAAAGCACAGGTCGTTGCCCTTCCATTGACAAGACACTTAAATGGCAACCTTATTCAAACCTCACTACCATCAAGGGAGATCATTTTTATGTGCCTACTACATACAGCCTTTTTTTTCCCATGAATTATTTTATTTAATTCTGATACCACCTTGACCAGATAGCTATTGTCACTGTTTATACCAGAAGATGGCATAATGGTTATGTCACTGAACTCCCCCATAGTCAGCCTGGCTCAAGTCCCAGACCCGGCAGCTCTGAAACTCACACCAGGCACATATGCGTGTGTACACAAGACTGCAGGAAGAGAATGGAGGAAAAGGACTGTGGCATGGTCATCGCCCCTAGGGGGTGATTTCTCACTTTCTGCCTCTCTGTCTCTCCCTGTCTTTCTGGCAAGTAGACACGCCCTATAGCAAAAATCTCTAAAAGAAAAAACTATGTATCTCATTGCTTTACAAATGAAACAGCCAGGTTTCCATTGGAATTATGGTTGGGTGCATGTGACTGGAAACTCTTCCTAAAAATGGCCAGTGGCAGGCAGTCTAGCTTGGTAGGGGGCACCTCAATAATCAGGGACATGGGTCCCTCTGTCTTGTTAATACAGCCACTCTGATGTACGGCTCCCATTCTTCTACTCACTCAAAACAGCTTTTAGAGTTCCAGCCATTACAATCAACTTCCAGATAGTAGCAAAGAGGAAAAGGAGAATAAACTAAAGCATCACATAATGATTCTACTTATTTCTCTTTCACCAAAACTTACTCTCTTTATCACACCCAGGTAAAGTAATATCCAAACTGTAGTCCTTGGCTGGACCTCACTGCTGTCTGAATCAATTGGGGGTTCTCTTACCACAACGGAGTGGGAAAGTAGAGTGGACAACCAGCAGTCTGAGACACTGACTAACTTGTTGAAAGTTGTCTGCGCTAGCCCTACTACTATTCGACATTGTATATTAGAAATATTAGTATATTAGAATATTAGAATTAGAGGGACCAGCAGTTGGCATAATGGCTATGTCGCTGGACTCCCATGTAGTCAACCACGGTTTGACTCCTGGACCCAGTGGATTGTACTCACGCCAGGCGCGTGTGCGTGCGTGCCTGAGATCCCGAGAGGAGAACGGAGGAGAAGAGATTGTGGCATGGCCATCCCCCTGGGGGGGTGATTTCTCACTTTCTGTCTCTCTGTCTCTCTATCTTTCTGGCGAGCACACGTGCCCTATGGCAAAAAACCTCTCCAAAAAAAATATATATTAGAATTAGAAATACTAGTATAACTAGACAGTAAAAATAAGGGACAATTCTAAGACTGGGAAAAAAGTGAAATTATCTCTATTTGTATATAACACATTGGACTACCTGGAAAATCTTAGCAAATCATGATAAAACTAATTCCAAAAAATTCGGTAAGGTAGTAGGACATAAAATTAATGTACAGAAATGAATAGTATTCATATATAAGCAATAAATAACTAGTTCGAAAATTTTTTAATTTTTAATTTATTTAATTTTACTCTTTTATACCATCTGAAGAGAAACAAGAGTATGTTAATTTTGCTCTTTTCAAAAAATTTGCTATATGGCACATGTGCTCACCAGAGAGAGGAGAGAAAGAGAGACAGAGAAAGAGAATGAGAGAAAGCAAACCTCCAGGTCCAGGACTCAAATCATGGTGAGCCATGTGGGAGTCCAGTACCTTAGCCACCACACTACCTGCTAGCCCCACCAGTTATAAAATTTGATGTTAAAGAAAATCTCATACCTAATAGCGACAAAGATACAGAAAGAAATGTAAAAGAAATGTGTAAAACCTACAGGAGGAATATTTTAACACAATCCTAAAAGACAGAAAAGTATACTTCAACAAATGAAGAGACATCCCTAGTTGTTAGGATGATTATCATAAAGGTATTGGTTATCCTTAATTCGTAAATTTAATGCAATTCCAACAAGCACTTTTATGGAGCTAGATAACACAAAAAAAAATCATATAGAAAAGACAAATATGTAAGAATGACCATAAAACACTTAAAAAAAGAAAACAGGGAAAAGTTAATAACGCTGCGAGACATTGGAACATACTATATATTCTCCCCTGAGAAGACCTAGAAGCCAGTGATCCCCCAATAGCAACGAACACCTCAATCTTTGACTAGATCCTGGCCCCCAGTCGGAGGAATTTGATTTATGTATGTATTTTTCTCTTGCCCTGAAGGACATTAGTAAGAAAACTGGCACTCACTTCTTGGCCTTCCAGCTAAGTATAATAAGATAGCTGGCAAGATCTCAATAAAGGAAACCAGAAGTTAGCGTAATGGCTATGTCGCTGGACTCCCACGTAGTTGACCGCGGTTCGTGTCCCGGACCTGGTGGCTTAAAACTCACGCCGGGCACGTGTGCGTGCGTGCCCAAGATCCCGAGAGGAGAAATGGAGGAGAAGGGATTGCGGCGTGGCCATCCCCCCTGGAGGGTGATTTCTCGCTTTCTGTCTCTATGTCTCTCTCTGTCTGTCTGGCGAGCGCACGCGCCCTATAGTGAAAACCTCTCCCAAAAAAAAAAAAAAAAAGATCTGAATAAAATCTATGGATTAGAAAAGCGTACTTAGGGACCAGCCAGTGGTGTAGTGGTTAAGGCACTGGACTCCCATATAGCTGACCATGGTTCAAGTCCCAGACCTGGTGGCTTGAAAATCATGCTGGGTACATGTACATGTTTGCCCAAAATCCCAGGAGAAGAATGGAAAGGAAGGGACTGCAGCATGGCCATCCCCCTTGGGGGTGATTTCTCACTTCCCTATCTCTTACTCTTTCTTTCTCTCTCTCTCTTTCTCTCTCCAGCAAATACACTCACCCTAAGGCAAAAGCCAGAAATAGAAAAGAAAGAAAAGAGTACTATATTGGGCCTGTCAACGGCATGGTGGTTAAGGCAGCTGGATCTCACATAGCCAACTGTGCAGTTCAAATCCTGAGCCCAGCAGCTTGTTTTTTCTGGGCATGCATATATGTGTGCCCCAAAAGGATGGAGAGATGGAGGACAAGGGATTGCAGCATGACCATCCTCCATGGGGCCTACCTTCTCATTTCTTTCTCTTGCTCTTTTGGTGAGTGCACGTGACCTCTGGCAAATCAAAAATAAAGAGTACTGCATCATTGTTTACTCACCGATGCTGGCAACGGTGGCTATTTAAGAGTGTCACTATTTTTTAGGACACACGCTCTGAAATATTTAGGAGTATCATATCCACAACCTACTTTTAAATGGCTTCAAAAGGATTGAAAAATATGATAAAGCAAAATATTATAAAATGTTGGGACCAGCAGATAATGTAGTGGTTAAGATGCTGGACTTCCATGTAGTCAATTGTGGTTTGAGTCCTAGACCCAGCAACTTAGAACTCACGCCAGGTTTTTCTGTGTGTGTGTGTGTGTGTGTGTGTGTGCGCGCCCAAAATCCTGAGAGGAGAATGGAAGAGAAAGGATTATGGTCTGAGCACCCACTGGGGGGGGGGGGGGGGGGTCAGTGATTTTTTTTTCCATTCTCTATCTCTCTCTCTCTCTGTCTCTCCAGAAAAAGCACATGACCTATAGCAAAAATAAATAAATAAATAAATAAATAAATAAATACTCTAAAATAAAGATAACATATGGAGAATCTTGGTAAAGGGCATATTGGAATTCTTTTGTTTTTCTTGCAGTTTTTTGCTATAGAGACAGAGAGAGAAAAACATTCCCCACAGGGGGGATAGCCACACTGTAATCCATTCTCCTCATGAAATTTTGGGTATACACAAGCACCCAGAATCATTTTCAAGCTTCCAGGTCCAGGACTAGAACAGCACAGTCGGCCACATGGGATCCAATGGCTTAACTCCATACCACCTGTTAGTCCAGGAATTCTTAAATGGTTTTTTTCATCTTTTCTGTAAGTCTGAAATTATTCCAAAATATAAAGTTATTTTTTCCAATGAAACAGAATGAAAAATATTAGCTTAGGTGTCCTAAAAATGACACAGAATTGTGATTGGTCATTAGAGCTCTATCTGTATTTAAACTCTGGTCTGGGAAGACCAAGGTCCCGTATTATAAAGGAACCCACAACATAGTAAATACAGTTCCAGGGGAAAGTTGCTAACCTAGCACTTCATTGCTCTTTAAGTTTACTATTTTCCTATTTCTTTTTTTTTCTTTTTATTTATTTATTTAATATATTTTATTTTAGTTTATACACTCAATCATTATATATCACTTAGCTTGTAAAGTGATCATCAACAAATAACAATCCATTTCTGTGTCCCATAAATGTCTTGCTTTCTATTTTTCTCCTTAATGTCTTCAAAACTATAGAATAACATTCATGTGAGAAAACGTGGAAAATGCAGAAAGGCATAAATCCGAACATGAGCCTAGTGTTATTACATTCATGTACACAATTAAACGTGCCTTTTTATAAAACTGGGATCACACCCTGCTTTATAGACACTTATACATGAACTGTTATCACAGGCATCACTCTTGATATTAAAATGTTTTAGGACTGGCTCCATGGCACAGTGGTAATACACTGCTCAAGAGAAGCTAGTTGCCACACAGCGACCTCAGTGCAAATCCCTTGCCCAGTCAGCCTGAAACACGCTGGGCACAGCCACCAGTGCCCGAGATCTGACAGGCTAGAGGACTGTCGCAAGGGGGATGGTGTGACCAGACCTCGTGGGGTTGCTCCTCTCTCTCTTTCTCTCTCTCACACTCTTTCTCTCTCATATACACATGCTTTATCATGAAGAAAGAAAAAAAATAAGGTGGCAAAGGTTGAGTTAGTCATATTCCTCAATTAACGACACACATGTGCTATATTTATATGATATAACATGCTGTTCTTAAATGTGTGTGTGTGTGTGATGTTTTTAGACAGGGTTTTCACGCGTAGTGATCTCCCACCTCAGTCTCCCCAGAAGCGGGGACAACAGGCCTATGCCAGCACTTGTTCTTAATTTTGCACTCAGCATGTTTATAAACTCTACTTAGTCCATGGTTTCTGACTGCTACAGATACTCAGTTAGATACTTTGAAACGTGGATGTTAACGACTGCATAATATCCCATGGAAGGAACATCCCATTATTTCAATCTGTGTCCCTGGTGTTGGAAAATAGGTTGTTGCCACTCTCTTCCTTGTTCCTTTTCACTCCAAAGAATAAGAATCAGACCTAATTTGTGTACCTCTCTGCTATGTGACCATGTACAAGTTGCTTAACATCTGTGAGCCTGAACTGTCTAAACTTTAGGATTAAACGTGGACTTGCCGCATGTAAAGTGTCAGAAAAGGTGAAGGAATTACTATGGACAACGTACTTGGTGACAGCAAAGACCGTGTCCTACCAGGCTTAGTTCAAGGAGCCCAGTTTCTGGCGTGAGGAGCCCAGTCCACACTAAGTCCATGGGAGGCAGGTCTGCTGGGGCATCTTCTGCAAATACTCCCCTCCTCCTCCCATCCCCTAAAGAAGAAAAACAGATAAATAAATAAAGTGAGGATAAAGGGGAGGAGTCTAGGAAACTTAGAAGCAGGGGTGTTGTGCTGCTTCTGGACTCATTTCCTGGGACAAGGTAATGGTGGTGCACTTCCACTCCCCAGCAGTCTGACCCACAGTGGGACTGGCAAAGCACCCCAGAGTCACCAAAACCTAAAGAAGGACCAGGGAAACATGGCAGTGCAGCCTCCAGAGTTGGAGGTGCAGGAAGCAGTGACACCCCCAGAGTAGACGCCAGCATGGGCATGGCAGGGATGTCTGGGCTCACCGTGGGCCCAGAAGGCTGCCAGAGGTCTCTAGGGACATGCCAACTCTCTTTTCTTCCCCCAGAACCTCCTCATTGAGGTGAAAGAGAGCCAAAGAAAGGATAGAGAGAGTGAGAATCCTGCAGAGACTACGGTGGGGGTCCATGTCCCACAGAAGTCCTCGTGTCAGGAGATGCTGGGTGAAGTCGCCAGGTGAGAGGCCGCAGGTGTCTGAGTTCACCTGAAGGAGTGTCTGGGCTGTTAGCAATGATGCCGGACACCAGCAGGAGTAACACCACAGCAGAAGCTAACGGAGAAGAACCAGAGGGTAAGCAGAGCAAATTCTGCACCTCCTGCGAAATTATTTAAAAGGTCAGGGGCTGAAAGGAGCAAAGGGCCCCCTCCGCCCAGAGTGGCTGGAAATGGGCATGAGGTATCTTCTAAGGTGAGAAAAATGTATTAAAACCGGATTGGGGAAATGGTTGCCCAACTCTATAAATTCATTAAAAATCATTAAATTATACACTTACCATGGGTGAATTTTATAGTATATAAACTATACATCAACAAAACTATTTTTAAAAATAGGAAAAACCCTGGGGTGGAATGTTTAAATGGAAAATGTAGCCTTAATTTTAATAGGCAGAACAAACTAGAAATAGCCCAGATGCCTGAGGTCCCAAGACGGGATAATTATGCTGCCTCCGCTAAGCCAAAGTTAGCAGAACTCCATTCTTAGAACGCAGCCGTCTGCATCCTCACTGGGAGCCAGCGTGTTCATTAGACCTGAGTCTGCGTAGAGCACCTGGCACAAGGCCAGGCATGCGTGCGCCCAGCCATCGGCTGATGCTGCTGTATTAACTGTTCGTGGCAGATGGTCAGTGCCATGCTGGGTCCCCTGGACAGGTTCAAAGAAGCAAAGACAGGTAGGCAGGGTACCTTGAGCATCCTGGGTCAGCAAGGCAGTGGATTAGGCTTTGGTGAGTCAGTCAACAAACCAAGACCAACAGAACAGCGTGGGAAGGCCAGCAGCCTTAGCCAAGAGAGGCTGGAGTCAGGGAGATCAGAGAGAGGCTGGAGTCAGGGAGATCAGAGAGAGGCTGGAGTCAGGGAGATCAGAGAGAGGCTGGAGTCAGGGAGATCAGAGCCCATTAAACTAGTCTGCAGGGAGCCTCAGGTTGCCTGGGTTCCAATAAAACTCTGTTCCTTGTTTAATCGCCATAAGCCCAAGATCTGTATATAAACCAGGATGAATAAGGACACCCAGTTTTATGGCACCGTCCAGAAGATTCACGGAAACCAGAGGCATCACATCACGCACTCGGCCAATCCTCAGTTACAATCGTCACCCCAGAACTTACAGGCCCAAGGATGACGGGCTCTTACAGAGAGCATGGCGTCTCAACAGGTTTTTCCAGTGACAGTGAAGTCATCTTTCTGCATCTTTGAAGCAGAAGAAATATTAATAGCAAGGACTGGGGGGAGGGGGAAGGAAATGCCAATCATAAGATCAAAAAGCAAGTCTTGTTACCAATATTGCCATTTTAAAATGGTCCTTTGCTCACATATGTGTAATCAGATCCAATTGTCAGTTCAGACCCGAAGGGCAGGAGGTGAGGAGCGCTGAGGGTCCTGGCTCGCAGAGCCTGCGCGCTCCACGCTCTCCACCTGCAGGAAGCCGCCTGCTCTTCGCATCCACCGCTCTGCAGGAGGAAGGCTTGGTGTCTGAAGAACTCTGGGAAGTCAACAGCAGGTGGGCCGCCTCTGAAGCCGGTGATCACAGAGGGTAATGGGTGGCCGGCCACCCCAGACGGCGACATCACCTACCCCACGCAGCGCTGCTGCTGCCGCCTTAGGTGCCTCGCAGGAGGGAGAGCGAGACTCAGTGCGGGCCGGGTCAGGCTTCACGCCAGATGCGTGCCTCAGCCTCGCTGACTCACGGTGCTGTATCATTCCTAGCTCAGTTACTAGCGGTGTAAAGGGGAGAGCAAAACCATTTCTTGAATGACTCAAAAGGCTTATGAATTGCTGATAATCAGGGAGAGAATAGCAAGGAAAGGAAGAAGGGAGGGTGGGAGCGTGGGCGGGAAAACACGAGCGGAAAAAACCTACCACAGGGTCCTCAGAGGCTGAGGGGGAACCTCCTCCTGGGCCACAGTGCAGTCTTTCCCTTTGCTTCCTGCTTCTTAGCCTGGGCTACGATCACACGTGGCTGGCCCTGCTGTTGTTGTCCCCCCACTGACTTGAAAAAACAAGCCAGGCGAACGTGCATGTGTGCCCGAAATCCGGAGAGGAGAACCGAGAACAGACTGTGGTGTGGCCATCCCCCTAGAGTGTGCTTTCTTAGTCCCCCTCTGCATCCACCCATGTCGCCTCTAGCAATTTAAGGGCTCATTGATGAGAACAATACTATTGCCAACACCTATGCAAAATCTCTCAAAGAAAAACACTTGGGGAACACAAAGACTCACTAAAGCACCCCTGTCCTCAGGAATTGAGAGTTATAAGAAGCCCGGTGTGCATGCGTGCACACATACACACGTATTCTGGTGTATTCCTTTGCCAATAACCAGAAATGCCTGAAATCAGATGCTTTATAAAAATAGAGGCTTATGCAGTTCACATTTGGGAGGTTCAGGGCCACCTCTGGGTGGGGTGCCACTCAGCATGGCAGAGGGCAGGAGAGCTTGGTCTGTGTTCCAGGCATCTGTCTCATTCCCTCTGCTCACGAGCCCGCCACACTCAATCAGGGGGCCCTGCCCTGACAACATTAATCCTCCCTCCTCTCCTCCCAAAGTCCTCACCTTTTGACACCATAATCAGATTAAGTTTTCATTTTCTTAATCCTGTTACGATGGCTCAACACATGAATTTTCAGGAGACCTATCCAAACCATATATATATGTGTGTGTGTATATATATATATATATATATATATATATATATATATATGTGTGTGTGTGATGTGTGCGTGTCTATATGTATGTGTGTGTGTGTGTGTGTATGTATATCTTTTCAAAACTGAACAATTGGATAGCTTACAAAATTCCTAAGGTTTGATGTAGCATTCCATTATTAGGAAGCTATCCTACAGCTAAATTTTCACTATGTACCATCGTGTTAGTACTAAGGGCTGTGTGTCATTATATTGATTCTGATAGTAAAAACTGGAATAACCTAAAGGCACAGCTATAGGGGAATGGCTAAATGCAGTGTATCCATTCTGTGGAATGCTGCACAGCCATCAAGAAGGAAGTCTGAGATCCAGATGTCAGCAGGGATGATTTCTTCAGATGCCTCTCTCCTTGGCTTGTTTTCTCACCCTTTTCCCTCGGTGAACGACGATGCCCTACTCTCTCTTTATGACACCAGCCATATTAAATTAGGGTCCACCCTAATGAGCCCAACTGAGTACCTCTTTAAATTAGGTCCTGTCCTTAAACATGGCTACATTCTGAGTACGAGGGGTTAGGACTTTGATATACAAATTTGGGAGGATGGGGGGGGGGACACAATTCAGTTCTATATATATATATATATATTTAAACCATGTGGGGGGGGACTTTTATTTTTAATCTATATTTCTCAATTAGTAGACATTTCTAAATGAGTATAAATTCATATGTTATATTAAGCAATTCTTTAAACTATTAATATGGTATGTTTGCAACTTTTTTTTTCTTTTAGTTTTGCTATAGGGCATGTGTGCTCACCAGAAGGAGACGAGGAGAGAGAGAGAAAGTGAGAAATCATTCCCCCTTGGGGGATGACCACACCGAAATCCCCTCTATTCCACCCCTCTATTCTACATTGGGGCATGCACACACCCATGCCTGCACTGTTTCTCAAGCCCTTGGATCTGAGACTCAAACTGCACAGCCAGCCTTGTGAAATCCAGCTGCCTTAACTTCTGCCACCTGTCTGCCCCGTTTGCAACATTTTATGTCTGAAATTACTTCATATAAAAGTTTTCTTAAACAACATATCATAATAGGGTGGTACCGAGGTCTGTTTAAGGATCTGGAACACATCTCAATGGGCTGGCCGCCAGCCGTAAGAAGAGATCACATAGTCAACATCAATAGCAGAACCAGAATCAGAAAGTCAACCAAAAGAACCACGAAAAGGCAAAGGAGAATTGAGCAACTTTCTGGGAAAAGATAGGAGAAAAGCAGCTTTCTGAGTCTCCCATTTTTTGTGGGAGCTTTTTTATTTTAAGAGAAATTTTTGCCATAAGGTACATGTATTCACCAGACAGACAGAGAGACAGTGAGAAATCACCCCTGAGGATGGCTGGCCACATAGCAATCCCTTCTCCTCCATTCTCCTATCAGGATTTTGAGCATGCATGCACTCCCTCCTGGTGTGAGTTTCAAGCTGCCAGGTCTGGGACTCATGTGGCCAGCCGTGTGGGAGTCCAGTGCCTTAACCACCATGCTTCCTACTGGCCCCTGAGGGAGCTATTTTAAAGGACTAGCAAATTATATGTTTTTGTTTTTGTTTTTTAATGACTGATCTGAAGAAAAATATACTTCTGATACTGTCTTAGTCTGCTACTATGTTGCTAACAGAAATATCTGAGACTGGATGATTTAGAAAGAATATGGGTTTCTTCGACTCATGATTGTGATGACTGGAAAATCCAAAGGCATGGACTGGCATCACAGAGGCCTGTGTTACAACATGGCTCACAGAAGTAGAGAGGATGGCAGACACAGGCAGAAAGAGACACCTGGGGGCAGTCATCTTTCCAACTCACCTCTTCTCTTGAGAGCTGGAACTCACTCAGTCTCACAAGGCAGAATTAATTCAGTCATCCCTCCATTCACAGAGGTCGCTGCCTCTGTGATCCAAACACTGTCCCCTATACCTCACCTTTTAAAGTCTCATCAGCTCCCAAAGCCATTACACTGGGACCCAATTTCAAAACATGAATCTTTGGGGGACAAATCATCAGTCAAACCATACTAATAATGATACTGATTAAGTTTTACATTTAGAGGAAATGAATGGGTCCTGATTAGTGGCACAGCAGTAAAACTCAACATTCTGTGAGGCAGACCATGTGGGGAGGTTGCTGGTTCAAATCAGGAGACCTCCCAGAATATGCTCAGCACATATATACTGGCTGAGACTGGAGGGAAGTTCATGGTATTAAACCCTGTCAGGGATGCTGTCTCCTGTCCCCGCTCTCTATCTGTCTCTTTCACTCAAAGAATAAATAAAATTGGGGGGGGGGGGTGGAAAGGAGGGGAAGAGCATAACAAATCTATTGAATATGCATGGTGATATTTGAAGCTGTTTGGGGACCAAGACCCCACAGAATTGTCATAGAAACATTCAAATAACAAAGCAATAAGTAGGTTATATTAATTCTTCCAATCCAGGAACATGGGATCTCCTTCCACTTTTTTGTGTCATTTTCAATTTCTTTTTTTTTTTTTTTTTTTTTTTTTTTGTCTTCTCGTAGTTTTCCTTATGGAGGTCTTTAACTTCTTTGGTTAGATTTATCACTAAGTATCTTATCGTTTTTGTGGCTATGGTAAATGGAACAACTTTTTTCAGTTCTATTTCAGTCTGCCTGTTGTTGGTATATAGAAATGCTATAGATTTCTGGATATTAATTTTGTATCCTGCAACTTTACTGTATTCATGTATTACTTCCAGGAATTTTTTCATGGAAACCATTGGGTCTTCTATGTATACAATCATGTCATCTGCAAACAGAGAGAGTTTCATCTCTTTTTTTCAAGAGGGAATAAAAAGATGAGAAATATAAAAATAAAGACCTGTAGAGCATGGAAGGAAATTACCCGAGAAATTTTTTTTCATGCAAGTATGGAAGACAGGTGCAGTTACTAAATATCATGTTATAAAAACAGAACAAGATTGATAAACAAGGATTTTATGGCTTAAATGTGTCCCCCTCAAACTCATGCACTGAGATTTGGTTCCAGACTAAGGATAAATACTGAATTTGATTATGGTGTTGAAAGGGGGGACCTTTCAGGGGTGATTGGAGGTGATCAGGCATCATGGTGGGGTCCTGATGATTGGACACTCAAGGCTTTAGAGGGAATGAGACAGAGACACACTGACACAGACATGCATGCTCTTTGCTGCCTTCCATGTGATGTTTTCCGCTGAGTATGCGTCAGCAAGAAGACCCTCGCCAGATGTGTTCCCTTGATATTAGACCCAAAATCATGAGCCAAATAAACTTTTATTCTTTATAAGTCACCTAGATTCTGGTATTTCTGTTATTAGCAATACAACAGACTAAAAAAGAAAATTGGTTCTGGGACTAGGGTTCCCATGATTGAATCAGTCAACCTAAAAGGTAAAGTGAGGCAAACTGTGTAAAGCAAAAGAGGTTTATTTGGGTCAAGTTTGAGGACTGCAGTCCAGCAAGCAACCCAGGTGAACATACTCAGGTTGCCCAAAACCTATGCACCCCAGCTGTACATTCTTTGGGCAGATTTTAAAGGTAAGACCCACAGTAGGAGGAGAGAGAGAGAACTATACTAGCTTTGGGACAATTATCCTTGGCTACCAGGACCAATGACGTGGGTGGCATCATCCCAAGGTTGGACTGGCAGTCTCTGGACAGATGCCCTTGCAGAAGCAGTCTTTGTGTTGGGTTGCAGTGGTCTTTGTGCCATGTTGTAGTTCTGGCAGAATCCTCGAGTAACAGTTCTTGTTACCAGGCACGTTTGCATGAGAAAATACCTCGTCCATGGTCTTCCTGCCTCTGTTTGGTCAGAGGTGAACACAAATTGACATGAATGTCTCCATTTAAATTCTGACAACTTTCACAAATCCTTGTAGGTGGAAAAGGAGAGGGAATGAGACAGACACACAGAGACATGGGCATAGACTCAGGCATTCTTGGTCTGCCCTTGCTGTCACCATGAACTATCTCAGGATCCTGCAGAGTCCCCTCCAGCAAAACACCCTCACCAGATGCAGCCCCTTCATTGTGTAATTTCAAAACCATGAGCTAAGGGGCCACCCAGGTGGTGTGGTGGTTAGGGCATTGGACTCCCATATGGCCAAATGCTGTTTGAGTCTCAGACCTGGCAGCTTGAAAATCATGCCAGGCATGTGTACATGCATGCTCAAAATTACAGGAGAAGAGGGTATTGCAGTGTGGCCATCCCCCTGGGGGACGATTTCTCACTTTCTCTCTCACCATCTCTCTCTGTCTCTCTCCAGCAAGTACAGGCGCTCTATAGCAAAAACAAAAAGCAAGCAAACAAAAAAAGGCAAAATAACCTCTGTTATTCATCATTTACCCAGACTCAAGTATTTCTGTTATTAACAACACAACAGACTAGAACAAAGGATATAACAGAACAGAGTTTTCAAAAAATAAATAATAAGATTAGAAAATACAGGATTTCAAGTCCTTTACTGGAACATGCAACAGTTCCAATGTTTTTTTTCTTATAAATTGATACTTTTGCTAGGATTTAAAAAAAACTTTAAAGCATATTACCCATATTTTAAAATATTTTTCTTTATGTAATCTTGAATTTTTACTGTAGAAGCTATTATTAAAAAATTTGAAATATGAAAGGAAAAAATGTCAATTACAATTCCCTGCTATGTTGGCATGTTTCCTTCTAGAATTTTTCTCTATGAAATATACACAGAGCACACGCATTTCATGACTTGAAGTGCCTACTGAATTTGATTCCCTCTTCCCCAAAAATAATTCTTAATATGAAAAAATCCTCACAATATAAAAAAGCTGAATGACATTTTTCTTGCCTATGTAATCGAGTGGATATTCTATCATATTTACCTGTTCTCTTTTAAGTACTTAAATTGTTTCCAATTGATGATTACTTAGACTACTTCTCAAGAAAGGTCTTTGTGGAATCAGCAGATGGTGAAATGGTTATGTTGCTGGACTGCCATGTAGTTGACCATGGTTCAAGTCCCAGACCTGGCAGCTTAAAACTCTTGCTGGGCACATGGGTATGCATACCCAAAATCCCAAAAGGAGAATGGAGGAGAAGGCATTGTGGCATGGCCATCCTCTCTGGGGGGGGGTGGGGGGGGGTGGGGGGGGGTGGGTGATTTCTCACTTTCTGTCTCTGTTTCTCTCTGTCTTTCTGTCAAGCTCACACACCCTATAGCAAAATCCTCTCTAAAAAAAAAAAGAAAGAAAGAAAGAAAGAAAGAAAGAAAGAAAGAAAGAAAGAAAGGAGAAAGGAAGGAAGGAAGGAAGGAAGGTAGGTAGGTAGGAAGGTCAAGGAAGATTTTGTGTAATCTCAATTTTAAGCATTTCATTAATTTTGTTTTTGAATCTGTATTTAATCACTGTACATCTTTACAGTGTACAACATGGTTTTTCCTAGCATGAATACAGTGTGTGTTAGTCAAGTTAAGGACATTACCACATACATTATCATCAGCAGACAACTTTTCATTGTGTCTATTAAGTGCGTTGCCTTTTCCTGATCCCTCCCTCCTACCCCCAATCTTAAGCATTTTCTTAGGACAGATTCCTATAAAAGAAATTCATGGGCAAAACATAGGAACATATTTTCAGCCTCTGGTGCATCTTGCTTTCCTAAGTGAGGTGACCTGTGGGTCAACGGAAGAGGTTTAACGATGGATTTCAGTAGCTACTTCTGGCCATGGGTACGAATGGCCCTCTTTCCTACATTTTAGGAATGTTTCTTTCCAGTTCCAGTTCTCAGAGGCCTTACTCAGTGCCCTCAAGACTAAAAACATTCAAGCCAAGAGAGGAGAGCAGACGAGGACGCGTGCACGCTAGAGCTGAGCAGAGATCATAGCCGGCCGGCAAGCGCCCAGCAGAGTAAGGGACTGTCCTCAGCAGGAGGGTGGCCGGCAGTGGGCATGGGGGGCTGATGGCCCAGGCGCATCAGAGGAAGCGCGTCGCCGGGCTGTTAGGATGAATTCATGAGCACTTCCCCCACCCATGTTCCTCACCCAGCCTGAATGCCCCTTCCTTCCAGACCTCCTGTTGAAGCCACTCGGATCTCACTCAGACCTCTCGTCTTCAACATTCTCCCATGCTCAGAGTTTATACACTAGGTACTTCTGAGGATGACAAGGTTCATAATACGGCCATGAGGGTTGACAAGCGGCACGGCTAGGAGGAGCACTGAAGCTATAGGTGCTTTGTTTTTGTCTCTGTTTTAATTTCTAGAGAGTATGTGCAAGACAGAGACATGGGGAGAAAGTACCAACCCAGTGAGGCACAGTCATGCCACCATTCCTTTTCCTCCCTCTCCCTCTTTCGGGATTTTGAGCACGCGAGCATACACAACTGGCACAATTTCCAAGTCATGAGGGCCAGGATTCAAACTATGGTCGGACATGTGAGAACCAGCTCATCTAACCACTAGGCGACAGGACTGGCCCAAAGCTATAGGTTTTATATGTAAAAACTGGGGTATCAAATTACTTGCCCAACATAGTGGTAGGTTTTTCACTTCTATTTTGATGAAGAATATAGGACTTTGCATTTATCACAGAATGATTTTTTCACTGATGTGATCTTCTAACAGCTATGATATTTTTTTCCCAATGGGAAAATTTCCCATTTTTGCCTCTCATTTATACCTTTAAACATCTATATATATATATTAACATGACTATGGTTACTAAGGAAAATAAAAGTGAATGGTTTAAACTGCCCAGCCATGGTGACACAGAGTTAGTACAAAGCTCTGTAATGCTGGAAGCCACATGAAGACCAATGTTCAGTTCCTGGGTTGACTTTTACACACTTGGTATACACACATGTACCCATAATCCTGGCTGGCTTGAGGGGAGATCATGATACAAGACTGTTGAAGGTGGTTTTCTCTCAATCTCTCATGAAAAAAAAGTTAAAAAGACTTTAGAAAATTCTGCACATTTCATAGTAAGCTACAAACTCTTATGAAAAAAATTGTGTGACATTTGAAAATATCAATACATAAAAGCCACATAAACAAAAACTTTCTGGAGTCCTTAATGATTTTGTCAATACTTTTTTTGGGAGGCAGGGGGTCAGTTATTTCCTTCAGAGTAAATGGGTCCTGAGATCAAAGGCTTAAGAACCACTATCTCATTATTTTCAAGATCTTTTTTGTTTGTGTAGTCATATATATATATATATATATATATATATATATATATATATATATACACACACACACACATATATATATGACATATTAGACATATGTTTATATATATATATACATATATACACACACACACATATATAAAATTGTCTGCTACAGAGCACCTGTGCTCTTCAGAGAGCCAGAGAGAGAGCCAGAGAAAGTGAGAAATCACCCCCCAGTAGGAACAGTCATGCCTCAATCCTCCCTTCTCCATGTCTCCTTTTGGGGTTTTGGGCATGCAAGCATACACAACCCAAGTATTTTTCAAGCTCCTGGGACTTGTACCTCATAGGTGGCCATGTGGGATTCAGCCTCTTTAACCACCATGCCACCAAGTGGCTCAAGATCCACCACCTTCGTCAATATGGGAAAGTCATACAGGTTAAGAAATCCCATTATCATAAGCAACTGATAAAGTACTAAGTCCTTGGGGCCAGAAGGTGGCATGGTGGTTAAGGTGCTGGACTCCCATATGGCTGCACAGTTTGAGTCCCGGAACTGGTGGCTTGTTTTCTCTCTTTCTCCCTCCCTCTCTGGTCAAATTAAAAATAATAATAATAATGAATAAAATTCTTTTTTTAAAAAGTACCAAGTCCTAAAAAACCTGCCCCTCCCTTAGTCAACATGTGTGAGTTCATGAGTTTAAAAAAGAACCCATACACTTACACATGTGGAGAAATCGTTTGCCATCATGTGAGCTTTCAACAGCAGAGAATCCAATGTGGAGAGAGCTTCACATGCACCTTGCCCTTAAACTAGAGGTGAAAGAACTCACCGTGGGAAGAAACCCTGTGAAGGCAGTGTGGACGAGCCCGGGGCTGAAGCTCCCTCCCGACATGAGAGAACGTGTTCCACAGAGAAAGCCTGTGAATGCTCTAAGCCTTCTGCTTCAAAGTTAGTACCGGAGAGAAACCATTTCTACAAAAAGTCTGTGTAGAAGATTCCTCAAGCTGAGATCCCCTTTTACAGAGTAACAAAAACCCGCACAGGAGACTGAAGAACTGAACTAGTCTAAAAAGGAAACCCCAAATACAGGTTGTTTCTCAGTGAATCCCACCTAAGTCAGCACCAAATAAGAATGTAATGGGGAAGGGTTTACTGGAAACTGCTTGGAAGCCTAAACTGACCTAGGAAGATATGTAACATTAAACAAGGGCAGACAGCTGCAGCATCTTAATTGTGTTAATATCTTAATCCAAATACAGTGATCACCCCCCAGCATGATGTGATCACACCATAATCCTTTCTTCCATGTCTCCAGCATCTCGGGGTTTGGGCCGCACATACGCACCCTGGCAAGTTTTTCAAGCCTGCAGGGCCGGGATTCAAAGCATAATTGGCCATGTAGGATGCAGCTCACAATGCACTGCACTTAACTGTTGCGCTACAAGGCCAGCTCTGCTGTGACACTTATCAAACCACCTATTTCTAAAAGAATAACCTGAGCAAAGGTAATGTAAATAAATGAGGCACAGCTATACAACTGTTCAGGTTAACACAAAATAAATTTAAATATCTATCTATCTGTATTGAAGATGCCAGATGCTTATGTAGCAATATCGTAACCAATTTTGCCAGTTACAGGATTACAGACAGACATACTTTTATCAAAGTGTAAATTACTATAGTTATATCCACCGTTTTGCCAAGAACTAACATCTACTTAAAGACAGGAAGGGGTTAGTTCCTGAGACAGCATGAAAATCTTCCTCTACAGTCAGTGTTAAATATTGGCACACGACCTAGGTATTTTATTGCTGCCACATTGCTGCTACCCTACGAACTTCAATGCCAAACTTTATCATTTCTATTCGAGACTTCAGACTCCGTGAAAAACATGCGTAGAAAACATTTTGTCAGCAATGACTTCAAAATGCTGACAGGCTAGCATCTGTGCAGTCAAACCAAAAGGAAGGAATTAAAAGAGGGAACTCAGGAAGGTCTAGGACAAAGTTAGAATACAAGGTGGCTAGGAGATAAAGGGAACTAAAAACAGGATTTCTAGAACTTAAAAATTTCTCTTCAGAGCAGGCTGCTAGACCAGAAAATTCCCCAAACTCCCTTTTCTAAGTTTTGTAACACGACGCATGTACCAGAGACAGAGAGCGGGAAAGTGAGAAATCACCCCTTGGGGGGAAGGCCACATCACAATCCCTCCTACTCAATACTCCTCTTGGGATTTGGGGCACGTTTGCACATGCACCCGGTGTGATTTTCAAGCTGTAGGGGCCGGGACTCCAACTATGCAGCCAGCCATGTGGGGTCTGGTGCCTTCACCTCCACTCCACCAGCTCCTCAAACTCATTTTCTCAACAAATATTTCAGAAATATCGAAGTTCAACTTTTATGGGGAGAACTTTTAGAAAACAAAATATTAAGAGTTTTAATATCAGAAACTTTTTTTTCATAATCTTTATTCTTCAAAGTTTGAGTTACAAATAAATAGTCCACACCATGTAGCTATGTAGTTTACGATGTACACTCCAGGCAGGAAACAGCAATAACCAAGAATACATTGGGAATTCACTCACAATAAATAACCAATTGCAATAAAGGATGCATCACATTTCAGTGTGGTCCAATATGTACACTATTTAAAAGTGGATCCTCTTTTGAAACATCACAGATGTACATAATTTTCTTACAAAAAAAGGAGCCCACACATCAGAGATTTTTATATTTTTAACTTTTAAAGTTGTAGTGCAGGGACTGATAGTTGAAAAGCTATAAAATCTTGAGTATTTTAGCAGCAAACAAAAAGTTATTGCAGATTAATCTCTTTAAACATTGCTAAAAAATATGGCAGGCTTTCAAGAGCATCCCGGGTATCAACTCCACTACATAAAAACTAAGTAGCATTTAGAAAGTAGATACCACTTTCTATTTTGTTCTGCTTGCAGTAAACACTTTTTAATAAAATCTAAGGTGAAAATTTACCATAGCAGGAAGGATGGAGAAAGGAATGAAGGTGACCATCAGTCTACATGCTACACACTGCCAAACTTACTGTACGTAAATGTTTAAGAACTCTTCACAGAGCTTATTTCCAGAAAATAAGTTCTAAGAATCAACTTTCAGATACACGTATTAGACTTTGCAATTTACTTTGAAATTCCTTAAAGTTTTTCTCTCCATGTATTTATCACATGGTTAAACCAGTAGTTCTTCTTTAACAGAATTTTAATTATACGGTGTTTTTCTTTCCCTCTCCAGTTGGTCATTATTTCTTCTTGGAAGGGTAATATTAGATTTTTCAAGTCACTATTCAAGATAGTTTAGGCTACAGTGATCTGCTTGAAGGAGGTGTCTACTTATTTAATTTCAGTCTCTACTATGGCATTTGACACCTGGCATCTCACACTTAAGGGCTGAAAAATGACAAACTTATATCATATGAGAAAACAAATGGGACTAGACATAGATTAAAACAGCCTCATTAGATGTCTGTGAACTTTTAGTTTGCATTGGTGACAAGCTAACTATTCATCTGACACTATTTCAAATCACGATGATCAGTATCTCACTTTTGAAACATTTTAAAAAAAAAAAAAAAGCACAGCCTCTAATCACCTGGCTAGCTCAGTTGGTAGAGTCTCATATACAACTGTTTATTTAAAAATCACTTGAAAGCAAACCATTATTCCAAAGACAAAATATCAAAACATCAAAAGCAAATTCTCTCTACCGACCCCAGCTTAATTTTTAGATCCCAGCACCCTGATATAGAAGTCCCATGAACTTCCTTTCATATTTTTTACTTCTTTTGGGTATGTACCAAATAATTATTAAAATTTAAACTATGACAAAGACAAAAGCATTTGAAACATAATACAAATATACAAGAATACAGAACAGTTGAAAACAAAACAAAACACCCCATGACAACGTCTCTAGAGAGTTTATTTGTGATGTGACAGGACTGCAGTCCTGGCTCCTCCTCTTAAGACTGACACATAGACCTATGTTCATGTCATTTCATCTTTCTTTTTGTCTTTTTGATGCCTACAGAGAATCAAGAAAACAACTGTCTAACATGAACAATGTAGTACAAATGGCTTTAAGTCTCATTTAACCATATTTTCATTTGTGCAGTATTTCTCTTGATAATCCTAAAATAACAACAGACAAGCAATACCTCTGTGTATTATACAAGCAATGCTTTTGGAATTTCGATACTAACATTAAACTTACAAATTGTAACTCATCTTATTACAAAGTTATTTAAATTCTCATGTATCTTAGTGAAAATGCTATTATCAGAAAAATTCTAAATTATTTCACTTGCCAGTGTAGAAAGATTACAGTAGAAAAAAAAGGATACGGTGCTTTTTTAATAGGGTAGCACCAATGCCACTTTCCCAGAGACACACACACACACACAAACACACACACACCATTGCAAAATTTTTAAAAATCCTAATTTTGAAGTGAGATATATGATTACATATCAAGACTAAAATAGAATAGGTGAGATTGGGGCAGGATGGTTTTCCATGCTGCATGTGTTCATATATGTACACCACAACAGTAACTTCCTATCCTTTGTTTCCTAAATGTCTCCCTTTCAGACAGAATTGCTCCTATTTGAGTTTGGGTATTTTCCTTGCTTCGATAGCTAAATAAAGACCCGGTGTACAGTGACAGTAAGCTACCAGAGACTAATTATCAGCCGGGGCTACACTTGCTGGGCTAAGCCACGGCCCACTCCTACTATTAGTTTCATGCAGCACCAACCAAACTTCATTCTTCTCCTAATAAAAAATAAATGTATAAAGAAGACACTGTCAGGCATATATTCACAAGCTCTCGATTTCAAAACATAAGTATGGGTATATTTATTTCTCTCAAATGCATACAAGACAATAATTACACAGCAACAAATCTTTTGTTCAACAATGATTTGATTCATAAGCATTTGAAATTTACATAATTTCACATCAATACCCTTGTATTTTTAAATACAGTAAGTAAAAAAGCCCCCCCAAATAACCATTCTTATATTTCCTATTTATCCCTCTATACATCCAAACTTTAAAAAGTTACAAACTGAACATTATACAGAACATATAAATCATGTTTAAAAACTTGAGGTCTTAAAATCACGGCTTCTCCAATATAATTCAGAAAAATTCTTATACTGACATACAGTCATGGTGGTAAAGTAAATTGGAAGTGGGAAAAAAGAAAAAAGAAACAGACACAAATTTGCCGTCTTAACGTTTTACTAATCTTATCAGTTAAAAATGGTGATGTCATGACAAATAACAGTTTGGGTTTAATATGAGGAATGGAGTTTGCCTCACAGTTTGAGACATGCATTTCAAGTATTTTCCTATTTGATCTGAGCTCACTGTAGCAAACTGATGCCAAAAGAGAATAATTATTTTCTTCCATACATTCGCTCAATGTCCGCCTGATAATGTGTTTTAAGCTCTTTCCGTTTCAGCTTGAAGGCATCTGTCACCAGACCTGTTTCAGGGGTCCATGGTTCAGGGCTCAAACGAATTTTTACTGGAATTTCAAATTTTTCCAGACTTGCTGCAATGATGGGAAGAAAAAAATGCAAACGCATTAAAAATGGACGATTAAAATTCTTATCAAGTAATATTACTTCTCCAGTCTTTGAATACTTATGAAAGTGTAAAACCAACAAATAAGCTATGAATCACTTTCTTAAAAAACTTTATTATTATTATTATTCGTTTTAATCTGATCAAAGAAAGACAGAGAGAGAAAGCAAGAAAGCAAGCTGCCAGGTTTCAGACTTGAACCATGGTCAGCCACGTGGGAGTCCAGCGTCTTTAACCACACACCAGCTGCCAGCCCCAGCTACTAATCACTTTTAAAAAAAATCTATGCCTCAGAAAAACAAGAAAAAAAAAAAAGATATGTGAGAATGTTAAGTCCCATCAATAGGAGAATGAGTTTAATAAAATAATATACAGGCATAAAGTAGAATATAATTTATCATTAAAAATTATATGGGCATCTAATATAGTCTTAAAAAGAGAAGAAAGAGGCATCCCAGGCTGGGTAAGCTTACATGCATGTGGGTGTGTGGGCCAAGGATACACACCACGCTGGAGAGCAGAAGAGCAATGCCTAAGGGTTAGGATCCAGGAGAAAGGAAAGGAGGAACTTCAGGTTTTTCTTTACACCAATTTGCTTTCCTTGATTTACTATAGAGAGCACAATGATTTCAGAAATTTTAAAATAATAAAACTTAAAGAGAATCTTGTCATTGAACCAGGCTGCTCACTATAAGTTAGTGGAGACTGAACAGTTGCTCGCCACTGTGTTCCTAACACATTCTGTGATACCCAGGAGGTTAGTAATGGAAGGAGGGAGGGAGGAGAGGATGGAGGAGAGAGGGAGCAAAAGGAGAGAAGGAAAGGAAAGCATCTGAGGGAGGTGAAGAAGGAGATAGAGTTTGTTTGTGTGTGTGTTTAAGAATTATTAGTTTAATTTTGTTTGTCACTATTATTTTTTAATTTCACCAGAGAGAAAAAAAAAGGGCAAAGAAAGCTAGCAAACACCAGGTCCGGGACTTGAACCACAGATAGCAATGTGGGAGTTCAGCATCTAAATTACCACGCTACCTGCCAGCCTCGAGGGAAATGTATTTTTAAAGAAATACACATCCATGAAATGTGACTTCTTTTTCAAGCATGTATTCAACAAATGCTTACTGAAAACAAATTACTAGATGTGAAGTGCATGACTAACTATTCCTTTACCAGTACCAAAACGAACAGTCCCTGTTGTCAAGGGGCACACGCTCTAACGGGGGAAACGGACACACTGAGCACAGTAACATACAAGAGGAACTGTGTTGCAGACGCACGCCGTCAGCAAGATGGAATAAGAAAGCCCAGCCCCTCCTTCTTTCATAGGAACACGGATTCAACCATGACACACAGACCTATATATTGCCTATATGAGGAATCCAGAAACCAGTTTCAAGGTTCCTATACTCCAGGTGTGAAGCCAACTGCACAAGTCTGGCAGAAAAATACATGGCATTCACTTGCCAGAATCCCTCCTTCTCAGCCCAGGGCAGAACAGTAGGGAGGAAGTCTCCCAACCCAACTTCTCCCTGATGAAGAAAAGGAGTGGCATGTACCCCCAACATCCTGGCTTGTAGAGTGTGACCAGAAGGACTGGGTTCTCTTTCATGTGCATGTGAGCACAAATAGCCATGGGTGCCAGGTGGGGGGCAGTGGACCTGCACCAGAGACTGTAGTATCACAGACAGACACTAGATGGAGCTCCAGCACCATGGCTTCCATATCACCAGGAGGTCTACATTACTGCAGACAGACCGGGGAAGCTCCTGAGTGGAGACAGGCAAACCTCATCAATTATCAATAGATCACGCCCATAAACCCAGAGACGATGCATCCACAGAAAAGGCTTGGCATAGCTCCAGAATCTCTAGCAGGGCTCACTGGAGAAACTCCTCCCAGACCCAAACCAGACCACAGAGATTAACAAATGTAGCTGACTTGTCCGATCCCTGAGTCTCAATGAAAAAATAATTAAGGCATAAAAAAAAAGAAAAAAGAAAACATAGCCTATCAAAAAGATCAAATTGTGGGAACCAGCAGTTAGCGTAATGGCTATGTCACTGGACTCCCACGTAGTCGATCGCGGTTCGCGTCTCGGACCCGGTGGCTTACAACTCACGCCGGGCGCGTGTGCGTGCGTGCCCAAGATCCCGAGAGGAGAATGGAGGAGAAGGGATTGCGGCGTGACCATCCCCCCTGGGGGGTGATTTCTCGCTTTCTGTCTCTATGTCTCTCTCTGTCTCTCTGGCGAGTGCACGCGCCCTATAGCGAAAAACCTCTCCAAAAATAAAAAAAGATCAAATTGTGAGACCAGTAGATGGCGTAGGAAAAAACTTATAAAAAAAATTGAATCTTCAGTAACCATTCTCAAAGAAACAGAATGTTAATCACCAAGGAATTCAGAATAACTGTCTTAAAGATGCTCAATTAATGAAAAGAAAGTAGAGAGACAACTGAACAATTTTTGTTTTTAAATAAAGGCAATATATGGGACCAGCAGATGCTATAGCAGTTATATCACTGGACTCCCACATGGACGACCACAGTTCAAGTCCTGGATGCAGAGGCTTGAAACTCACACCAGGTGCATGTGCATGTGTGCCCAATATCTCGGGAGGAGAATGGAGAAGGGATTGTGGCAGGCGCATCTACCCCCACCCCAGGGGTGATTTCTTACTTTCCCTCTCACTGTCTCTTTCTCCACTGAATGCATGCACCCTAAAGCAAAAACCTATTCAAAACAAAACATGAATTAAGAATATAGATTAAAAAGAAGACTAACAAGAATCAAACAAAAATTCTGGAAATAAATACAGTAAATGAAATGAAAAATTCATTAGAAGACTCAACAGAAAATGTGACCATGCAGAAGAGTCAGCAAACTCAGAGACAGGATTTTCTTAAATCACTGAGGCAGAGGAGCAAACAATAAAATGAAGAGAGCCTAAGAAACCCTGGGGACACTATCAGGTGGAAAACATGCATCACAGGAGCCCCAGAATGAGAAGAGAAAAAGGAGTAAAGAGGCGATCAGAAGAACTATAATGGCTGAAAACTTTCTACATCTGAGGACAGAAATAACCATACAAATTTAAGAAGTTCAAAGAACTCCACTAGGATAAATCTAAAGAGAACTACACCAAGACACATTATAATTAAGCTGTCGAAAGTCACAAAGAATCTTGAAAGCAGCAAGAGAAAAATGACTCATTACATATAAGTGATCTCCCACTAGGTACTATCAGATTTCTCAGAAGAAAGTTTACAGGCTAGAAAAGAATGGGATGATATATTCAAAATACTGAAATAAAAAAATTGCCACCCCAAGAATACAATACCCAGCAAATCGTTCTTCAAAAATAAAGGAAAGACTCAGCCACAGTGATACAGATGGAAGGGCATGCGACTGTATAATTCTGGAGGCATGAGCGGGCCCAGGGTTCAGACTACAGGTCACCCCGGGTATGTGCCTAGGATCCCAGCTGGATGGAAGGCTGGCAGGGTGTGGAGGATAAGAAAAGATCGTGGTGACATGGTAATACCCTGTCAAGGAACTGCGGTCTGTGTCTCTCTCAAGAAATAAGTAAACTTAACATCAAGACTTTCCTTGATAAATCATATAGTCCAGCAATTCCACTCCTGGGTATCTACCCAAAGGATATAACATTCAGTTTATTGTGGTATTATTCACAATTACTAAGACATGAAACCAACCCAAATGCCCACAATAGATGAATGGATTGAAAAGTGTGGAACATATACCCTATAGACTACTACTAAGCCATAAAAAAACAGGAAGACCTTGCATTTGATAGAAAGTGGAAGAATATGGAAGATTTACTGCTGAGTGAAGCAAGCCATGCTATGAAACAGACACACTGTATGTCTCCACTTAATATATACCAACTGTTCACACTCTACAGAGGAACTGAAAGATTAGAGGATATAGAGGCATGGAAAATGGTTATGGATACTGGAGACAATGTGGGAAGAGGGTGAGAGAAGGCAGAGTGTGAGGAAAGGAATAAAAGCGAAAAATAGAGAGGCAAGACATTTATGGGACACAGAAATGGATGATTATTTGTTGATGATAAAGTGTATATAGTATCTTCAGCTGGACTGCTATGAAGCGTATTCATGTTGGGGTAAATTCACTATTCATCACCGCAGTGAGGTATAGTGATTGAATGATTAACATAATGTAACATAAAAAGCTAAACAAGACCTGAGAAAGTTCATCACCACTAGATGTACCCTATAAGAAACAATGGAGGGAGGGGCCAGCAGACGTATGGCTGTTATGGTGCTGGACTCCCACATGGCTGACTGGGTTTGAATTGCAGGCCTAGTGGCTTGCTATCTCTCTCTCTCTCGTCAAATTAAAAAATTTTCATAATTTTTTTTTTTTTAAAAAAAAAAGAACAATAGAGGGACCACTAGATGACATAATGACCACATCACTGGACTCCCATGAAGTCAACTGCGTTCAAGTCCCAGATCCGGTGTTTTAAAACTCATGCCGGGCGTGTGTGTGTGTATGTGTGTGTGTGTGTACGTGCCCCCAAGATCCCAAGAGGAGAATGGAGAAGGAATCGTGGCATGGCCACCCTCCCCGCCCAGGGGTGGTGGTGGGAATGTGATTTCTCACTTTCTCTCTCTCTGGCAAGCACACATGCCCTATAGCAAAAATCTCTCTCCTTTTTTTTTTTTTTAAAAAAAAAGAGGTGATTAGTGTCATCAATAACATAAACCAGGGGGACCAGGGATATAAAAGAGTAAAGTTTTTATCTCACATAGAAATTAAGTTGTTCCAGCTTAAAGCAGAGTGTTTTAGCTCTATGCTGTTTTATGTAATTGAACTGGTAACCAAAAAGAAAATACCTATCTATAGAACATACATGGAGAGAAAGGAGAAAGATATTGAAATGTGTCAATACAACAAAATCAACAAAACAAAGAACGGCAGCAAGGGAGGAAAGTTGAAGACAAAAAGACCCAGTTAATAAGGGCCAGCTCCATGGCACAGTGGTAATGCACGGCTCAAGCAAAACCAGATGCCACTTGGTGACTGCAGTTTGAATCCCCAGCCTCGCTGACCTGAAAACACATTGAACATGAGAATAAGTACCCAAGATTCAGTGGGCTGGACTCAAAGGAAATTAATCGGACGTTGTGAGAATGCTCATCTCTCTCTCTCTTGCATGTGTTCTATCATGAATAAAGAAAAAAATTATTAACAAAACAGTAAGTTCATCCATATTAGTAATGATCTGTCCTGGTAAATGAGCCAAACACTCAATATAAAAATAAAAACATAGATTGGATGGATGGATTTAAAAAAAAAAAAACTGAACAAACAAAAAACAAAAACAAGATCCACATATATGCTCCCAAGCCAGCCAATGGTGTGGTGGTTGGTTGAGGTATCTGGATCCCATATGGCCGACTGCCTGGTTCAAGTCCAGAACCCAGCAGCTTGAACACACCAGGTGCACGTCCATACATGTCCAAAATCCTGAGAGGAAAATGGAGAGGGGATCGATCACAGCACCTATCCCTCCTGGAGAGTGCTTTCTCACTTTCTCCCTCTCTCTGGTGAGCACATGCACCCTATTAGCAAGTTTCAAACTAACAAACATAAAACAAATAAATGCTCTCTACAAGAAACTCACATAAGATCAAAGGGCACACATACTATACAAGTGAAAGGATGGGAAAAGATACTCTATGCAAATAGGAACCTAAAAAGAGAAAAGATGGCTATATTTACATCAGGTAAAATAGACTTGAAGACAAAAAATGGTCACAAAATACAAAGAAGGCTGACATGTAACATAAAAAGGTTAATTTTCTAGGTAGATACAACAGTTTCCAACATTAGAATTCCTAAATATATTAAGTACTAACAGAACCAAAGAGAGAAACAGACAACAATACAGTAATAGTGGAAGACTTCAATACTCCACTTTAAATTACTGGGAGATCAGATAGAAGATGAGGAAAAAAAGGACGTGGACAACATTACAGGCCAAATTGTACCTAACAGACTAACACAGAAACTCCATTACCAACAATGAGAGAATTCACATTCTCCTGAAGCACACATGAAACATTCTCCCAGATAAGCCACAAAACAAAACTTTTTATCTATTTTGTTTGTTTGTTTTTTCCCACGATAGAGAGCATGTGCACAACAGGGGGAGAGGCACTCTCCTCAGAGCTCAGTCATGCCACAAAATAGATGTTGATGTGAAGGTATTTGGTATAGCCTAGATAATCTCAATGGGCCTTATTCAATCAGCTAAAAGGCCTTAAGAGTCTTGCACTTGGGCCAACAGGTGGCATGGTGGTTAAGGTGTTGGACTTCTACCCAAATGGCTGGCCCGGTAGCCATTGGTTAAATTGGTTAAATGTAAATTTACATTTTTCATAATCTAGTAACATACCCAAATAAAATAAAAATGCATGTTTATATTATACTCAATGGTGAAAACACAAAACACATAGCTGTTTTTATTAAAACAATATTACATTAGCCTTAGACCCAAAGAAAAAAGGATATAGGACATACTGGTACAAACAACCACTGTACATTAACATTGTACAAAGTTCCAAAGTTCTGGACAGTTCACTGGGGAGTAGTGTGGTCAGGAAACCGAGCAGGGCTTTGAGAACATCTGAGATAAGAGCAGGAAGGGCCAAGCCAGAAAACAAAGATTGCAGAGACGAGAACATTCCAGAAACACGTACATCTGTTTGGTGGGAGTGGATGACCGGCGTGTCCTACAGAAGGGGTTTGGAGGGAGACTCATGGTAGGAATGAACAGGAAATGATGTACCCTAAGCCCGATAATGTAACAGGCTAGACGGATGTAAGTGCTTTCTTCTCATAGCAGCTCTCGGAATAGTTGAACAGAACACTCACCTGAAATAGCAGCTTCAGAAAGCACTTTGAGTACCTCGTTTTCCATTTCACAACTATTACACAGCTCCTCCCAAGTCCCTTCAAGTCCCTTCTTTCGAGCTAGTTCTGTGAGTTCCTTTTGATTTGGCACAACAAATCCAATGACGTAAGAATGATAGCTGGAATACATAAAGGATCACTTAGCTAAGGAAACGGTATACTGTGTTAACTCAGGTACTGATTAAATTGACATTCAAAAATTAACTCATTTACTATGCTTTGAAAAATGCATGCACCATACTTGGTACTGGAATACTTACTTGATACAGCAGCCAGCTGTACTGTTTGAGTTTTAACACATTACAGTGCTCTGGCAGAGTCTGTTGTTAAATAAAGCTTGTGCTGTCACTTTATGATCAATTTCAAGTATGCATATAGTGCCAGGTACACATTATTTTTTAAAGAAAATTACAAATAATAGAAACTTCATCTTTAAAAAAATCAGTAATTCATGTCAACAGAGTAAACAAAAATAAACCTAATGTAAATTAGGAACTATATGCAAAGTAATTCAGCACCAAATCCAAACAATGTGACTATATTCTTAAAGAACATAAACGCTAACCTGTAGGAATAGTAACAGCATTAGGAAGAGAAAAACAGTGCTGGCTCCTAGCATGTAAGTAAAATCTGAAACTGTACCATCACTAAGGAAAATGCTAAATGGCTAACTAAAGGGCAGAATCATTTGTAATTCAGTATGTTTCATCTTTAACTTGGGTTATACCCAAAAGTCTATTTCTAAAGTGATTTTTCTGATTCCAGATTTTCTTGACTTCCCCATCTTGAATTCCTGATCATTAACACGAGAATAATTGCTACGTGCAATAATACCACTGTGGAAAAATGCACTCCGCGTTCCAATCTGAAATTCCAATACATTTCCTGAGAACACAGGTGTGAGATTATAGCTGCCGCTGTAGCACCGAAGGCCAGGGAGGCTACTTGCTGAGCCACAGCTTATGGCAGGACCCTGCCGAGGGCCGGCCCAGCAGGCTCGAGTGTAGGGGAGGACAGCAAGCGCTAACCAGAGTACTGTCCACTGACACTTCTGTACTCCCTTTCTTCTGGGGCGCTTCTGTGCAGCTTCCCTGTGCCGAGGAATAGCAGCTGGGGACACAAAGGCAGCAGGGAAGAAGATCTTATGTTCTCCACCTCCCTACGACATAGGCCCGGACAGTGAGATCTCAGCAGAAAGCGGGGACATCAGGGAAGGGGAGGAGAGCAAGCACCATGAGGAGGGAGTCGGCTAAAGGCTGTAACGAGAAGGAAGTGGTTCCCAGAGACAACAGATAAGAAGGAGGAGCTCTTGGATGGTTTCACCAAGAAAGCCCAGGTAGGCAGCAAATGCCTATAACACACTGAATGTCGCAGGTAAAAGTGGATCAATTCCACTTTCTTACCTGTTTGCATATGCACAAATGTTATCTATCAGTGGAAGATTCTTCAAAGCTGCCTCTACCTTCCCGAGAGAAACATATTCTCCTGCCTGTAGTTTTACAAGGTCTTTTTTACGATCTGTGTAAAACAAGCAAAGGTGAGGATGGGGAAACGAAGAAAATAAAAACACTTTCAATATATATAAACACTGGCCATCCCCCTAAATAATTTGTTATCAATTATCTTAAATGTTGCTAAATTAAACATTAATGATTACGCTAAAATTAAAGTCCTACTTTTCGTATTATTAAAAATTCTTTTAAAAGAGAAACAACTAACTTCTACTTAAGGGATCCCATCACCACAGCCCTAGGCATGCCCTGCTGTACACGTATGCTCTGCTATCATTAACAGCAGGGCGGTGGAAAAGGTGCTCAACGCCCTCTGCACACTCACAACACTTTGATTCAAAATGGTACTGCTAAGTGGAAACACTCTCGACCTATAGGTTTGGAAAGATTTCTATAAGTGAGGCCTAAGCCCAGTCTTAAAAAGAGTGAGCAGGAGAGTGACAATGGCAGAAGTCAGAAATGTGTTGGCTAGAATTACCACAGCAGAAGGGGAAACAACTCAAGAGAGAGGTGGAGAGGTGCACAATGGTCAGGTAACAGGGCTCCCTGAACCGAGCTTCAAGGCAGCCATGAAAGCTTTCAGCAAGGAGGAGACCTGGTAAAAATCAGTGTCAGGACCACACAGTGGCAGTGAGAGGGGTGTGCCTAAAGGGAACTACACAGTGACAGCGGAATTTTTTTCCTTTTTCTTCTTTTTTGTTGGAGAGGCTTTTGCTATAGGGCGCGTGCACTCACCAGAAAGACAGAGAGAGACAGAAAATGAGAAATCACCCCCCAGGGGAAATGGCCATGCCGCAATCCCTTCTCCTCTATTCTCCTCTCAGGATCTTGGGCACCCACGGATATGCGCCTGGCGTGAGTTTAAGCCACCAGGTCTGGAACTAGAACCGCAGTTGACTACATAGGAGTCCAGCAACGTAGCCATTATGCCATCTACTGGTACCGACAGTGCAATTTCTTACCACAGGGTGGAAGAAAGTGCAGGCTGTCCTACAATTAGAGCAAGAGGACCAGAAAAAGCGAAGAGGATGATTTGAAGGCATATATCTTGTAAGTTGTATTACAGGGATATGGAATAAGCATGGGCTGCCAATCAAAGAGAAATGTATAGCATATCCTGGGAGTCCAGGTGGCACGACCAGGAGGAAATGTCATTTGCCAGAAAAAAAAAAAAAAAAAAAAAACTATGAGGGAAAGCGAAAGAGACTTTTCGCCCATCTGGGCCGTAGTACTGAGCCGCCTGGCTTTTCTGCTTTCTCAGGCACAGACGGACACAGTTCAGACAGCAGAGCCTTGCCCAGTAACCTAGGGATACCAAAGAATTCACAGAAATTGGTTTTCCAAATACAAGCAGGAAAGAATGACCAAGAGTCGTCTACCACTGCTGCTGAACAGTTCTTGAGACCTCAAAATGTGGCAAGTCTTATTATTCCACAAGCCCTATTAAAGACTGTTATGTTCCAGGAATAGAACAGAACATGTCAACATTACATGAAGATAAAATTACATTATTAAACATCTTCTCTAAATACACAGCCCTTGATATGTAAACCTATTACAGAAACATTTACTTTTGAAAACATGTTACCGCTCACCGATAATCTTTAAACAGCCGTCGGGGTCAAACTCTCCAATATCTCCAGTACAGAGCCACCTCTGTCCGTTTTCATCTTCAAAGAAATCAGCTTTTGTTTTGGCTTCATTTTTGTAGTATCCCATTGTCACATTTTGGCCACCAATAAGAATTTCACCCCTGGGGTGTGGTTTATCAGTATTGAAGTATCCACCTAACACACATAGAATAATTTAGAGTTAATTTGATGTTTTTAGCCCTATGCACAAGTAAAACTCTGAAAGATCAGTTTCTAAACAGAGAGACTTTAATCCAACTAGAGTTTCCCAAAGGAAACAGAGTAGACATGGTAAGTTAATAAAGCTTATCAATATAAAACTAAGTGTAAAATTCCATTTGTTGAACCGTAAATACGTATCTCTTTTTTTTTGAGAGTTTTTCGCTATAGGACACATGCACTCGCCAGACAGACAGAGAGAGACAGAGAGATAGAAAGCGAGAAATCACCCCCCAGGGGGGATGGCCACGCCGCAATCCCTTCTCCTCCATTCTCCTCTTGGGATCTTGGGCACACATGCACACGCATCCGGCGTGAGTTTAAGCCGCCGGGTCCAGGACTTGAACCATGGTCTACTACATGGGAGTCCAGCAACATAGCCATTACACCAACTGCTGGTCCCAATATGTATCTCTTTAAACTACTATTCGAAAAAAAAATTACACTCCAAAATTGAACAACCTCTGTCTATTATATAAAACACTTAGAAATATTACAGAGGTATACTGCTTCAAAGATGCTACTGTTTTAGGGCCAGCACGTGGCGTGGAGGTTAAGGCACTGGACTCCTACAGAGCAGACTGCAGTTCAAGCTCCAGATCTGGTGGCTTGAAAATTTCACCAGGCACGTGTGCATGCATCCTCAAAGTCCCAGGAGAGAATGTAAGAGAAGGGACTGCAGCATGGCTATGCCCCCAGGGGGTGATTTCTTACTTTCTCTCTCACTGTCTCTCTCCCGTAAATGTATATGCCCTGTGGCAAAAACCTTAAAGAGAAGAAAAAATGTTACTGTCTTAAATACTATACTAATAAAATGATAAAAAGTATTAAGCCATGCATTTTAATACAGAACAAATCTGCTATAAAATCGAATTACTGTATACATTTTAATGAGATCAAATACATGTTTTTTGTCAATTGTCCGAGGGCAGATATAGTCACTGACAATTTAGAAAGAGAAAAAGACAGAAAGTGAGAAAGCACCCCATGAGGTGTGGTCATGTCCAATCCCTTCTCCTCCACTTCTCCCTCCTTTCAGGATTTTGGGGGCCCACGCGCACGCATGCATATGCACACACACACATGCGCCTGGTATGTCCTCAAGCCACCACGTCCAGACTGGAACTGCACAACTGGTCCTGTGGAATCTAGCTCATGAAACTACCAGGCCATGGGGTGGCCCTAAGTGATTAATACTTAAATGGTATAATCAACAGACTTTGATGGAATTATAGTGAAAATTTCCTTCTGACAATTCTATGTTAAAGCCCTCAGGGAAAACAAAGAAAAAAGAAAACATACAAAATGCTATAGTGCCATAAAATACATTTTATGATTTTGCTTCTACAATATAAAATTAGAATCATTCTTTAGAGTCATCTTTGAAACAAGCAAAATAAATGTATTCATACAGTTCTATTGGGTCATCAGAAAAGTCATAATGCATTTTTGCACAGAAAAATAGAAAAATGTCATGACCTTCCCAACAATCCAACAGATAAAATGTATCTATCATTAACGAAAAATAAGCACCTATAGGTGATTTTTTTGTCTAAAATAAGGAATGAAATGAAGTACAATTCTAATTTTAAAGTTTAATATTATAAAAATTAATGCTCGGCAGTTAAATTAGGTTATTACCTTCCTCCCAGTTCTTTAATTTGATTTCACAGCAAACTAATGGTGCTCCCACTCTGCCAGTGTTGTAGTCCCATACTGAGATGCAAACAGAGGAAAGATATTGATAATGGTAATTAGTAAATTATTTCATTTTCCCAAATTACCAAATGTTTATTCTAAAACTTGGATATGCCCAGATTCTTAAAAAACAAAAGTTACAAACTGGTGAACCACTGGCTGTGTGGCCTGCACAGGTGTGCTGCTTAGCCGACAATGTTTTTTAAAAAAAACCTGAATTAGTTATTACCACTTTTAAAAAACAAGAAGTTTTACAGTTGATGTCAGGCATGCTGGCTCTAGCTCCCACAGAATCCTGAACGCTCACATTTTCCTAGATCTGGGCCCACTTCACTCATGTAAGTGTTACCCAGTCCATGAGTTCGTAGCCCTTCGGGTTTACACCTGCTCCACTTTCTTATGCCCAAACAGCACTGCAGTACCAATGACCTTTCAAGTCTTCTCAAAATCACCACTTCAAAGGGAGACTTGTGCAGCTTCCCACACGTCGTCAGCTTCTGCGATCCCACCACATACGATACGAAATTCAGGCTGGCACTAACCGTCTGTGATTGTTCCTGCCCCAGCAGATTCAGTTAGGCCGTATCCCTGACCAACAGGACAGCAAAAACATATATTCATGAACCGCTGCGTGGTCGCAGAGAGTGGAGCACCGCCACACAAGAGAAGCCGAATATTTCCTCCTAACAAGCCTCGAACTTTCCGGAAAACAAAGCTAAAAAAAATTAGAGAATTTCAGGGTTATAAAACTGAATGAGATCTTCCCAAACATTTAGACTAATCTCTCTCAATTCTGATATATGAGATTCTAGGTTACGTGACTTATCCAAGGTCACACAGTCAATACAGGAGATTCTTTCAAATTCCACTCCTTAAATCTTAATTTTTACTAGTTAAACAAGGTAAAGAATATATGATTTCTTCTTAAGAACTTTTCTAGTATCCGCAATCCCTTCTCTATTCTCCTCTTGGAATTTTGGGCACACACACACATGCATCCAGCATGATTTTCAAACCATGGGGTCCATGATTCAAAGCACAGTTGACCATGTGGGAGTCCAGCACCTTAACCACTAGGCTACTTGCTGGCCCTTTGAAAACTATTAACAATCTCATAGTAAATAATTTGGGGGCCAGCAGGTGGCATAATGGTTAAGGCGCTAGATCCCATATGGTCGACCCTGAGTTTCAAGTCCCAGATTTGACAACTTGAAAAACACAAGGTGCATGTACATGCACACCTGCCCAAAGTCCTGACAGAGGAACAGAGAAGGGATTGCAGTGTGACCATCTCCCCAGGGAGTGATTTCTCACTTACCCTCTTTGTCTCCCTCCAGTGAGGGCATGTGTCCTATGGTAAAAATCTAAAAATAATTTGGGGGACCAACCAGTGGCATGGTGGTTAAGATGGCTGGATCCCACAGGGACAACTGCAAGGCTCAAGTTCTAGACCTGGTAACTTAAAAATGCACAAGTGTATGTGTGTCCAAAACCTGGAAAGAAAAAAATGGAGAGGAGACTGCGGCATGACCTTCTCCTGGGGGGTGTTTTTTCACTTTCCTTCTCTCTCTGTGGGGCGTGCACACACCCTCTAGCAAAATTAAGATGGCAATAATGTATAATCACACATTACATAACTGAGAAACAAACTGGGCACCTGTCCATGCGTGCCCAAAACCCTTACAGAGGGAGAGATGAAGGAGCAAAGACTACAGCGTGGCCAACCCCACAAGCAGGGCTTGCTCACACTCTCTCTGTCTCCGTGAGTGCAAGCACCCTCTGGCAAACTTTAAAAACAAAACAAACAAACAAAAAAAAACTGTCATATTTTCGTTTTTCAAATTTCTAAACTTGTTTTAAAACTACATCTACTTATTTTATTAATACTACAAAAATACAGGTCTCAAGTAAAACTGGTCATGTAAAACTTAAAACAGAAACATTTAATATTATTCAGGTACCATTTTATGTTTGTATTAAAATAAATTTAAAAGCAAAGAGAAACTTTTTCTCCTAATTAAAATCCTAAGCACCCACAATATTAAACATCACAAAATCGTAAGTGAAAAACTTTTTGACATTACATTCACGTTATTCCAATGCAGATGGATTTTTGAGGAGTTCCTCTGACTTTTCTTAAGGAATTATTTTAATTATTATTATCATTATTATTTTTTTAATTTGCTATAGGGCACCTGAACTCACCAGAGGAACAAAGAGAGAGAAAGTGAGAAAGTAAGTCACCAGGTTTGGGACTCGAACCAGTCAGCCATGTGAGAGTCCAGTCCCTTATTCACCAGGCTACCTGCTGGCCCCTCCCTTTAATTTATTTTAAAATAAATTGATTTCTTACAACTATTCCAATTGATTGAGCTATTAATCTAAATTAAACGATTAAATTGTCAAGGGGAAATGGGGGGGGGGTCCTTTACTTACTTGTCACACAGTGGCGTACTATGACCTTTTGAAATCTGTTCCATTTTGTAATTATAAGCCAGAATGAACAGATTACGTTGAAAACTGCTCATTTCGTTCACTTTATTCATGACATTTTTGTAGATCCGATCCATGATTTCCTAGATGTACAAAAAGAGTTAATGTTATAACCAATGGTATTGGCTGCCTTACATATTCAAATCTTAACATCCTAATGATTCCCCAACAATAATAAGGTATTTTTAAAATATATTCTATCAGGACCAAATTTTAAAAATAAGAGCCACGATTAGTTTAAAAAGGAGGCTTTTTCTAAACAATTTCCCTTTAGGCAGAAATGTAATGATAACTAGGTACTCATATATCAATAGTAAGAAACACTGAAATGAAAGTCTTACAGGAGGAACATACCCTTATCGATTCCTTTCATTTCAATGACAGAGAACACGTGTGCACCAAGGGAGGCGAGGGAGGACGCAACCTTGACAGGGTCTGGTTCCACCATGATCCTATTTCCCTGCGTCTCCTCCAACCTCCTCAGATCCTGGGGGCCTATGCCCAGCATGTTTTCAGGTTGAGGCAGGTATCCGAACCTGTGGCTGGCCATGCAGTGTACTGCACCGCAGCCCAGTACGCTGTGGACAGTGCTACGTAGGCTGGGCCCATTATCGAGTCCTGATACCGTTTTGCTTGTTTATCTTATTTATTCTGAAATAAAAACTAAGCTCACAAAATAAATGAACTACCAGAAATCGTTTCTAAAAATCTCGCAACTATTTTACAAAGCCATAGTCTCTCCTTTGCTCACAAAGAACCCTGGCACTTTTGTTTAGTTGGATGTTGGTTATCTTTTAGTGCTATACCCAGGAAACTTTTCTTGATAGCACTGCAATTTTGCTTGCTACAAGGTCCATGCCTGTATTTTAATGTATACTTCAATGACTTAATTTTTCGTCTACAATTTAAAATCATATGTAACTTCTAAATGAACTATAAATTTTAAATAGACTACTACTACTTAGAAAACTTAATTTTACTTACAGAAAGTCCAAAACTGATTATTTATATTTTGACTTTAGAATAACTATATAATTATGCCTGATGTTAAGTACTCCAGTATCTGACAATAATTTTGAACATTTTCAAACAAAATCCCAGAGTCACAAAAAACACACATTAGGAGGAGCCAGAAAACCACTGCTGTCCTATGGCTATTATCTTATTCCCGGGCCCCTCTCCATTCTCATATTTATTAGGATTCACAGAGCTTCTCACATAATTCAAAGTTGAAACAGTTTCCCTGTCACTTTATTTTTGGTGTCATTTCCTGAGGACCTGGAAGGCAATTATACAGTCTGCTCAGAAGCTGATCTTGAACCTTCTTTGTTGGACTTCCAGTGATTACCAACTGGCAAACAGATACAATGAAGATTTTTTAAAAATAATTATTTATTTAATTTTATTTATTCATTCATTTATTTTAATTTGACCAGAGAGAGATACACAGAGAGAGAGAGAGAGAGAGAGGGAAAGTGAGAAAGCAAGCTACCAGGTCCGGTACTCAAACCGCGGTCGGCCATGTGGGAGTGTCCAGCATCTTAACTACCACGCCACCTGCTGGTCTCACCATGAAGATTTTTAACCAAGAAGCTATTTAGGGAAAAGAGCTGATAATATCCTACAGAAGCTGAAACTAAGTTGGTGTGGTTAGTAGATAAGTAAATAAATAAATAATGCTAAGGCAAGACTGAATATATCTTGTAGAGTTTAAATCAGTATCAATAAAACGAATAAATCCTACATAAAATACCTTGCCAATAGTATCTTTTTTACTAGCATTGTCTTACAATAAATGCCTTTTCTTTAGTATTCAATATTAAATAATGGAGGAGAGGGGAGGGGCGTAGGCGACTCTAGTAGTAAAGCATCACATTCTTTAAGGCCATGGCCCACATGGGAAGAAGGTTCTAGGTTTATGGCCAGAGACCTCCCTGAGTATGCAGACACAGGCACACCTGTGACCAAGTGCCTGTGAGCTGAGGCTGGCTGGGGATGGATCCTGGCAACAAGACTGCACTGCCCGTTGAGGCTACTGTCCTCCTCCCTCTCACTCTTAAGGAAGCAAGGGAGGAAGAGATGGGAGGGCAGAGGGAAAAGAAAGAAAGGAAAGAAAGAAGAAAGGGCGGGAGGAAAGGAAGGAAGGAGAGGGAAACAAAGAAATATGTATATGTATTTTTGTATTTTAAAAAATGGTCAATTCTTACCGGAACAGCTGCCATCAGTGTTGGTTTTAACATGGACGTATCCCCTTTGCTTCCCTTTTTGATTTTCGAAGACTATAAAATAGAAAAAGTAATCTGTATAAAATAATCCTTATTTTTAAAATTAAGAAGAATTCTTAGATCAAAACCATACTACACATTCATCATTTTAATGAACTTATATTCTAAGAAGCACTTAAAAGGCCAGAGTTTTTAAAATGATGAGCTGTCAATCTTTACAATCTACAGGGGTATTCAAAAAATTTGTGGAAAATGCTTATGAAAAAATTATGCATGGATTTCAATTTTTTTTTTTTTGCACCAAAGTAAACTCATACTTTATCTCTGTTCTTCCACAAAAAGTACCCTCTCACTGTCCTACTGACAGAAAAAGAAATTACATTAAAAGTAATTTTTTTTTTTTGGTATTTCAAGTCACAGACACTAAATTTACCTGATCTGCTAAAGTCTGTGGTGAAGAGTAGCCAATGCGGCAACCATGAGACAGACAGACAAGCTCGGCACTCAATTCTAGAACGTGGGCCAGAGGCAAGTATCCAATGTAGACATCATCTTCTCTGAAAGAGAGAAGCAGCAAAGGTCAGATGCTCTCTGCTCCAAGTGACTGCAATGGGAGAGAGCTGAAGCACGTGCAGGGCTCCGGCTCCCAGGCATCGACTTGGGTGGAAGTATATTGTGTGTATTTGTACAGACACACTGACACCCACACACACATGCACAGACACATACTGGGGATGTTACAGAAAAACAACTACAGCTCAACCTAAAACTCAAGGGGTAGAAACTGATGAGAGAGTTGGGGGCCAGCAGGTGACATGGTGGTTGACACACTGGACTGTCACGTGGTCGACCATGGTTCAAGTCCCAGACCAGGCGGCTCACTTTCTCACTTTCCCCCTCTCTGAGTACCTTTATCAAATTAAAAAATAATGATGACAAATAAAATTAAATCAATAATTCTTAAAAGAAAAGAAACTAATGAAGTACTTTCCAGACCTACTTGAAGGCACTCAGAGCCAATTGTCCAGTTCAAGTCTCAGACCTGGCAACTTGAAAAACACACTGAGTGTGTGTGCATGAGTGCCCAAAATCCCAAGAGGAGAATGGAGGAGAAGGGACTCTGGTGTGGCCAGCCCCCCAGAGGGTAATTTCTCACTTTTGCGCTCTTTCTCTCTCGTGAGTGCATGTGCCCTATAGCAAAATTTAAAAAAAAAAATTTTCAAATTAGTAGAACCTCAACCAGAGTTTAAAAAAAATTCACAACTATCTGCCAGAAATTATATAGCTGATTCCCACTCTTGGGAGGTATACTAAATAGTTGATTATATCTTCATAAGAAAATATGTACGTATGTGTATATATTTCAAAAACCACCTTCATCAACCCAGGAATATGAAGGGAAACTGAGGTAAACCCACTGTTTTAATATTCTTCTAAAATGTATACAAATATAAGAAAAATTTCTCTCTCCATATTTAATTTCAATCCGTGTGTATGTATGTGTGTATGCACGTGTGTGTGTGTGAGGTTTCTGTATATAAAGTCGTCATATACACCACTGCACTGTATCAGTCATCACGATGGTGACTCCATCTCTAGGAATGTTGCCTTTACAATCTCTCAAAATTCCACCTGGTTTCCTCCATTGGCAACTTTCCCACTCCATCATACCATCCTCTACTACCCCTGGAATTAGTCTTAAAAGGAAAACCAGAGACCGTGACTACATAAGATCAGTAAATATTTACTGAACAGATTAAGTTAGGTGTTAGCCTGAACTGCCTTGAGATATAAAAATCATTAGAGAGCCAACAATACCAACTGAGTAAAATCATTTAAATGCTGAAGCCAGCAGGTGGCATGGTAGCTAAGGTACTCAACAGCCACATGGCTGACAGTGGTTGGAATCCCAGACCTGGTGGCTTGAAAATCAGGCACATGTGCATACGTGCCCAAAAATATCCCAGGAGAAGAATGGAAGACAGGTGGACTCCCACATGGCCAACTCTGGTTCAAGTCTTGGACCTAACAAAAAATCATGCCGGGTACATGTACATGCATATCCAAAATCCCAGGTAAATGGAACAGTGGGGATTGCAGTATGGCCACTCCCACCTAAGGGGTGTTTTCTCACTGTCTTTGTTTCTATGTCTCTCTGTCTGTCTCTGCCTCCCGCTCCCCAAGGGCACATGTGCCTTATGGCAAAAACCTAAAAAAAAAAAAAGCATCTATAAACTGTATCTTACACCTCACATCTTTAGCAGTTTCACAATTACTTTTAATGTAAGGAAATGTCTACTCTAAACAGGACTCTGAAGGAGTGATTTAACCACACACTAATAAAATGGCATAAATGATGCAAATACATGTGGGGTTATTTTACTATGACATACCCCAGTCCTGGAATCCTCTCTGCCATCCCAGTGATGCCAGCAATGATGTTACTATGGGAGATCATGACTCCCTTTGGAAGTCCTGTGGACCCACTTGTGTACATAATCACTGCAATGTCTAAGGGCGATGGTCTGCTTTGAGGTTTGTTTTCTGTATTGACAAAAGCAAAAACACACACTTCTGAGAAATTCATTCAACCATATCACCAATTTTTTCCCATGATCATGGTCATTTTAACAAATATTAATTATACAGAGGCATATAATATGGATCAAGTCTCTCCACATAAGAAATACATATACTCTATTGGGAAAGACAGATACATTTACAAAGTAATAAGAGCTATAAAGAAAAATAAAAAGCAAGAAAAAGTGAAAAGATAATAGTATATGTTATTTAGAAAAGTCAAGGCAAGCCTCTCTTATAGTTGTTATTTTAGTGAAGACCTGAATAAAGTGAGGAAGAGAGCCATGAAAACCCTGGAATTGGGAGAAGAGTGTCCCAGGTAGGGACCAGCAGTTGGCATAATGGCTATATCGCTGGACTCTCATGTAGTTGACTGTGGTTCGAATCTCAGACCCGGTGGCTTAAACTCACACTGGGCACGTGTGCATGCGTGCCCAAGATCCCAAGAGGAAAATGGAAGAGAATGGATTGCAGCATGGCCATCCCCCCAGGGAGTAATTTCTCGCTTTCTGCCTCTCTGTCTTTTTGGTGAGCGCATGTACCCTATAGCAAAAACCTCTACCAAAAAAAAAAAGTGTCCCAGGTAGAAGGAAGGAAGCTAATGCTAAGGCCCTGGGGTAGAAATGTACTTGGTACACGTAAAGACCATCAAGGAGGGAGCTGAGAACAGAGCAAGCAAGAGGAATAGTGACAGGACATGGTGGTGAAGTAGCAGTCAGGACCACACATCAGCCCTTGCTAAGGACTCTCCATTTCACTCTAAGATGAAATCAATGTTGTTTTGAATAGGGGCATGTCATTGTCTGTGAAAAGGCTCACTTCCACTGACTGCTATGTGGGTACTTGACTTTAAAAAGAGAAGAAGGTATAAGGAGAAAAAAGGCTACCCCAGTAATTCAACTGAGAAATAAAAGTATCTATTTGGAACAGATTTGTTTTTAAATGTTCTGTTTCAATGGCAAAATTAACTTGGTTACACATACAGTTTTAGGTTAAAAGAAAACATAATCCATTTGTGATCACAGACTGCAAGCTTAAGGACAGCAGCCAAAGTGGTATAGACCTGGATGAACAGAACTGCCCTAAGTGTGGACTTCTACATAACTATAAAAATTTTCTCTGAATATCCCAGGAGATACCCTTTCTCTCCTATCCATCCACATAAATTTTCTGAAAACAGTTTTCTCAAGTCTTTACTTCCAAGTCTATCTTCACTCTTCAACCCACAGCACCACTCTCCACCATATCTTAGAAACCACCTTCTCTAATGACAGTTGCCGAATCTGACGGCTCTCTGCAATCCGTGTCAGCTGACCTCTCCATGTACCTGGGTCCTGCCGATGACTCGCCACAATCTCCTCTCCCTTCTCTCCCATGAACCACACACTGCGTGTTTTCATCCTTTCTCTCTGACTAGTCCTTGTGGCTCTTGGGGCCACCATTCCTGGGGGTGGTCCCATCTACTCCCATAGATATAACTGAAAATAACTGCTTTATTGGGTCATCAGGAAAGTCGTAACACATTTTTGCATAGAAAAATACGTCATGACTTCCCTGAGGACCTAATAGTTTCTAAATCTCTTAACTCCCAACTTAGAGTACTATGCCCACCCCGCTACTGGATACATACATGTGAATATTCCACCAGCACCTAAAATGCTGAAAGTAACATCAGCGCAGCTCTATCCCTGAGCTCAGTAGATACTTAACATCTAACTAAAAGGAACTAGTCCTAGCCGTTTTTGTAGTATCTATAAACTGGTAAACTCTCTAATGTTCGTTGTTGACGTGTATTTGAAAGTAGGAACTTCTAGAGTCACTATGTTGAGTATGCTCCTTGGAAGACCAAAACAAAAGTTCCCTTTAGAAGGGGTAGAGTTGGAGCAAGAAGTAAAAGGAGGGCTCTAGGTTTAATCAGTCCATCTGTTACACTTACAGGTAATTGACAATGGGCACGTTTAGAAAACTAACTTTAAACCATCTAAAACTTTCCAGAAAAAAGAAACAAGAAAACTGAATAATATAAACAAAGCAAAAAAAAAAAGATTTTAAATGCATTTCAAATGGACAGTACTTTCAGAACTTTAGAAAGGCTAAAGCATACCTCCATGGACCTACTTCCTCAACTGACAGCCCAGAACCCTAGCCTCAGGAAGGAGGGAAGCACGCCATACCTAGGCTCGCCTTCGCTCCCAGGGCCTGCACTGCCGCCATGGTGTGCACGATGACGCCCTTGGGGAACTCCGACCAGGTGGGAGGCTTCCCATCCACAGTGATGATGTGCCGCAGGCGCGGGACCGAAGAAACTATATCCTGAGAAAACACAAACATTCACCACGTTCTTTATTATCCTGCAAACAGTTTAGTGAGTAGTTTGGGACACAAGAAAGTAGTCCACCACATTCAATGAACTATTTAAGTATCATCTTGCCTCAAAAAAAAAAAAACAAGAGGCAGGAGTACGCTGGTATAAATATCACTTTTTTCAGATGAAGAAACACTGGTCCAAATTTAACTTTTTATAGTATTAAATTTACTGTGCGTACCCCTGTTCTTTCGTAAAATCCTAATTAATAGTTACCATTTTACAAAATGGGCACACAAACACAGGTTGCCTAAACTACATGTATAAGTCAGAAGTCTTTCAAGTTTTGAATAGGCTAAATAAAATATACAAAAGGAAATTCACTTGTAAACGTGTAAATAAATTAATAGCATCTGGATATTTCTATTTTCACAGAGAATAGTGAAAGTTTTGTTAGGACTAAAACTCCTCTTTGCTGTAATTTTGTAGAAAAGCCAACACTTTTAACCACAGCCACTCCTCACTTTAACGATCTACCTGTTTAACGATCACTAGGACAAGAGCAGTTCTCCACTATGGGGAATCCTCCTCCTCAATCTGTGTGAATCTTGGGCATCCCTTTCTTAGTCTTTGTCTCATTCCAGCCAGAGGTCAATACTCACTACACAAACAGCTTGTGATCACGCAAGACTAAATTTGTACTTTATAAATTTGTACTTTATTGTGCTCCCAAAGTGGTATACAAAATAAATAAAAATGATTATGCCAGATTTGTATTACCATGTTTATCATGTGTCTTGCTGCTTTCTGGTGCTTATCTAATGTCTGCTTTTTATACGGACAGAATTACATTACTCCAGTATGGTGTTGCCTACTATCTTTCAAACATATCCTGTGGAGCCACAACACACCACAACACATCTACCTTTGAGCTCCACCAATTTGCTTAAAGACCTAGTTCTAGTAACAAAACTTGGTCATTACGTGAGGAATGCCTGTATTAAAATATCCTGGGGTCAGCCAGTGGAGTGGTGGTTATGGTGGCTGGATCCCACATGGCTGACTAAGTAGCACGACCCTGAGACTTGAAAAACACACCACGTGCATGTGTTGCATATGTGTGTGCCCAAAATCCTTAAAGGAGAAATAAAGAATAAAGGACTGTGGCATGACCACCACCATGGTGAATGCTTTCTCACTCTTCTCTCCTCTCTCTCTCTCTCTCTCTCTCTCTCTCTCTCTCTCTGGCAAGCACATGCCCTCCAGGAAATTAAAAAAAAAATGTTAAAACATAATTACTCAATGATTCAGAAATAAAATAAATGAATTACTAGTTTAAAATATACCCCTTCAAACAAATTTATTGCAATCAGGCCAGAAAACAGCACATTAACAATTAATTTGTGAGTGGACTACTCACATGAATAGATATGAAATTGATCTTTTATTTCTAAAAGAAAAGTAGTATGATATTCCTAAAAGCTTACAAAGATATTTGGAATTTAAAAGATAATAGAAGAACAAAGAATCAATAATAGGAATGACACTAAAAATTCTTTTTAATAGTCAGAAGCCATATATACTCACCAGAAAAAAAGAGAGACAGAGAGAGGGAAGAGGGAAAGCACCCTCCAAAGGAACATGGTCACACCACAAAAACTTCTCCATTCTTCCATCCTATCAGGATTTTGGACACATGTGCCCACCCCCCATGGCTTGAAAAACACCACATGCGTGTGTTGTATATGTGTGTGCCCCCCCCCCCGCCCATGCGGCTTTCAAGCCACACGTTGCCCCCCCCCCCCCCCGCCCCCATGTGGCTTTCAAACCACTGGGCCTGGGATTTCAACCCATGTCAGATCTGTCTTTCTTAACCATGAAGTCATAGAGAAGCTCATGATGCCAAAAATTTCTAAGGTTATCAATTACAAAGTAACACCATCCTCACCTTCAACTTTGTTTGCAAGAGTTCTTTACTAGTAATGATGTTGGTCACCTCTGTTTCATTTAATCCATGCACAATGGCTGGACCTCCCAGGGTAGCATACAATGTAACAACTACAAGGAAAAGAAGCACACATCAAATATTGAAGCAATTCATGAACTGCCAAATATAAAGCTCCTGAAAATAAGTAAGTTACCATAAGGGAGTACTCTAAACCCTAAACTGTTAAGTCTACAGTCTATGAGAAATGTGTGTTTTTTACGTACTAACAACATTCTAACCGCCCATTCCCCCCTAATTTCAAGATTTCTAATATTTTAAGATGAAGTTTTTTTTTGTTTGTTTCACTTACAGGTGTTACTCTGGGACTGTAACACTGGAAAGCACATTTCTAAAATTTAAAAATCATAATCATTGACTAGTTGGTACTAAAATGTAAAAAAGAACATCTAATAAAATCACATATTGAATGTCAGATTTAAAGTATTATGTTATGAAAATAGCATGAAAAAGTGACAGTGCTACTTATCCTAGAGCAGAAAACTCTAAAGAAAGACATTCTTAGAAATGTCAAAATTAGGGAACCAGCAGTTAGCGTAATGGCTATGTCGCTGGACTCCCACGTAGTCGACCGCGGTTCGCGTCTCGGACCCGGTGGCTTACAACTCACGCCGGGCGCGTGTGCGTGCGTGCCCAAGATCCCGAGAGGAGAATGGAGGAGAAAGGATTGCGGTGTGACCATCCCCCCTGGGGGGTGATTTCTCGCTTTCTGTCTCTATGTCTCTCTCTGTCTGTCTGGCGAGCACACACGCCCTATAGCGAAAAACCTCTCCCCAAAAAAAAAAAAAAAAGAAAGAAATGTCAAAATTACATAATAATATGAATAATGTGAATTTCTATTTATAGTATTTTCTGCCTAACTCTTAAGACTCTGAAAACGAGTATTTAAAGTTTCTCAAAAGAAATAGAATGTAAACCCAAGCCTGTGAAAACAAAAAGGCAGTATTTGTTTAAAGGGAAAAATGAAGACATTTATAGCAAGAAATCTGGTCCCCATGTTTTTTCTGTTTCATTGAAGGTGGAGACAATATCTACACTAAGCTAAGTTTCCAAGATTATCTCACAGATGGAGCCATTATGATCACCACTCACATAATTACAATGTTAAAATTCATTTAACCTGGCACCTTGAAGTGCCTAGATTTCAATATCAACATGATGCACAGACAGGTTAGAGTATGGAAGAACTGTACAGGTCAACTGGCCTACATGGCATTACAAAAGATAATGACTTCACGGGGTGATTCCTGAGAGCCACAGCAGAGCAATAATTCTCTAGTGTAAGGCTAGCTTCTTAGACTGGGAAGTCCCCTCCTTTTATTAACTAGTATCACAACTGGTTCTTTTCTAACATAGACCAAAAATTCCAAGTCATAACAAGGAGCTCTCTGCTAACTAGATGGTAGGTGAGAATTAACATCAGAACTTTCACCTCTTGAAGTGAAATATTATAATATAAAGTCAATATCCTCTGTCCCACAGTAACGTAAGTCCACTTTTCTAGAAGATAAGAAGGCCTACGTACGCTGAAAATTGTACATAAAACAAGCTTGTGCAGCAATCATCCACTCAGCCCTGGTCTCACAGAAGATGGCAATATTGGTCTTTGGTTTCTGACCCAACGTTTGTAAGCCATTTCCAAAATTAAAAGCTCGAACGAAGACATCTTCATAGGAAAGCCAGTTATAGTGTCCAAGAATAACCTAATAAAACAAACACAAACAATACAGTTTTTAATACAATAAAAATACTTATTTATAGAAAGATATTAGAATATGCTCCAAAATATGACAAACCAGGAAGTTATATTTACATAAAAGTATTTTCTCTAATAAAAGGGTACAAATTGAGTTTCAACTATTTTAAAAATTAGCTATTCTGTGATTTCTTCTATGACAATGCAAATTGTTCATATTCTAAAGCTTTATCATAACTGGTTTTTTGCTTCATTTTTGATTTTTAAAAATATTCAGTTTAATGAGATTTTATATATCTTACTTTAAAGATTAAGGTATTAATTTAAAATTTAACATATCGATAATACCAAGTCTTAATGATGTCAAAATTTTATTTTCCCTCTACTAGGCAACTCCTAAATTTCAGTATCAATATGATCCACCAGCAGAAACTGACCCTACTCCTCAAGTTAACATTTATTGCTGTTCTCATTGTATCCAACTCTGGATAAGGAAAGTAAACAAGTCTCTACACAACCAGGTGGGGACTGGTTATATTATACATCAATGTCCCCCTGTTTAAGCCTTAAACGTTTTCTGGAACCTCACTCATTTAAATATTTTGCGTTCATCAGAAGCACAAGTAGTATCAAGTTTGCATTAGTAATAAACTCTTTTTAAAGGCAGTTAACATATTTTTGCTGTTATATATTTTCTTCCTTTTAGATGAGACCAGGAATCCCCAATTATTGATACATATGAGTTGGATTAAAAAACCTCTCTTGCAAAAATATAGATAGTTACCCAACATGGCTATGTGATTAATATGTCTCAAAACACCTTAGAATCATCTGACCATATTCACTTCTTCAAATGTAAACAACATTGAAGAGATTTCTAGAAATAAGAAATTGAGGATAAAAATGGAAAAAAAGAATAAATGTTGCCCTCTTGTATTCCATTCAATGATGGACTTAAGAAATAAAGTCTTATTCTGATGGATAAGGCAACTGTATGTAAGATGATATTCATTAACTTCAGTGGTCCCAAACTCTCACCTTGCTCTGCACCCCCACGAAATGCTCAGCACGGGGAGCTCCAATGACTTCAAAAGGAGCTCTGTGGGGGTGAGAAGACAGATGAGAATCTGGCCAAATGTGCAGGAACTGGATTACAATTATAGAGAATCTTAAACTCACAAGAAAACGCTACCTTCTAGATTCTAGGCCTATATGATGGGCTTGTAAATTTCAAGGAATATGTGTGTTCTGAAAAGGCATTAGATATATAATCCAAATACGTAAATGCATGCAATAATGCCACCATGTAGCAAAGAAATCAAATCAAAAGTTTAAGGGTAAGGTTTCCTCACATATAAAAAGCAAATTTTTGTTATAGGGTGTGTGTACTCGCTGGAGAGACAGAGAGAAAGTGAGAAATCACTCCCCCAAGGAGGATGGCCACACCACAATCCCTTCTCCTCCATTCTCCTCTCAAGATCTTGGACACGCACGCCCATGTGCCCGATGAAGCCACCGGGTCCAGGACTCGAACCATATCAACCATGTGGAAATCCTGCAATGTAACCATTATGCCACCTACTGGTCCCTCATTACTTTAATTCTTTTAACCACTTAATGTTCTAGTAATTATCTTTTTTGAAAGACTTAGAAGACTCTATCCTTTCCATAATTTTATCTGACTTGTGCTGTGAGAACTTCCTACTCCTGTCTCCTCATAACCCAAAATTAAACTCACTTATTTATTCCTAGCCTATACGGTTGGACATTGTTGCAGAAAAACACCCAAACTTGTTAAATCCAGGCCCATAAAGCTCACCACCCACAATCCAATTACACATCCCTGAATATTTATTTCTCATCCTCTGAAATAGCTCTGAAACCTCTCTACTCACGTATCCCCTGCCCTCCCTTTTCTACTTTCAAAGACAATGCTGTCTTATACTTCACCAAGGAATTCTAAATTAAACAAATACTCTACACCACCAAATTTTATATATACTCCATAGAACATATGGTAGAATGTCCATTATGAAAGTTAACCTCTTAATGGCTTTGCTTCAAAGAGCTTCCCCAATTCCCATCCCCAGTCCTGACCACCCTCTCTTGGATATCCAAATTTTTACTTGCTTGTTCAACCAAGTTGTCTATTAACAGTTCAAACTTAGCAAGCTCCAAAACAAAAACTCTGTAATTCATCCTCTTCTCCCTTCTCTTCTCTTAATTATTTCTATGTCAATAGAGGGTAATGCCATACCCCAATAGCTCAAAACTGGAAATTTTAACATCCTGTACACTTATTTTCAAAATTCAATGGCAATTCTATCAACTCATTACCTACAAAAAATACCCCAATCTAGCCATTCCTTTCCCCCCTCCACTCCTGCCAGGCTAGTCCCGACTGCTTCCCTTCCAACTCCCCATGGCCCATGTAAATCAGGTCCCAGCCCTGCTTGTTATCCTGCAGTGTTTTTCCTTTCCAGTTAGCAAGGGATTCCAAAAGCCTCTGCCCCGCCTATCAAACCCTAAGGGACCCAGAAGCTGCAGGCCTCTATGCTCATCTTAGGCCCTCTTCCCTGACTCATTTCCTATAAATCCAACTTTGTCCACTTTGTTCTTTAGGCCAGACCAAGACAGATGCCTCGGGCACAAAACTTGAGATGCTCCACCCCAGGGTCTGAACGACTCCTCTGCTTTTATGTCCTGAACACCTCCCCTAACTGAACTCATTCCTGTCTTTGAGCCACTATGCTCTACCTGTCCCACTGCCCAGAAGGTTTTTTTTTCTTTTTCTTTTTTTGGGAGAGGTTTTTGCTATAGGGCGCATGTGCTCACCAGAAAGACAGAGACAGAAAGCGAGAAATCACCCCCCAGGGGGGATGGCCACAGCACAATCCTTTCTTCTCCATTCTCCTCTTGGGAGACGTGCCCGGTGTGAGTTTAAGCCATCGGGTCCGGGACTCAAATCACAGTTGACTACATGGAAGTCCAGTGACATAGCCATTACACTAACTGCTGGTCCCCCCAGAAGGTTCTTGATCCAGGTCTTCAAACAGCTCCCTCTTGTTCAGACCTTTGGTCAACATGACCTACTTGGAGAAGCTTTCCCTGATCAGCAGTCTGCTGTATTTCTCCACAGCAGTTACTCTGCTAACTTGTTGTTGTCTTTCTTCTTCCCTCACCAATGAAGATCCACAGAAGAGTCACCTGCATGCCCTGTTCAGTACTATCTCCTTGGTGCCCATGGTAGGCACTCAGTAATTTTCTTCTAAGTGTATGGAATGGGAAGGTGTGACTAAACACAACTTCAACTTACTCTGAGCCTTGGGGAGTATTCTCATTTCTTTCCCCTCTAAAGTTCCAATTTTTTTTAAGAAAAATAATGATTTTTATTCAACTTTATTTATTTGTTTTGATTTGACCCAAGAGTAACAGAGAGAGAGAGAGAGAGAGAAAGTGAGAAAACAAGCCACCAAGTCCAGGACTCAAACCGCGGTCGGCCATGTGGGTGTCCAGCGTCCTTAACTGCCACACCACCTGTCGGCCCCTAAAGCCTCATTTTTAAAGAGATTGGTTAAATAAACAAACAAACATGTCCCTATGAACATTAATTCCCACAGCTATTTTTGTTCTGAATGGTGATTCAAACACACTCCTTGTCCTATCATCTCTTATATATTTTTATTGATGACCCATAAGTGATACATGTTCAATACTCCTGATTGTGTGGCTACCTGAATGACCAAGATCCGTCTTTGAGCAGCTTCGTCATTTGTAAACTTAGGGGAAGGGCTAAGATGATTCCCACAATCACTTTCTTCTCTCATATTACTCGGATGGATTTGTACTCTGTGACAGGTGTGACATGCATGAGTAAATGACAGTTACCACTCAAGACCGTAATTGCCTGGCACACACAATTCCACAATTTACTTTGTTTGGAAACATATGAAATCAGATGCTTTGATGATAGTCTCTTACCTCAAAGGAAAACTACAAAAATAAAATAGAGATAATATACAGAATATACTATGAAATAAAAGCACCCAAACACCTAACCATTCAAGACCCTGAAGGATGAAACAGTCTGACGGTGTAATAAAGATCGAGTTTTGTTTTTGTTTTTTTTTTTTGGAGAGGTTTTTTTTCACTATAGGGCGCGTGCGCTCGCCAGACAGACAGAGAGAGACATAGAGACAGAAAGCGAGAAATCACCCCCGGGGGGGATGGCCACGCCGCAATCCCCTCTCCTCCATTCTCCTCTCGGGATCTTGGGCACGCATGCACACGCGCCCAGCGTGAGGCCACCGGGTCCGAGACGCGAACCGCGGTCAACTACGTGGGAGTCCAGCGACATAGCCATTACGCTAACTGCTAGTTCCCTAAAGATCGAGTTTTCAGGTTGCAGAGTTTAACGTCCTTAAGAACTCAACCCTTTACTTTCAATTTTTGGAACAGAAGTATGCCAAAATTAAACACTTTCCTGTCTCCTTCAATAAAGCACACCTAGCTGGCCAGGCAGCAGCACAACAGTAACACAATTGGACACAGGAAATGGCCTGGGTTCGCATCCCAAGACTTCCCTGAGCAGCTAACCTTTACTAGCGCTTACTCTGTGCTAAGTATGTTACAAGAATTAACTCACTAACTCTCACAATAACTCTAAGAGACAGGTCCTGTCATTATCCTTATTTTACAGATGAGAATACTGAGGCACATAAAAAGTACAACTTGCTCAAAATGATGGGACTAGCTTATGAACCCATGCAAATTCAATCCAGAGTTTAATTACTAAATCACAATGCTTTAACTGTAGTACAGAAAGAAGGCAGTAAGGCAGCCTGAATAGCAATTGTAAAAGATCATTTTAACTGCTGTGTGTGAATGGATTACTACAGAGGAAAGCGTAGAAGAACCTGTTTAATTAAATTAAAAGGGGGGGGGGGTTATGAGGAGAGGAGGGATAGCTATAGGGGAAATAAATGAGACTCCTGGTTTTTTGGCTTGAGCAATTTGGTACTCTATGGTGCTTTTAACAAGTAAGACAACAGAGAGAGGAGCAAGTTTGGAAGAGTAAACTAAGAGAGTAAGAACAAACCACAAAACCTGACCAAAAGGATGACCGTCATTTGTTATATAAATTATAAGGTAAATGTCCTTGTATGTAAAAATCTAAATATTATACACATAAGCAAACAAGGTAAAAAATGAGACTGTGGAGTAAGAAATAACACAAAAGTAGATATTAAGAAAGAAGAGAGGGCCCAGCCACAGAGGCGCAGGCAGTGGGATGGACACTGCTGTGTATTGGAGTTGGCCACCTGGGAGGCCCGGGTTCAGAGGCCAGATGGACAGAACACACCGAGTGCACCTGTACACCCCATGGTGCCGGCTTGCTGGGACGCTGGGGGAAGGAACACGGTGAGGCAAGACCCTGATAAGGGTATCTGTCTGTCTATCGCTCTCACCAAAGAAAACAAAATAAATGATTTTTTAAAAGGAAAAGAAAGTTAAGTCAATTAGAAAAGACAGAAATGAGTAATTCGATTACTTTCTGGATCAATTTAGAAGGACTTGCATAATCAAATCTTCTCTCAGTACTACAATTACATACCCCTCCCCCTGCTTTTCTTTGGTAGCTTTTGCTATTAGGTGGACACACTCACCAGAGACAAAGCAAGAAATCACTCCCCAAGGGGAATAGCTACACTGCAATCTCCTCCTCCTCCTCCTCCTCCTCCTCCTCCTCCTCCTCCTCCTCCATTTTCCTCTAAGGATTTTGGGCACACATGCACTCATGCTCGGCCTGATTTTCAAGCCACCGGGTCCAGAACTTGAACCACAAACTCAGCCATATGAGATGCAGCCACCTTACCCACCACGCCACTTGCTAGTCCCATAATCCCTCTGTTCTCTTCCCTGTACAGAGTATAAAATATAAAAGAAAAGAAAAAGAATTAATTGTTCCTGAGAGTTAGCTCACACAGTATTTGAGCCAGTCTTACGCTCTTTTCTGTTTACTTTTCTTTGTAACTTAATTCTATTTCAGGTACAAATATATTTTAAAGTTGTTGGGAAATCCATTATTCTACTGGTCTTCACTTCAGGAAGACACTGGTGCAATGTATTTGCTACTAGGAAGGCCAGAATCTGAAGATCCTGATACCTATTTCCAAGTCTAAACTCTGCCACAGTTTTACAAAACCACATGAAACCTTGAAAAGGTGTCCCACGTCATAATGCTTTGCCAGCCTTGCCCCAGGCCTCTGTCTATATCTGTATCCCAGAGAGCACTGTCCTGCCTGGGCACAGGGCAGAATCATCTCCATGGCTTTAAGGCAGCCTGTTAAGGTAAGACGGATACAAAGCTTCCAAGGCATTTATGTGAAATAAAGTTTGCATATCTTTGCTTTGGCCATCTCAGATAAACTCTCTGGTTAATGCCCAAAAGTCTAACCCCAAAACAGGGAAAGACTTTAGATATGACTACATCACTAGCTTTCTTTCCCAACTGAAGATTGTCTTTAAACATAGAAACCATTCAATGCAGATACACTTCATCAAAAGCGTTTTCTTATCCCCTTCCGTCCCTCCACCAGTTAGGAGGCACTGGACAGAAGTCAACTGTAAAAAGCCTCTTTTCCAGTATCCTACCGCAGCAGATGCTGCCAGTGGTGCAATAATAGGGTGAAACAAGCAACCAAAAGTGCAAGTAGGAGGAAGAGCCTGGCCTGTTTAACATGCAGCTGTTATACCCACTCTCCAGTTTGCAGGCTGTCGTCACAGCTTCGATACTGGACCTGCGGAAACTACAGTCTCAGCTGACCAGGGCACTCCACATTCCCTTCTTCAGAAAGGCCAAAAGAAAACATATATATGCTTCATTCACTATATACATTATATAGATGTATATACCTTATAAATCATTGAAAAGTAACTTTATTTTCCCAATGAGCTTCCTTCACTGAAAAACGTATTTCCATGGCCGAGTGTACACACAGTTTTCTGTACGAAGTTTGATGAATCACAGATGCTAATTTTGATGTCAAACACTAGGCAGATCTTATGACATACAGAAATACAAAAACCTCCTTTACTAAATAAAAACTTCATAATAATGTACGATGGACAGAAAAGGTTGCTGGTTATGCCCAGCCAGGATGGAATGCACTGCTAAACACTGCTCTGCAGGCGGGCCAGCTGGGAGGCTGGGGTTCCTAGTCTAACTTTAAGACCAGGCACATGCCTGTAATCCCAGCAAATCAGGAGGCAGGACAGCAACTGAAGACTGGCCTGCAACACAGCGACTGGCCTGCAGCTCTGTCTAAACAGAGTTGGCTGTGGTGGGGTGTGCCTGGAGTCCCAGCTGGGAAGCCCAGGAAGGGTAAGAGAAGACCATGTCTGAAAATAAAAGCTGCTGACTAAAAAGTTTGTCTCACCTTCTGACTTTTCTATTTAAGCTCAAAATATTTAATGCTTTGTTGAATAATCAATGACAACAGAGGCACCATACCATAGTCAAGAGAAGCAGGAATGAACCACATACACTTACCATGTACACTTACCACACAAGCTCGCGTGTACACACACACACACACACACACACACACACACCCCTTCTTAAACACATGGGATGGGCAGATTTCTTTGTGTCCACTGCATTCCTTGTGTACACTGTTATCTGGTCACATTTAGGAAACAACGAAGAGATCTAGAATTGCATTTTGTCCTATTATGATGATACATAAATTAAGAAGAAATTCCACATACACCAAAGTTTTCTCCTTTTTACATAACTAGTTGTTTGGAAACTAGTTTAGTGCTGTAAGTACTTAATGATGACTGAAAGTGCTAGCCACATAAAATGCGTTATCCATGTCTGATACTGGAGAAAGATGAAGTTTCCATGAAATAGGACTTCTCTTCTATATGCTTAGACTGAAAGTTAGAGTCTTTGAATTCACATTCAAAGCCTATCAGATTAAGAGACAAAAACGAGTATTTTTAAAATATGCTATAAGAAGCATATTTTTAAAATATGCTAAAAGGCAGCAGAAAATGAAAATATTTAGCATGTAAAAATGTAGTGTTTTAAGTACTTTTATAATTATCAGATTTCTCAGCAACAGACTGAGACATATGTATCATAAAAAGAAGCACCAGCTAAATATGACAAAAGTAGATTTCAGTATGATAAAATATTTTGCAAATTATAATCTATAGGTTAAAGAAAAATAAATATGCTTAACTACATGGCTTCAATTTCTAGAAATGCACTATTAACTATAATTAACTTATGTTAAGTAAGTTAAAAGATTCAATTGTTTCTAAGTCATCTGAAGAAAGAGGGAATATGCGTCAAAAGTAGGGTGACACGGCAGCAGGCGGCATGGTGGGTAAGGCACTGGGCTCCCACATTCCCATGTGGCAGAGTGCGGTCTGAGTCTGGACTTGGTGGCTTGTGTGCTCTCTGTCTCTCTCTCTCTTTCTCTCTCTGTGTTTCTCTATGGTAAGCGCACCTACAGCAAATTCAAAGAAAAATAATAATAATAAATAATTTTTTAAAACAAAAAAGTGTAGTGTAACTTTATAAAAATTTAGGTACTTCTGAGATGATAAGGGAGTGTTTTGCTGGTACTGCCAGTACAACGGGTATAACTCAGGGCTATGCCAGGCAAAACAGATATATGGTCACTCCCGATGTGTGGAAATTTACAGATTCTGTTGTCAAGATGTTTTTGTTATTTAGAAATTATTGACATTTCCTTTATATTTAGAGGGAAATGACGCACAGAATTCATATTGTTAAGTGGCAAAATTAATGGGCCATTAAAAAGGTGAAGCAATAGCTCCCTGGACTTCCAGGCACAGGTGGAGCTCCAAGTTTTTCATTCCAGAGTTGTGATTATTCGGACTAAGTTCCAAGACTGGAAGGGTTGCCTCATGACTTGAGAAAAAAGGCAGTTTGGGGTCAGGATTTAGATGGAATTGGATAAGAGAAAGAAAGCTTGCCTACAAAAATATTAAACCTAAAACCTAGTAAAATAGCAACCAACTACAAATTATCATGCTGCCTCTAAAACAAAATCTTCATATTTACATTCCAGAGCTCCAAGAACTCATAAGAAAGTCATGTATCCCAAGTTCATATGGCATTTTCTTGCCATTCTGTACTTGCACTCTTCATAGTACAGCACTACTACGTGATGGAAGTCTTTGTGACTGAATTTTCCCCCTGAATTCTCAAGATAATAGTAATGTAATAACAAAAGCTACAGCATTTACACTAGGTGCCACAAACTGTGCTAAGCACATTACCTAAGTATCTAATTCATACATACACACTCTCTCTCTCTTCCTGTCTCTGCCAGTTGTGATTAGCTGAGAAGTCTGAGTTCCAGAGGCAGCGGGGCCTGGGTTCTAGCCCCACATCACCACTAGATAGCTGCACTATCCTTGGATAAGCTATCTAACCTATCTGTGTCTCAATGTTGTCATCTGTAAAGGAAAGATAATATTATTATTACAGCCTCTTGTTAGTCTTAAATAAGTTGATACATGTAAAGCTCTTAAGTGTCAGCAATAATCATGATCTCCATATTACAGATGAAGAAACTGAGGCAAATTTGTTAAGTAACTTCTCCAAGGCTTTAAAGCTAGTGAATAGCAAAGCCAAGACTTAAACCTATAGTATGGGTCTGGAATCCAAAGTCTTAACCACTATTCCACACTATTCACACACTGTCTCTAAGGGCAACTTATCCTCTGTTTCATATCAATGATGGCAGTTTCCTCTATATCTGTAAAAAGAAATTTTTAAAGCCATGCAATTGCCACAACCAAAGTACTAACACATTAAGTATCCATTGCAACCCACAGAAGGTCACATCCTAAAACCTAGTGTTTAATGGCAACGATAGTATGTTGCATACTCAAAACATCTTCGACATTTCATTCCAAGCCTGGTAGACATCCAGGTTTGGAGAGCTCTACACCAGTAAGCATTTTCAATGTCTTCTAAAAATTCAGAACCAGTCAGTCTACTAAGCACAGAAAGAGACTAAAACATAGTCTAATTCCCTTCCTCCACTTTCTCCTGCAACATCAGCAAATTCCAACAGAAGCAAGCTGTGCTTGTCCCCTGCAACCATTTCCAAGAGTACACTTCACTCGGAAAAAAGTCAAAGGCAATGAAATATCATCTTACCTTTTTAAAAATTTTTCCATTTGGTTGTACTTCATCTTCCTCATTTAAAATTTCACGTGTTCCCAAGAGTCTTTTGTCCTTAAATTTGTTTTTTGCATACACAAAAACTTTATCTAGAGTATCACATCCAGGGTATAACACTGAAGCCAAACTATCCAAACTATTAACAGATCTGTATGCAGACTCAGGTTTTGAATTTACAGGCTTTGCTTTAATTTGGTTTGATTTTTCTTGTCTTGACTCAGATAAAAAATAAAATGGAATGTATGTTAAAATAGTATATAGTGATATTATAAAATGTATGAAATATAAAAGAATGGGGTTGATGGTCTGTTTTAGCTTCATGCTGGATGGTTTTGAAGATACGTGGTTATTCATGAGTGCTCAAAAAGTAAATTAGCGGGATTCAGCAAGAATCTGGAAGGAAAAAGAAAAGTCATTAGTTGAAAATCACTTTAATTTTAAGAAAAAAGCCTTCATATTAGATAGGCAAGTGACAATTGTTTTTTTCTTCCATCAGGCTAGCGCCCTGGCCTCAGGCAATGTCTTAGTATTTAAGAGACACATTTGTACCCCATCTAATAGCAATGGAATTACAAACAACATTTCTACATCATCCTGCAAACAGCTGGCCTTTCCCAGCTAACCCCAAGTATCCATAACATTTCCAGTAGTAAAAAGAAAGCAAGCCAGAAGAGAGAAGACAAATAAAAAATAGAGACCAACAGCTGGCTCGTTTCCAGTTCTTTAGCACCTCAATGAACTAGTCATGGCCTAGGACTTTGCGGATATGCCCATTCCCCTTCCTGGTGGTCCTGGCAGCGTGGCTAAACAATCAGGGCATCCTTCCTCCATAAGCACCATTCTCACTACAGGTGGCAAAGGCATTTGAAAAAAATCAGCAAACACAGGAACTCTCTTTCCTATAGTAGTTTCAGGTATTTTTCAATTTAGGTAAATTAAATTATGAGGCAAGAGGGCAATAAATGCTGGTCACTCCATGTACTTTGCATTCCTCAGATTTATCGAAAATCCACTGTGTGTCAGATGTTATTTTTAAGTACTGAGAACATAACCAAACAAAACGGCCTAAGTCTCTGTTCTAACGGAACCCAAGTAATCACTGGGAGAGAGACAAGTAAATACATACATGTTTGTAAGTATGCGTGTGTGTATGTATGCCAGATGGTAACGAACACTAACAGGAAAAATAACCCAGGTAAGAGAAACAGTAACTGTGGCACGAGCTATTACAGGGGTAGTCAGAAAAAGCCTCTGGCAAGTGCTATCTAAACAGACTTACAAGAAGAGAGGACACCGTGTGCCCATCTGGAGAGAAGAGCACTCCGGGCAGAGGAAACAGCCACAGCCGGTGCCATCGGTGGTAATGGCAGCATTCTTCGGTGGTAAACCTGCACTTCAGTTTGAGAACTGCTGCTATTTTAACACTGAGTCTTCCTATGTGCACAGGGAATTTTTTTATTTTTTTAGGCCTTCATAATATCTTTAAACAATGTTTTGTAGTTTTCAGAGTATAAATTTTATATTTCTGGTTATATATTTCTGATGGTATTATAAATATAATTATTTTCTCAACTTCATCTTCTGATTGTTTATTGTTAGCATATAAAAATACAATTGATTTTTCTATATTCATCTTTAAAGGTATAAGCCTTTAATCTAATCACAACATTTCTGACAGCAAACATAATGGGTCTTCTATAATACCAAGCAATTCTCTGGACACTGAGTATCCTACAATTTAAATGTAACTATCTGGAGTTAGTGCAAATCTTGGGCTCTTTTCCACATGACTACACACACACACACACACACACACACACACACTTCAGATCCCAATCACAAGTAGTGGGTTCCCCTATTAGCTCCACAATAGCAACAAGTAAAAATGTAGAGCAAAGGGACATTTAACAGAGAACCAGAAAAGAGCCATCTGAGAAGAAACCCCCTTGATTCAGGGCAAGGATCAAAAACTGGTCTCAAACACAACCCTTACAGGCCCAGCTTGGTGGCACAGTCAGCTTAACACGCCAGGAGTATACCACTCAAGGCCCTGAGAAGCCAGAGGGCTAGGAAAAGGGGACCATGGAGTGATGAAACCTTGCTGAGGGCATTTCTGTTTCTCTTTAGTGTACACAAGTATGCTATCATGCATAAAATACACACACACACACACACACACACACACACACACACACACACACACACACACACACAGCCCCTATGAAGAAGGTCTAATTTAATTGGATCACAACATGGAGCAATTAAGGCCCAGAGCTTTGTCCAAAATAACAAAGCAATCAGCCAGCACTTAATAAAGAATTAATTGCCAAATATGAAACCAACAGAAGCAGAAGCTTAACAAGGAAGGAGATCAGGAGAAAATACAGTTGAAGAGAATCCTACTAAAACTACTGCCATCCCTCAAGGTGGATACCCCAAGACGACTGGATGCCCAAGGTTATTCCCTCTGAGGAGCAGCACTCAGCAAGTACACAACGCAGAATTAATAAATCTCAGTCAAACAGCCCTCAAGTCACTAAATAAATTTAAAATAAAAACCAAATACCACAAAAAGAATAAGTCCTGAAAAGGAGAGAGGAGATCAGTATTCAGACTTACTAATAAACTATTATCTTGGGCCCAGCAGACGGAGTAGCAGTTATGTCACTGGATTCCTACATGGCCAACTGTAAATGGAGTCCCAGACACTGGCTTGAAAATCACACCAGGTGTGGGACCAGCAGTTGGCGTAATGGCTATGTCACTGGACTCCCACATAGTCGAACGCGGTTCGCGTCCCGGACCGGTGGCTTAAAACTCACGCTGGGCGCGTGTGCGTGCGTGCCCAAGATCCCAAGAGGAGAATGGAGGAAAAGGGATTGCGGCGTGGCCATCCCCCCTGGGGGGTGATTTCTCGCTTTCTATCTCTCTGTCTCTCTCTCTGTGTCTGGCGAGCGCACGCGCCCTGTAGCAAAAACCTCTCAAAAAAAAAAAAAAAAAAAATCACACCAGGTGCATGTGCATGCGTGCCCAAGATCCCAGGAGAAGAAGGGATTGCGGAGTGGCTATCCCCCCAGGGGATGATTTCTCACTTTCCCTTTTAGTCTGTCTGTCTCCCTCCCTCTCTCTCTCTCTGGTGAGCGCACACACACCCTAACACAAAAACCTCTAAAATATATCTCTAAAACATCCAGTTTACAACACAGGAGCAAAAGCCATAGCAAATAAGAAAGTATCACACACAGAGAAAGAGGAAAATAGACAGCAGAAACTGTCCTTGAGAAGGCCCAGTTGTCAGACTTCATAGACAAGACATTAAAGGTACTAGTATGATTATATTAAAAAATAAATAAATAAATAAACTACAGGAACCCGTGCTTCAAAAATTAAAAATCCAACTCTCAATTTTACAAGATAAAGAACATCTATTTACAAATTTGCTCATGCCCAGCTAGTGAGAAGCCAGGATTCCAGGCTCTATTCTCTATTCCTATCTATTTTCTTTGACAATGTACTATATGCCCCAGAGATTAGTCCACAGAAATTTGGATTTGCCCTGAAAGTCATGGGGAGCCACTGAAGGCTATATAAGAAAATGGCACAATATGGGACCAGTAGATGGAGTAATGGTTACATTGCTGGACTCCTATGTACGTGACCAAGGTTTAAGTCCTGGACCTGGTGGCTTAAAACACATGCTGGACACGTGTGTGTGTGTGCCCAAGTGTGGAGAGCAGCCAATTTAAAAACATGTGATTAAAACATGTGGCCTGAAGACACAGGCAGATATGCGCTTTTGTAAGCTACCCTAGGAGGGCCATTGAGAAACATTTACATCAGTACCTGCTTGTGTCTTCAGGCCACATGTTTTAATCACATGTTTTCAGATTGGCTGCTCTCCACACCCAAGATCCCAAGAGAATAGAGAAGCGATTACAGCGTGGCCATACCTCCTGGGGGTAATTTCTCACTTTCTCTCTGTTTCTCTGTCTGCTGGCCAGACACCCTATAGCAAAAATCTCTCTAATATAAATAAATAAATAAATAACAAAAATGGCGCAACGTAAAAAAAAATAAAAATGGTCTTGCTACTTCTAGGACATCAGAGGAGCAAAGAATAAATGAATACTAATAACCCGAGAGGATAACATTATCTAAGTACTATCTCTGAAACTTAATTTTCATGGTTTTATCCTGAACCTAAATAATATTATGATTTAAAATACTATATTGAGAAAGAAAAACAGGATAAAGCTGTGGAATACAAGGGCCATTTAAGTTTTAAAGGTCTGAGTAAAATACAGACTTAAAGTATAGACCAGAGACATAGGTTAAGCGGTACACTCAACAGAGTGTACCAAAGGCACGTTTTAGTATACAGAAAACAAACTGTGATGCTGCAAAAGGATTATAGATTTACAATGTGACCACTATCCTTTCTTCATCCCAGAGTTCATGATGTAAAGAATAAGAGAGAACCAATCAGTTGCCTACATTAAGAACTTGTAACCTCCCCTTTTCTTGCCCATCTACTTGTTATATAAACTAGCCTTCTTGGCTACCATGTTCATCTGTGTGACTCATCCTAAGCCCTGGCTTAAAATAAAGTCACTTTTATTTCACTTAAAATGCTTCAGCCTTCTTTCTAAGGTGGTAATATTCATAGCTGATATGACTGTTTATCAAAATCCTATAAAGAATCAACTAAAAAGATATTTCAGCAAGGTTAAGATACAAGTTTGTGCTATAGTATTTATTTGGTCTTTACCCTGGGTTCCTGGTGCGGTACCCCATTGTCTCAATTACTGATGCATCAGAATAAGTTTTGAAATCAAGATATACGAGTCTCTGGGAACCAGCAGTTAGCGTAATGGCTATGTCGCTGGACTCCCACATAGTCGACCACGGTTCGCGTCTCGGACCCGGTGGCTTACAACTCACGCCGGGCGCGTGTGCGTGCGTGCCCAAGATCCCGAGAGGAGAATGGAGGAGAAGGGATTGCGGCGTGACCATCCCCCCTGGGGGGTGATTTCTCGCTTTCTATCTCTCTGTCTCTCTCTGTCTGTTTGGCGAGCGCATGCGCCCTATAGCAAAAAACCTCTCCAAAAAATAAATAAATAAATAAAAATAAAAGATATACGAGTCTCTAACTTTGTTCTTTTTCAAGATTGTTTTGATAGTTTTGGGTACTTTGAATTTCAACGTGAATATTAGGACCAGCTTACCTACTTCTGACTAAAAGCCAGCTGAGGGACCAGCAGTTAGCGTAATGGCTATGTCGCTGGACTCCCACGTAGTCGACCGCGGTTCGAGTCCCGGACCCGGCGGCTTAAACTCACGCCGGGCGCGTGTGCGTGCGTGCCCAAGATCCCGGGAGGAGAATGGAGGAGAAGGGATTGCGGCGTGGCCATCCCCCCTGGGGGGTGATTTCCTGCTTTCTATCTCTCTGTCTCTCTCTGTCTGTCTGGCGAGCGCACGCGCCCTATAGCAAAAACCTCTCAAAAAAAAAAAAAAAAAAAAAAAAAAAAGCCAGCTGAGATTTCAATAAGGAATATGTTGAACCTGTACTTCAATCTGTAGGAAGTTGTTATTTTGAATGTCGTTGTATTTCAATTTGAGGACTGTTACTTAGTCTTCTGATGGGAACAGGGGATTTTTTATTTGTTTGTTTAGGTCTTCACTAAAATCTTTTAACAATGTATTGTAGTTTTCAGACTACAAATTTTGTACCTCTGGTTATATAAGTATTATATCTGATGATATTATAAGGATAATTGTTTTTCTTAATTTCATTTTCTGATTATTTACTGTTAATACATAAAAATAAAACTGATTTTTCCCATGCCACTCTATTTGTCTATTCCTTTTCTAATACCTTAAAACTCCAAGTACAGGTACCAGCAACTGGCGTAATGGCTATGTCGCTGGACTCTCATAGTCAACCACGGTTCGAGTCCCAGACCCAGTGGCTTAAACTCACGCCGGGCGGGATTGTGGCATGGCCATCCCCCTGGGGGGGCGGGGGGTGATTTCTTGCTCTCTCTCTCTTTGTTTCTCTCTGTCTTTCTGGCAAGCGCACATACCCTATAGCAAAAACCTCTCAAAAAAAAAAAAAAAAATCCAAGTACAGCTGATTTATGATAGCAATTCCCAGGTGTGATCCAGGGATCAATCTTAACAGAATTATTGGGTCATCGAGAAAGTCATGACACATTTTTTTGAACAGAAAAACACGTTATCAGGGAACCAGCAGTTAGCATAATGGCTATGTCGCTGGACTCCAACATAGTCGACCGCAGTTCGCGTCCCGGACCCGGTGGCTTAAAACTCACGCCGGGCGCATGCGTGCATGGCCAAGATCCCGAGAGGAGAATGGAGGAGAAGGGACTGCAGCATGACCATCCCCCTTGGGGGGTGATTTCTCACTTTCTGTCTCTATGTCTCTGTCTGTCTGTCTGGCGAGCGCACGTGCCCTATAGCAAAAATCTCTCCAAAAAAAAAAAAAAAAAAAAACCACGTTATCACTTTCCTCAAGGCCTAATACCTCAGTGGTTACTTAAAATAAAGATTCCACAGACAGGCCCACTCCAATATCAATGAATTAAAAGTTCTAGTGCTGGAACCAGCAGATGGCATAATGGTTATGTCACTGGATTCCCACATAGCCGGCTGCAGTTTGAGTCCCAGACCTGATGACCTAAACTCAGACTGGGCATGTGTGTATGCATGCCCAAGATCCCAGGAAAAGAATGGGGGAAAAAAGATTATGGCGTGGCCATTCCCCCTAAGGGGGTGATTTTTCACTTTCCCTCTCACTCTCTGTCTCTCTCTGGTGAGCACATGTGCCCTCTTGCAAAAAACTCTTTTCTTTAAAAAGACAAAAAAAAAAAAAAAAAAGTCTAATGGCAGAATCATTTTTAAGCAGCAAACAAGTAGTTTTTTATGTACACTAGTACTTGAGAGCTACAGCTTTAAATATCTGGTAAGACCTTCACTGCCCATATTTTTCAAAGTTTTCTTGTTAAGTCTTTTAGATTTATTCTTCTACATAAATTTTAAAGATTTAGTGTTTCTGTATGGTACAACATTTAAAAAGCTCCAAGAAAACCAAGAATCAAAAAAAAAAAGTGTAATAACAACATATACAAAGACCTCTATAAATTAAGAGTCAAAGAACACAAAGAAACCTGGGAAAAGGTATAGGGAAGCCAAATTTTGAAAACATTATAATTAAAAAGAAATGTAGATGACTAATACAAGCGTGACAATGTGTGTTCCTTAACACGTAACCAAGATTTAAATAAAGTCATATCAATCTTCATCTGGAGTCCACCAAAGTAAGTAATCTGGTAGTATTTTTTTAAAAAAATATATCCTTTACAATCCCACATTTAGAACTTTATTCTACAGCAAAGTACATATATAATACTAAGCATGTATGATGGCTGCACACAGTGTAAGTGTACTCGGCACTACTAACCTGTACACTTAAAGCTGACTGCAAAGCAGGTTGCCCCCACAGCGTAGTGGTTAAGGGGAACCAGATCTCACACCACTACTGTGGTTCAAATTTCAGTCCCAGTGACTTGGAAACCACAAGTGTATTTGTGCGTGTTCCCCAAATTCTGATGAGATGAGTAAATGGCCATGTCACACTGGGGGATGCTCACTCACAAATGAGCATCCTCTAGCAATAATTGCTTTTATAAAGAAGAGAGCTATACCCTTGAATAAAGGTGGGGAGCGGTACTCAAGAGGAAGAGACTGGTCTTTGATAGGAACAGGGACAGAGATGAATATGGACAGGTAGAAGCAGAATCAGGAGTTTGTAGAAGATTTTCTCTGGGATTATTCTATTTTCTTAATGCAGTAAGAAGTATAATTACTGGCTGAGAGGGAAACATAAAGGAAGGTATTCGAAAACTAAAGAGAAAGAAAATACAAGATAGTCATCTAGGTAAGTGGGTGAACAAATGCAGTATAGAAACTGGAGGACCACCTGGCACTTGAAAGGACCCATAGTAGCAGGCATGGGTGTAAAGTAGCGTAATCAAGCTATATGTTTTCCAGCCCAGTTCAGCTGGTGGCATAAATGTGAAACAGGCAGGACTGAATTAAGAAGATGGTTTTTGTTTTGTTTTGTTTTGTTTTGGGTTTGGTTTGTTTGTCTGTTTGTTTTTTTTTAAAAGAATTATTTATTGCCATTATTTTTCAATTTGACCAGAAAGAGACACAGAGAGAGAAAAAGGGAGAAAGTGAGAAGATAAGCCACCAAGTCTGGGACTCAAACTGTGGTCAGTCATGTGAGAGTCCAGCTCCTTTAACCACTATGCCACCTGCCGGTCCTGTTTTGTGTGTGTGTCTTAATTATTTAATTTTATTTAATTTTTTTTAATTTGCTATAGGGCATGTATGCTCATGAGAGAGAGAGAGAGTGAGAAAGAGAGAGAAATTGAGAAAGCAAGCCACCAGGACTCAAACTATAGTCAGCCATGTGGGAGTCTAGTATCCTAACTACCACACACCCCCGATGGCCCTGACCAAATGAGATTTTGCCAGGCCAAACTGCAGAACAAAACTGGGGAGGTGAAGGCGAAATGACAAGGAAACTGAAACTATTTTCGAGGGAGGGATTATTACTAATCAGGGAGTATTAGGTTGAAGGAAGGAAAGGGTTTGTCAAATGGTGATGGGATAAATAAACTAGATCCTGGACAAGACATAATAATGGGCTATAGAACTGTTGAACTGAGGTGCTAAAAAGGAATAAGCTAGAATCACAAGAGGTGATAGTCTAAGCATTCTCAGGAACTGAACTGTGGAAGGCATGAAATTGGGTTTGTGTCAAAGTCTAGATTATGATCACAAAGAAGGGGATAGCAGAGGCAGACTGGAGTGTGAGATCAGTCCGTGACATAAAGTCAAGGAACTAAAGGATTTGGTATGGCAAGGATACTGAAATTACTAAGGATCATGGAAATCGTGGTACTAGAGTCACAGGAAGCCTGGTATTCAACTAGATTGGGGACAGTATTGATTATAACAAGAAGGGGTAGTGGGTGGTATTCTCTGATGGCAAAGTTTGGAAGCTACGGCAGTATTTGTTTTAGTGGCAAAAATAAATTAATTTTAAAAACTAGAAAATGATCTAAAGATCCATTAATCAAAGAATGGTTAAAGAACTTATCCACAGAACGGACTATTATGAAGCCATCTAAAACTACTTATATGTACATGCTTTGACCTGAAGGGGGGGTGGGGTAGGGAGAGACAACCATTATGCAATACAGCATGGAAATTTCTCAAAAAATTTAAAATAGAATTACCATATGACCCAGCAATCCACTATTGGTTATATCCAAAGGAAATGGAAATCAATATGCAAAAAGCTATCAGCACTCCCATTTTATTGCCACATTATTCCCAACAGCCAAGCCATGGAGTCAACCTATGAGCTCATCAAGAAGAAAATGGGTAACATGGTGTGTATACACACACACACACACCACTCATTAGGAAGAGAAGAATCTTAGACCAGCAGTTAGCATAATGGCTATGTCACTGGACTCCCATGTAGTCAACCACGGTTCAAGTCCCGGACCTGGTGGCTTAAACTCACTCCAGGCACGTGTGCGTGCATGCCCAAGATCCTGAGAATGGAGGAGAAGGGATTGCAGCGTGGACATCCCCCCTGGGGGGGTGATTTCTCACTTTCTATCTCTCTGTCTCTCTCTTTCTGGCAAGCACACGTGCCCTATAGCAAAAACCTCTCCAAAAAAAGAAAACAAAACAAAAAAAGAACAAAATGTCAACTACACTATGCTCTCAGAAAATAGCAAGATGAGGGCCAGCAGGTGGTGTCGTGGTTCAGGCGCTGGACATTCCCACATGGCTGACCATGGTTCGAGTCCTGGACCTGGTGGCTTGCTTTCTCACTTTCCCTCTCTTTCTGTGTCTCTCTCTGGTCAAGTTAAAATAGATGAATAAATAAATAAAATAAACCTTAAAAAAAGAAAGAAAGAAAATAGCAAGATGAAAGTTTAACAGCATTTAGAGTAAATGACCTATTATTAATTGTACAATGATAGGTTAATGAACAACAGCTAGTTCAAACATTAGAATGTGTTGTTTCGATGTTCTATTCTGTGTCAATTGAACTAAATCTAAACTTTTTTTTTTACATTTTTGTTTGTTTGTTTTGTTAGGGGGGCAAACACGCTCCCCAGAGAGGGAAAAAGTAGGAAATTACCCTCTAAGGTGGGTAGCCATGCCACAGTCCCATCTCTTCTCAGGATTCTGGGCACGGGCAGCATGTTTTCAAGTTACTGGGTCAGGGATCCAGCTGCCCTAACCTCCTGGCCACCTGCTGACCCTCCTCCATCTTATATCATTTTAATTAGTAACTGTTTTAAATCACAATGATCAAGTTTAAGAGATGTTCTTCCTATGTGATCTCCATTATATGAAAGAAACAACACAAGAGACTTGGAAAGAGTAGAGGAGGAAGGTGCACAGGATTCTGTGTCACTGACAGAAACCTGAAGGCCAATCTTGGGGTTATGGAAATAACTGTACATAAAATAGTGGAGATTAATGCCCACCTACAAAATCACTCTCAAATGATACACTGCTGAAGCACCTAAAATTGATGTTAAAAGTTGTGGGTTTTTTATTGTCAGAAGACCCATCCCCTCACCAGAAGGAAAGATGAGAGAGGCAAAAAGCACCCAATGAGGTATGACCGCACCACAATCCCTTCTCCACTTCTCTATCATGTCAGGTTTTGGGGCTTGTGCACACATTTTTCAAGTCACCAGGGCCAAGACTGGAAAACACGGTGGGCTATGTAGAACCTAGCTCCCTCAACCACTACACCACAGGGCTGGCCCAAAACTTTGTTACATTTTTTATACTAAGAGGCCAGTAAGAGGCACAGCAGTAATGCACCTGGGCCTACCTGGGTCTGCATCCTGGGACCTTTCTCAGCGTGCAGCAGACAAGTATATACTCATTTTCCAAGCCTGCTCAGACTTGATGTGGTTTATGGCATAAAGTCCTTGTTGGGGGTGCCTATCTCTGCACTCTCCCTTAAGATTCTTTGACAGAAGAAACAATAAACTTTTTAAAAATGTTAAAAAGTAACAAGTAGCTAAGGGGACCAGGGACTAGCGACCAGCAGATGGCATAATGGTTACATCGCTGGACTCCCACATAGTCAATCACGGTTTAAGACCTGGACCAGCAGCTTAAAACTCATACCGGGCGTATGTATGTGCGTGCCCATAATCCCGAAAGCAGAATGGAAGAAAGGGAGGGAATTGTGGCACTGCCATCCCCCTGGGAAGTGATTTCTCACTTTCTGTCTGTCTCTCTGATGAGTGCACACATCCTATGGCAAAAATCTCTCTTAAAAAAAGAAAATGTTACTAAGGAATATTATATACAGCCTACATTAACTCTTCATATTAAAAAAAATATTGCTATAAACCCTCATATAAAAGCTTCCAGCACAATATTTTAGTAATACAAAACCAGTGGTATACCACAGGAATCACATTCATATTAACATGGTTCTTCCTACCTGCTCGAATCTGGCTGTATCTACCTAAAGAGAGATACCTCAAGAATCTCAGGCTGGAAGATGCAGCAGAGTGCTCCCTTCCAACGCTGGAAGGCCAATGGAATTCACCTCCACAGAGCTGGAGGACTAAACAGTGAAAATGGGAATCACCTTCAGAGTCCAAGACACTGGCAGTGTACTACTTTTGAGAGTCTCTTTTTCATAAAAGTCACAGTCACATACATTCTACAGAGACTAAAAGGAAAACCAGCTGAATGATCTAAATCATTGACTTTAAAATAAGAAATGGGAGGGCTGGAAGGTGGCGTGGTGGTTAAGGGCACTGGACTCCCACATGGGCGACCACGGTTCAAGTCCCGGACCTGGTGGCTCGCTCTCTCTTTCTCTCTCTCTCTCTCTCTCTCTCTCTCTCTCTCTCTCCAAACTAAAATAAATAAGCAAATAAAATAAAGTTAAATAAAATAATTCTTTAAAAAAAAATAAGAAATGGGGCCACCAGGTGGTCTGGTGGTTAGGGCGCTGGACTCCCACATGGCCAACCATCCAGATTTGGTGGCTTGAAAATCATACCATGCATGTGTGTGTGTGTGTGTGTGCACCCAGAATCCCAGGAGGAGAATGGAGAAGAAGAGACAGCCATCTCCTCTAGGGGGGTGATTTCTCACTTTCTCCCATGCTGTCTCTGTCTCTCTACCCCCTCTCTCTCACTCACTCTCTGGTGAGCACATGTGCCTTATGACAAACACTCGAGGTAAAAAAAAAAAGAAAACTGGGATCAAGGTGAGACAGAATGATTTCCTTCCTAGACCTGGTCTCTCAGAGCTCTAATAAAAAATGTGATCTGGAACCCTGACTCTGATGAGCATGTTTTCTTCTTGGCTTATGAAAGCTAAAAGCATAATAAAAATACATTATCTAGCTCAGGAAAAAGCTTTTACAACAGTTACAGACTGTATACCCTGTTGTCCCCACAAAGAAAAATGACTTTTCTTTTTAGACTCCCTAAATTAATATTATCTTTCAACAACTTTGAAGATTTCAACTCTGATTCCACAGCTGCTGCTGCACACAACACTGTGGTGACTCCACAGGACTGAAAATCGAGCTCACTCACTCACCCATGCAAGTACTTCCTTAATACAACAATAAAATGGTCAAGAAATTCTGGACAAGAAAGTCAAAGGCATTATTAGAAGATTTAATCATACAGCCATCTGGATTACATGAAGTTTCAATTTACAACCAGGAAGTTTTATGAGGAAACAATTATTTGAAATTTTCTTTTTAAGAAATTATTCAGCTTGTGGGACCAGCAGTTGGCATAATAGGTATGTTGCTGGACTCCCATGTAGTTGACTGTGGTTCGAGTCCCGGACCCGGTGGCTTAAACTCACACTGGGTACGTGTGCATGCATGCCCAAAATCCTGGGAGGAGAATGGAGGAGAAGAGATTACAGCGTGGCCATCCCCCCTAGGGGGTGATTTCTCACTTTTTGTCTCTCTGTCACTCTCTGTCTTTCTGGCGAGCGCACATGCCCTATACCAAAAACCTCCTCCCCCCCAAAAAAAAGAAAGAAAGAAATTATTCAGCTTGTATTTATTTTAACCTCAGAAAATGAAATTTTAGCAGTAAAGATATATACTGGGGAAAAGGAAGGGGGGAAGAAAGAAAGGAGGAAGGAAAAAGTAGACAAGGGAAAATAAATGTCTTTCTGATTAATATATTTAAATTAAAAATTGTTTAACAGTCAACTTTTTTTAATTTTTTTTCCTTTTGTTTATCAGAAAATGAGAAAAAAAGGGGAAGAGAAAGAGGAACACCCACCCCTCCAGTGTCTTGTCACCCTGCAATCCCCTTCCTCCTGTCCTCCTCCCATTAGATTCTGGACACTCACGTGTGCCCTGGAATCTGAACCGGAGTCGCCATATGACATCTAGCTTACCCGTGACCTGTGCATTACCATTGTGCCAGAGTTAGCCCAAAGACAACTTATCATTTGTTTCCCACTGGACTTTTCAAACTTTTCCAGTCCTCTTACTATGACAGTTAAAATAACAATAATTCTTGAATATTCTCTTTCAATTACAAATACAGTTCCCCTCACTTCCTAAAATCTGACAGTGATACATTATTTGAAAAAAAAAAATACATCTAGGTCAGCTACAGTGGCATAGTGGGGACACAACACTTCACAATGCTGAACCCACGTGGGAAGGGCCCAGATTCACGTTCCAAGGTCTCTGTACATGCCTGATGCACACGCGTGCCCATATCCCTGACTAAAACAGACTGTGGGTGCATCACAACATAAGAACTCTGTTAGGGGTGTGCACCTCCCCTCGCATGGGAGAAATATTTTTTTAATTCCCCCCAAATTTTTTCATTAAAAAAAAAATCTACTTTTATTCCCTCTTCCAGATAAAAGTCAACAGGAAACTGAGATATTAGGCAAGGGAATGTATCTCTTTCGGCTTGATGCAGAATAGGATTTTAGACATAAACACAAACACATGCCCACACACATACTTTAGTCTCACCTATGCAATCAATTGCTGAGATCTTGCCCAGATCCCATCTTGATTTGCTAATAATATTGATGCAATTCATCTGTATCAATTTCAGGGTTTTTTTTCTGTGAAGGATATTTTATAGGGCATGTACGCTCACCAGAGAGACAGAAAGTAGGAAATCACCCCCCAGGAATATAGCCACACCGCAATCACTTCTCCTCCATTCTCCTCTTGGGATTTGGGGCACACGTGCACGTGCGTGCGTGCGCACACACACCCGGCACTCGAATTGTGATCGACTACATGGGAGTCCAGCAACGTAACCATTATGCCTTCTGCTGGTACCTATCTAGATCAATTTTAAAACTATGTTCTCCTGAAACCTAGGGTTCCCCAAATCATTTTAAAAGTACTTACAGCCATTGGGAACCAGCAGTTAGCGTAATGGCTATGTCGCTGGACTCCCACGTAGTCGACCGCGGTTCGCGTCTCGGACCCGGTGGCTTACAACTCACGCCGGGCGCGTGTGCATGCGTGCCCAGGATCCCGAGAGGAGAATGGAGGAGAAGGGATTGCGGCGTGACCATCCCCCCTGGGGGGTGATTTCTCGCTTTCTGTCTCTCTGTCTCTCTCTGTCTGTCTGGCGAGCGCACGCGCCCTATAGCGAAAAACCTCTCCAAAAAAAAAAAAAAAAAAAAAAAAAGTACTTACAGCCATCAAACAACGTAAACAATCTGAGGAACTCTTCCCTGTTCTTCACAGTACAAAGTACTTCCCCTCTTCAGGTAGAGAGAAAGGAAAAAGTATCCTGCTTTAAAAATACACACATGCACACACACATGCACACACAAAACACTCAACAAAAGCAGATTTCTAAGATCCATTTTAAAAATTCTAACCTCCAATCAGAATGTCCACATCCATGGTGAGTAAATGAATAGGTACAACAAGTTTGAAATCCTTCTCATCTTTGAATCATGTGAATATACTATCTTAGTAACAAAAAACCTACAACTATAATACAAGATGGGTGGTCTGTGACAATGTGCTGTTTTTGGCAGACTAACAGAAAAAGATGGGATGGGTTCAGGTCTAGGTTAAGTTCCCAGCCAGCTAATGGAAAACTAAATACTTTAAACTACCACCATTCCCACACCCCCACACACACATATGCACACAGACACTCATAAACATGCACACGCGCACACACACACACAAATATACCAACTTTAATGCACGGGACAAAATCTGGCTTCTATACTCTCATCTGTAATCTACCACAAAGTATTACAATTAATAAGGCTGAGCAACCAGCCGGGTTCACCTGGAGACTGCAGGTTCTCCCAGGACATAGGACTTTCAATTATTAAAAAATCATGAAAGTCTCAGGAAAGCTGGGATGGGCAGGTCACCCTAAAATTAATCATCTCATGAACAGAGAAGGAATTGCAAGCGTAGCCATCCCCTCTGGGTGGGGGGTGGGGTTCCTCAATTTTTATCAGCAAATCAGTTGGGCTCTGCCACTAGTTAAGTTTGTTCTTTTTTTTTTTTAATTTTTGCCAGAGAACATGATAGAGAGAGAGGAAACCCCTGGGGGTAGAGAGGTGGTTGTCCTATCACAATCCCTTCTCCTCCACTTCTCCCTCCTTTCAAGGATTTTTTTTTTTTTAATATTTTGTTATAGGGTACTAGTGTTCCCCAGAGAGCAAAAGAAGGGAGGGAAAGTGAGAAATTACTCCCCAGAGAGAATGGACAGCCACAAGCCCCTCTCCTCCATTCTCCTCTCAGGATTATGTCCCATTATGTATTAACAGGTCACCAGATCCTGGACTCAAACCATGCAATGCCAGTGGCTGACCCAAGTTTGACCACTTGTTATAAAATAACCTTCTTATATTTTGTTTCCCCATAAGTGACATCATTTATCCAATGCACAAAATTAAGACAGGAATAACATGCGAACTGTAGTAGATACGAAGGACTCTGGGAAGGTGTAAAGGTTATGAAACCTAGTTATTGGTATAGATGGTTTGGGAACAAAACTGTTTCATGCGGTTTCAAAGCAAACAGGTACTTGTTTTATTTACACACTTTATATGGTCTACTGAAGGTGCTCTTACTTGCAACACTGGTTTGCTTACATATAAAATGTGGAACAGACTTGCTCTTTTTAGGCTACAGCAATAAGCTCTGGGTTTGATGCTGGCCTCCTAGTTAATCATCATGTACGATGGAACAAGTCCCTCAACATCCTCAAGCTTCAGGTTCAGCTGTAAAACTGCATGACAATAATAAAGCCTCACAAAACTCCCACCTCAATTTACATAAAGGCATTCTACATAAATTACGAAATACAATGCCTGTGTTAATTTACGTTTTGTTGTTTATGCATTACTATGTATACCAATATTTTCTTTCATCTTGACTATTTCTTATATCCTGCTGATTTTGAAGACAATGAGGTCAATTCAACTTTATTATTCTTTTAATGATTTTATTTAACTTTATTTATTTTAATTTTGTCCAGAAAGGGATAAAGTGAGTGAGTGAGAGAGAGAGAAGGAAGGAAATTAAGAAAGCAAGCCCACAGGTCCAGGACTTGAACCATAGTCAGCCATGTGGGATTCCAGAGCCCTTAACCACCACGCCACCTGCCGGCTCCTCAACTTTATTCTTAATGAGAGCTTAGGTTATGGAGTCAAACAGACTGGGTTTGACATTGAACTGAATTATTATTACTTACTAGATGTTGCCTCGGGTAAATTATATTTCTAACCTCAGTTTCCCCATCTGTAAAAAGGTGGAGATTAACAGGACCAGCAGTTGGTGTAATAGCTATGTCACTGGACTCCCATGTAGTCGACTGCGGCTCAAGTCCCAGACCCGGTGACTTAAACTCACACCGGATGTGTGTGTGTGCATGCCCAAGATCCTGAGAGGAGAATGGAGGAGAAGGGATTGCAGCGTGGCCATCCCCCCTGGGGGGTGATTTCTCTCTTTCTGTCTCTCTGTTTCTGTATTCCTGGCAAGCGCACGCACCCTATAGCAAAAACCTCCCCCCCCCCAAAAAAAAAAGAATTTGAATCCTCAAATTCTTGCTCCAAAATTTTACCAACTCACTTTAGAAGCCACAACAAGGAAAAAAATAAGACTCTGCTTTACATTTTTTTTTTTTCTTTTAAGTTTTGCTATAAGGTGCATGCATTCTCAGGGGGTGAGAGGAAAGAGGTGAGAAACCACCCCCTGGAGGAGATGTCCATGCCACAGTCCCTTCTCCATTCTCCTCTTGGGATATTGGAGACACACACACACACACACACACACACACACACACACACACAACCAGGCATGATTTTCAAGCCTCCAGGTCTGGAACTGCCCCAAACCAAGCAGTCAGCTCTGTGGGACCTAGCTGCCTTAACCTCACACCCAGCTGCTGGCCCAAATGCTACATAGCTTTTACCCCTTGACAATTATAATTATGATGCAGAACCTTCTACAAGTAAACAAAAAGCCCAATGCTACTTTTCTAACTTAGATCCTACCATTTTATTAAAATGTCCAGTTAGAAATTTACTGTAATACACAAATTTAAAGTGACCACTATATATTCAAACAGTTAACACCAGTCTAGTCTAATTAGTGTCAAACTTTGTAAAATAAAAGACTAGTGAGTTCAAATATCTTTGCAGACACATAATGAAATTTAAATTTAGAAAAACAAAGTTGACAATATTGCTGAATATAATAGCTTAGTTCCAACAGATTTGTATGAAATTAAATAAACAACTTCTTCTCATATTTTTCATAAGTTGATAATCACAAATGGGAAAAGCTCCACATTTTTGTCAGTTTAGCCATAATTGGTTTTTAACTTATTGCATTTTATGCCTAATAAAAGAAATATCTTGTAATAAAAAATAAATGTTACCTGTTGACAACGGCAAGAGGTACTAGTGCCTTAAGATACAGCCTCTGTGTCAATACCTGTCAAACAAACACACAAGGAAGACATCCATTACTATTCATAGCCTAGTTAATCAGACACAAATACAAACATTTTTTTGGAGCTATTTTAGTTCTAAACCACCTAAGAAATTTTCTGTTAAGTTTTTCTATTCTGTACCACACTAGCCAACGACATTTTATCTTACCAGCTTTTTCAAAAAAGTTTAGTATATATACTACACACCATTAAAACGGCTAAAAATAGGGGCTGGATGGTGGTGCAGCTGTAAAATACAATGATCTGCAAGACTGATCCACATGGGAGAGTTCCAAGGTTTGTGCCTACAGACCTCCCTGAGTATGCCAGACACAGGTGTGTGCTCATGTTCCACAGCAGGCTGTGGTTGGACCAAGCATGGCATCGAGACCCGTTGGGAGATTTATTTCCCTCCTTTCCATCTTCACTCGTGTTTATTTTTTAAATAATTATTTTTATTTAACTTTATTTATTTTAATTTGACTAGAGAGGGAGAGAGAAGAAGTAAGAAGCAAGCTACCAGGTCCAGGACTTGAATCGTGGTTGGCTATGTGGGAGTCCAGTGCCCTTAACCACCAAACCACCTGCCAGCCCCACTCCTCATCTTTCTTACTCACAAGATGAAATAAATAAGCTTCTTAAAATTATAATATATATATATGTATATACACACACATATATATATATACACACATATACATGTGTGTATATACATATATATATATATATATATATATATATATATATATGAAATATAAAAAAATAAAAAGAATGGCTAAAATTCAAAACATTAACAATACCAAATGCTGGTAAGGACATAGAGCAACAGGAACTTTCATTCGTTGCTGATAGGAATGCAAAATAGTACCTCCACGTCAGAAGAAAATTTGGCAGAGTCTTAAAAAACTAAACATACTCTTGACAAAAGATCCAGCAATCATGCTCTTTGATGTTCAACTCTGAGTTGGAAACATGTCTATAGAAAACATGTCCATGAAACAACATGCACAAGAAAGTTTACAGCAGCATTATTCATAATGGCTGAAACTTGCCAAGTAACCAAGATGTCCTTCAGTAAGTGAATGGGTAAATAAACTGTGGTATATCCGGACAATGGAATATGATTCAGTGTTAAAAAGAAATAAGCTATCAAGCCATGAAAGAACATGGAACCTATTTATTAAATGAAAGGAGATAATCTGAATTGCTACACACTGTTTGGTTCCAACTATCAATATCTGATATTCTGGAAAAGGCAAAACTTACATAGAAAGTAAAAAGATCAGTGATTTCCAGGGGTTGTAAAATAGAAAGAGATAAACAGGCAGAGCGCTGAGGGTTTTTAGAACAGTAAAATAATTCTGTACAATACTACACTAGTTATTAAATGTCATTATACATCTTTTAAAACACATAAAATACAAGACAGTAAGAGTGAACCCAAATGTAAGCTACCGACTGTGGTTGATAATATGTCAATACAGGCTCATCAATAGTAACAAATGTTCCACTCTGGTAAGGGAATGTGAACACAGGCTATGCCTGTGTGGGACAGGGGTATATGAGAAATCTGTATTTTCCTCTCTATTTTAATATAGCCCAAACCAATAAAAATCAGAAAACTAAAATCTATTTTTAAAAAATAAATCTAAAGCTCAAAAACTATATTATTAAAATAAAGACTGAGGGGACCAGCAGTTAGTGTAATGGCTATGTCGCTGAACTCCCATGTAGCCGACAGCGGTTCGAGTCCCAGACCTGGTGGCTTAAACTCATACCAGGGACGTGTGTGTGCATGCCCAAGATCCCAAGAGGAGAATGGAGGAGAAGGGATTGCAGCGTGGCCATCCCCCCTGGGGGGTGATTTCTTGCTTTCTGTCTGTCTCTCTCTTTCTGGGGAGCACACACGCCCTATAGCAAAAACCTCTCCAAAAACAAAAAATAAAGACTGAGTTAATTTACTTATGAGATTTAGAGTAATAATTATTAAGATGTATATATACATAGTGACTTTTTTTTTTTTAAGTTTTACTATAGGTTGCATGTGCTCACTGGAGACATAGAGAGAGAGAAGAAATGTGAGAAATCACCACCCAATGGTGTGGTCACACCACAATCCCTTCTCCCATATTCTTCTCTTGAGATTTGGGGAACACATGCACACAAGCCCTGTGTGTTTGCAAGTCGTCAGGTCTGGGACTCCAACCATGAAGCTGGCCCTGTGGAATCCAGTACCTTAACAACCACACCACTGGCTGCCACCCCCACCCCCCATAACATACTATTTATAAAACTTACACTGTATCTCAGTGATGTTCTCAATCACCTATGAAATGGGCTATCATTATATAGTCATATTAAAAAATATGTTAACAGGGCCAGCAGATGGCATGATCGTTGGGATGCTAGACTCCCATACGGCTGATCACGGTTCAGGTCCCAAACCTGGCGGCTTGCTTTCTCATTGTTTCTCTCTCTCTCTCTCTCTGGTCAAATTGTTTTTTTAAAAATTATATATATGTGTGTGTGTGTGTATATATATACATATATATATGTATATATGTGTGTATATATAGTGTATATATACACACATAGAGAGAGAATAATAATTATAAGTAAAATTAAATAAATAATTTTAGTGTGTGTGTGTGTGTGTGTGTGTGTGTGTGTGTATAAACATCAGCCTAAATACAGAGCTAGTAGGTACAGCTAAAAGCTAAGTATTTTAAATCAACTCAGTATACCATGGCCTCATTACCAATTTCCTCACTCCATGCAAGGCAATCAGACAGTTTGGGGGTTCTATTTGTTTTAGTTTTAGTTTTGCTATAGGGTGTGTGCACTCACCAGAGACACTGAGAGAGAGACAGAATGGGAAATTAAGAATCTACCCAAAGGGAATGGCCACACTACAAGCCCTTCAACTCCATTCTCCTGAAGATCTTGGGGATGCACACACACACCCAGTATGATTTTCAAATCGCCAGGTCAAGGACTTGAACCACACAGTTGGCCATGTGGATCCAGCACCTTAACCTCTACATCACCTGCTGGCCCAAGACAGGTTTTATAACCAGATATCTAAGTTCAAAAACCCTGCTGATTCTTTTATTTACTTATTTATTTATTTTAAAGAGAAATTTTTGCTATAGGATACGTGCGCTTGCAGGAGAGACACAGAGGCAGAGAAAAAAAGAAAGAAATGACCCCCTAGGGGGGTGTCCACACCTCAATCCCTTCTCCTCCGATCTCTTGTCTGGATTTTAGGCACACATGCACATGCGCCCGGCTGAGTTTTTAAGCCACTAGGTCTGGGACTCAAACTGCAGTCGAATACAAGAGAGTCCAGCGGCGTAACCATTACACCATCCGCTGGTTCCCCTGCTGATTCTTAATAAATGTGACACCAGACAAGTTCATCTAGCCATCTATTGATGGGAGAAAAAAATCTTATAAACTCCTTTCTTGTGCCAATTTCCTCATACATAAATAAGAATAGCACCACCATATATAAGCAATTCGTACACATATAACTTATTCATATAAATAAAATAAGCAAATAACAATAAGAAAGCAGGCCATGTATATTAGAAAATTTGCAGGAAAAAAAAAAGCCACATGCTCATTAACTATAAAAAAATGGTAAACTTTATATAAATGAAATACAAATTAAAATTATACCATTTTCCCCACCAGTCTCGTTTTTAATGAAGGGGGGTGGGGAGGAAAGTGTTGGCAAGGTTATAGGAAACAGGACTGGCAGCAGCAAATGTAAATTCCTATGACCCAGCAAATCCCTTTTAGGAAATCTGCCCTGGAGAAACTCTGGCACAAGTGCACACTTACTTTACCACACTTTGTCTTGTTAATTAAATGGTCCAATGTGACAGCTCCTACTATTAATTAGTCCTCAATAAGAATCTCTTCAACAAACACTCACTAAATGCCTATTCAGCTCCAGACCCGATGCTTCTCATCCCAAAATTGAAACAACAGTATACAAAAAGTTCTTAGTCCAGTGGTAGAGCCTGGCAAGACAAACTGTTTTTAAAAAATGTTTAAACATGGCAAAAACTACTGGAGAGGTACACAGACTGTAGTAAGAAAACAGGCAGGCTGGGTGCCAGCTTAACCAGGCGCTGACCCACATGGCTGACTGTGGTTTGAGTCCCCAGGCGTCTAGCTTTATCACTTTCTCTCTTTCTGTTTCACTTTTTCTCCTCTCTTCGGTGAGCTCATATGTCTTGTGGCAAATTTTAAAATAACAATAATAACAACAAATAAAATTTAATAAATAATTCTTAAAAAAAAAAAAAAAAAGAAAGAAAGAAAGAAGACAGGCTGGGCTGGCAGATGGTGTGGAATTTAAGATGGCTGGATCTCACATGGCCAACTGTGCCATTCGAGTCCTGCACCTGGTGGCTTGAAAAATATGCCAGGTGTGTGTGCATGTGTACCCAAAAGAGGAGTGCATACTGTGACGTGGCCATCTGTGGACCAAGGGGTATGATTTCTCGCTTTCCCTCTCCTAAAGCACATGCCTATAGTAAAAACAAAAAACACAAAACACAAAAAACCACCACCACAAGAAAACAGAGTTAGGCAAATTCAGTTCTGTCAGGAGAGGGAAGAGAAGGTAAAGAAGGTCACTATAAGCCAAGTTATGCTAACGTTCTTGTACAAGTAGAAAATAACTACAGGCAGTAATAACAATATTTGCAAAGGCATTAAACTACACAATAAGAAAAAGGAAAATTACAGGAAATTATTTGTAGTAGGTTGGATAAAAGACCTCAGCGAGTATCAGGCACTAATCCTTGTACCTTATTTGGGAAAAGAACCTTTGCAGGCAGGATTAATTAAAGACCTGTGATATAAAGATGATTATTTTTTGGACTCCAAAGGCCATCCTGTCTTCACAAGAGAGGCAGAAAGAGATGGGATACACAGAGAAGAGAAGATAAAAATGGCACAGAGAGACCAGCACCACCAGAAGCTTGAAGAGGCATGGACAGATTCTTCCCTAGAGCCTTCAAGGGGAAAGAAGCTCTGCTGGCATCTTCAATTCCTTCCCCCTTTAATACTCATTCAAATGTGTAGTGTCCAGTAACTGTAAGAGAAAAACTTCTGTTGTTCTTATGCCACCAAATTTGTGGTGATTTGCTGCAGCAGCCCTAGTCAACAAACACAGTGCCTCAGTGCCACTGCAAATGTATGCTGTGCTATGAGGCTGGGACGTTACCCAGAAACCAGAAAAGTCATCTAATTTTTATGCAAAAGAATGACATAATCATATCTCTGCTCTATAATGTTAACACTGGTGCCAGTGTTGAGAACACGTGGTGGAAAAAGAAATTACAAATAGGAAAACCATTTTAGAACTAAAAATACAGAAGACCAAGTTCTGGATCACCAGCTATTTGAGAAAAACCAACATTATAAAAAGAAAGGCAAAAACACACAGAAAGTAAGGAGCTGGTACCTCTATAGAAAGACAATGTAGAAAATGGGGAAATTTAAAAATCAGGCTATGTAATTAATATTGCCACAGGGATCAAGAGAAACTACTACTGGGACCAGCAGATGGTGTAATGGCTACGTTGCTGGACTCCCATGTAGTCAACTGTGGTTCGAGTCCCAGACTCGGTGGCTTAAACTCACGCTGGGCGCATGTGTGTGCATGCCCAAGATCCCGAGAGGAGAGTGGACGAGAAGGGACTGTAGCGTGGCCATCCTCCTTGGGGGGTGATTTCTCACTGTCTATCATCTTTCTGGCCGAGCACACACACCCTATAGCAAAAAACTCTCAAAAGAGAAAGAGAGAGAGAGAGGCTATTATTAATAATACAACTGGAAAGATGAGGAGCAGATCCCTGAAATAACCAGCCTAATAATACTCCCTCTCCCACAGCTCCCATGTTCCCTAAAAAGAAAAAGGATTTGTTATGGAGTCTAGAACAATTTCAGTGATGTCAACCATGGCTTACACAGCCCACTCTGCCTGTGACTCTGCTGAAGAGGGAAGCACTGGTCTGTTTGAGCCACATGATGTTCTTCATATCCACTCTGCCCCAGCAGATTATGTCAAATGTGGGTACTCAAGGGTATCCAGAAGCCTATGACCCATGGAGCTGTTATCAAAAATATGAAAATATTCAATCATATTCTTTTCTCCAGAACCAAAAATTGGGATATGGAATTAAAGAGAGATGAAAGAAACTACAAGAACTGCCAAGGTAAATTCATCATTCAAGATTTAGTTTAAGCCTCTATATGAAGTCTTCTTGTTCCCACAGATGTGCTGAAATACTCCTGACAGGCAGGAACAAGCATGGAAGGAAGAATCTCTAGGGGCCAAAGGTAGCTGGAACACACGAAATATGGGAAAAGCTTGAAATAAAAATATTGTGGGTAACATAAGATTTTTTTTTTAAAGATGTTTGCCATAGGACACATACTCTTGCTGAAAAGACAGAGAAAGTGAGAAATCACCCCCAAGAAGAGATGGCCATGCCACAGTCCTTTCTCTTCCATTCTTCTCTCAGGATTTTGGGTGCATAAGCACAAAGACCCAGCATGTTTTTCAAACTGGGTCTGGGACTCGAACTATAGAGTCAGTCATGGGGAATCTAACACCTTAACATCATACCACCTATTAGCCCCAAAATGAGATGATTTTTAAGTAAAAGTGTTTGGCCAAATTTGTTTTTCTGGAATGATTACTAGAGTTGGGCCAGCAAGTGTCATGATGGTTCAGACACTAATCCAACTTGGCTGACTCCATGGTTTAAGTCCTGGACTTGGTGACCTGAAAACATGCCAGGCACACATACATGTGTGCCCAGAATTCCAAGAGGAAAATGGAGAAGGCCATCCCCTCTGGTGGGGATTTCTCATTCTCCACCCCCCATCTCTGTCTCTCTCTGGTGAGTGTACGTATCCTACAGCAAAAAATCTCGAAGAAAAATTTTTAAAAATTAAAACAAAAAGAATGATTGAGTCAACACAGAAAACAGGGCTGGCCCACAGCCTGGTGGTTAGAAGAGCTGGATTCCCCATGGCTGAAAACAGTTCAAATCCTAGAGCCGGCAGCTTAAAAACATGCTGGGCACATATGTGTAAGTGCCCAAAATCCTGACAGGATGGAGAAATGGACAAAGGATTATGGTGTGACTAGTTCCATCCACGGAGTGCTTTCTACTTTTCCCTTCTCTGTCTCTGCCTGGTGAGTACACACATCATTTGGCAAAAGAAGAAAAGAAATTAGAACTCGGTCTCCAGACCCAGTAGATTTTAGAGTCATCACTAACTCTTTTCAAAGACTATGGAATCCCTCAGTATATTGTTTAAAGATACAAAAAAAAATTAAGGACACACTAGAAGAACCAGCAAGAAAGGTAAAGAAGCCAAAGGTAAATGTGCAGGTTGATGAGGGTACGGTCAGGAGTGCCAAAGTCTACAGGGAAGGCAACAAGTGGCAATGACACGACGGTACAGCAGCAAGTAGGTGGCCTGGTCTGAAACAAGCCATAGCTTTCTCAACTTCTTTGCCATATCATTCTTTAAGTGACTTTAGTATATAATATTTGACCAGCTAGCTATTCAAGTACACATTTATTAATAAGGTCTATTGTTTTGGAACTGGTCTTTCTGATGTGAGATTGTGGCTTTCCAAAGTTTTCTGGTGTTTTGCTCAAATCTTTCAATTCAATGTAATCCAGCATTTCACATCCACTACTGTCTTAGGTGGCAAGGATGCAGAAATTGATTCACTCAACAAGTAAGAGTGACTCCTATATGCAGGGCACTGGGTGTGCAGTAGTGAATAAAACAAATATCCTTATCCTCACAGAGCTTTGCAGTAGAGATATATTAAACAAATCTATTTCTTAAAAGAGAACATGTTCTTGGACTTACCTGAAAAAGACAAAAAATACAATTATTTCATAAAGCTATTTGAAACCAATAACAAGAAATAAAAAGTAATTAATCGGGGATCAGCAGGTGGCGTGGTGGTTAAGGTGCTGGACACTCCCCCATGGCCAACCATGGTTCGAGTCCCAGATCTGGCGGCTTTGCTTTCCTACTTTCCTTCTGCTCTCTCTATGTCTGTCTCTGGTAAAATTAAAATAAATGAATGAATAAATAAAATTGAATAAATAATTCTTAAAAAAAAAAAAAAGTAATTAATCTAGGGCCAGCAGTGGCATGTAGTTAATATCCGGGACCATGATTCAAGTCCCAGACCTGGCAGCTTGTTTGCTCACGCTCGCTCGCTCGCTCTCTCCCTCCCCCCCTTGTGTGTATGCCCGATAGCAAAAATTTTAAACAATAAATAAAATTAAATAAACAATTCTTAAAAAAAAAAAAAAAAAAAAAAACCTAACCAACTATAGTTAACAAGCCTCTCCTCTGGCATCATATAATTTAAATAAATATTATTACCTTAAGCTTACATACAGTTCCCAATTATCTTTGGATAAATTATCTATATATCAAAGGCAATTCCCTAAAACTGGTTCACATTTCGAGATAGTGTCCTATTCAAATTTCTACCATGTAATCTCCTAACATATGAGACTGCATAAGAATATTTGGCAAAAGACTTTAACCAACTCAGATTATTACACCTATCAGTTTTCCATGTCGACCATTTTCCAAACAAACTTGTAGAGATTAGCTCCCTAAATCGAATACCCTTCCATTCATTTCCCAGAACCACTAACCCCAAGCTTTTCAACCCCACCCCAAACTCAATACTAAAGGTGCGCCCAAACTAATAAGCTTCCAACTAAGGACATATTTCTCATCCTAAACTCTAAATTGTAAGTCTCTATAAAAGCCCCCACTTTTTGTAAAATTTAGTGGCATTCCAAATGGGTGCACTTTTAATACTGTGTACTGTACTATGCTCCAGTATACAGTAAATATTGTAAATCATGCACAAAACACAGAGTTTTTTTTTTTTTTTTGGAGAGGTTTTTCGATATAGGGCGCGTACGCTCGCCAGACAGACAGAGACATAGAGACAGAAAGCGAGAAATCACCCCCCAGGGGGGATGGCCACACCGCAATCCCTTCTCCTCCATTCTCCTCTTGGGCATGCACACACATGCGCCCGGCGTGAGTTTTAAGCCACCGGGTCCGGGACATGAACCGCGGTCGACTACGTGGGAGTCCAGCGACATAGCCATTACGCTAACTGCTGGTTCCCAAAACACAGAGATTTTTAAAAAGGAGAGAGAATTTCTTCCATTTTCTTCCAGCACCCTAGTGACAGTTTGCATGCACACCATGTACCCCACAAAAATATCATTCCTATCTTAAAGAAATTGAAGCTGAGAGGTTAAATAATTTGCTCTGGTCACAAAAACAGGTGAAGTAGAGCCAGATGGGATTCCAGCAACAGTGTGATCTCAATGCTCCTCTCTTATCACTCCAATCTTGGGGTGTTGTGAGCGCCCTCTCTGACCTCTACACCTCACCCTTAGCTAGCCACTACCTCCCACAAAACTCCCACCTCAAGATATTGTTGGACAGAACAGCTATTTCTTTGATGTCTCAGAAAGGAATATACAAACTGAACGTACTTAATTTCTACGGAAAGTGCTATGTAGTCTCGGCAGGCAGTCTACATGTCCAGGCCTCATTTCAGAGTAAAGGATGAATATAAATTCTTGGAATTTAACACACTAGGAATATGGGAAGTTATAATAGAATAAGAAAACAATTTACAGAAATATCAACTGTGAGCATATAAAAAGGAACACTTTGAGTGATATGGTCCATGTGGCATGATTTCAATTTCAATTATTAATTTGAGTGTATAAATTGTTTACATTAAAATTAAGTCAAGTACAGTTCTAAGATTCTGGTTCATTCTGCTTTCTCATGGAAGTAATATAATCTTGCTTTACCACAGAAAGAATTTAACTGCTCTCCCTTCTCCCAACCCCTCAAACAGCAGGTATAAAGTCCAGATTAAGTTAGTCTTCAACAGGAAGAGATAGAATCTGATGGTTTAATGTTATGGTAAGAAAGCCAACATCAAGGTCCAGGATAACATTTACTGCAATTTCAATAAAACAAAGAAAGTTTCGTGACTGAATAGGAACTTTTCATAATTTTAGCCAAAATGTTACTAAATATTCTACAATAAGAAACGTACAAAAATTGTTAGATGTCTAATAAATCATTTTAGAACTAAGATTAATGCTAAAAGCATGACGAGGGTCTATATAGAAGTCCGTGTAGGTACTAATAATTTAAAAACAAATGACAGAGCCAGTAGGTGGCATGGTGGTTAAAGGCGCTGAACTACCCTCCCACGTGACCAACCAAGGTCCGAGTCTCCGACCTGGTGGCTGGCTTTTTAACTCCCTGCCCCCCACTCTTTCTAACTCTGTCCCTCTCTGGTCAAATTAAAATAAATAAATGAAGTTAAATAAAAAATAATTCTTAAAAAAATGCCAACAGATTTTTTTTATTTATTCAAGATACTGCTTGTGCAATGTGTATGGAGAAAAGGGAGAAGTACCTTTCAAAGGGCTCTGCCAGGCCACAATCCCCCTTCTCTCAGCTACCAGGATCAGAGGTTAAGTACACAGCATGTGCCTGGGTGTTTTCAGGCCAACCAAACCAGGATCTCAAACTCTGGTCAGCAGGTTGCTTCCTGCTCCACAGTCCTGTATGCTACTGGCTAAGCCACAGTGATTGGACCCCAACAGAGCTTTTTCTCTCTTAAATAAGTCTCTGAATGTACTCTGCCTTACGCCCTCAATATTAAAAAGCTCCAATTTACATAAAAATGACCCTGAGACCTGACCCTCAAGGAGCCTTCCATCAGGACTGTTAATTGACTAACATTTTTTATCCCAAGGAAAATCACAAATCTGACTTTTAAAATTGTCCTCTAATCAATTTAAAGTAATATCTTAAGTACAGGATCTGAAGTAAGATGTCTTAAATTCAAATTCAAAACAATTTCTCTGGAGGCAGGTGGCAGGGTGTTTAAGGGCATTGGATTCCCACATGGCCCACTACTGTTCCAGTCCCGGACCTGGCAGCTTGCTTTCTCACTTTCCCTTTCTTTCTGTCTCTGTCTGGTCACATTAACAAGAAATAATAATAACAAATGGAATTAAATAAATAATTATTTTTAAAAACGTTTTCTCAAAATAATTTCTCAAATACACAACTCCAAACCTGGATTATCATAAAGCAGTCCCATTCCACCAGTTCATTCACTACAACTCTCTGACTTCATCTAAACCACATATCCCTTGATCCCTCGGGTCCTTCCCTGTTTATGAGGTTCCCTAGGCCTGATTCTTATTGTTAATCACTGCAGCCTAATCTCTCCTCCCCCCACCTCAAATTCTCAACTCCTCTAGCCCCATGTCCTGCCATTAACATGGTGTCACTGGGATCCTCAGGCCTGCCTCGTTCTTGCATCTGGTTGGGTCTTTTTCCATTTTCCTCAGTGAGTTCTTTTCTAACAATCTTTTCAAATCCTTCAGCAGACTATATCCAGTGAACAAAATTATTGCTTACTATTTAAATCAGGCCTAGATTAAAACTGGTTCGGCCAAAATAAATATTCAAGTTGCTAAGAAATCTTTTTTTTTAATTATACTAAGAATTATTAATATGATCAACATTTTTCTCCTGCTTTTCAATACATAAATGTTAGAGTGCAAGTATGTTACAAAGACACTCTCATTAACAGCCAGAGGGGACAAAAATAAGTATAACTTCTCTGGAAAACAATTTTGAATTTTTACCATAAGACTTGAAGTTGTTCATAATTTTTGACCCAAAAACTCCACTTTTATAAGTCTTCAATGAAAAAAAATTTCTTGAGAACTTCCATTATGATTATTTATAATGGGGGGGGAGCAATGAGCAAATATCCAGTAATTGGGAAATGGCCAAATACATTACAGTATGTAAACACATTATTATACAATCACTGAACAGTATTTTTCAAAGAACATTTAATAACATGGAAAGTGTTCATTATATAATAAGAAAAATTAGTTTAAGTAGTAAATATACAATATATTTTCACTTTTGTTAACATACATACACACTGAGACTAAAAGCACCAAAATGCCAGCATTGGCTCTGAAATGTAGACTTAGTGGTTATTTTTATTTTTAACTCGGTATGTGTGCAATACCAAAACCAATAAATTATTAAAGATATATCATCATACTTTTTAAAGATGCTTTAATATTACTAAAAATAATTTGGATAAATTCTAACATTCCTAATCATAAAATTCAAATCACAAAATGAAAAATGTAATTGTTGGGACCAGCAGTTGGCATAATGGCTATGTCGCTGGACTCTCATGTAGTCGACCGCGGTTCGCGTCCCAGACCTGTTGGCTTAAAACTCACGGAGCGTGCGTGTGCATGTGTCCAAGATCCCATGAGGAGAATGGAGGAGAAGGGATTGTGGCGTGGCCATCCCCTCTGGGGGGTGATTTCTCACTTTCTGTTTCTCTATCTCTCTCTGTGTGTCTGGCGAGCGCACGTGCCCTATAGCAAAAACCTCTCCCAAAAAAAAGAAAAATGTAATTGTTTCCAGGCTAGCAGGTAGCATAGTGGTTATGGTGCTAGATCCCACATGGCTGACTCTGGCTCGTGTCCTGGATCCGGCAGCTTGAAAATCATACAGGGTGTACATGTGTCCAAGATCCTGAGAGGAGAATGGAAGAGAAGAGACTGTGGAACAGTCATCCCCCCTGGATGTGATTTCTCATTTTCCCCTCTCACTGTCTCTGTCTCTCTCCAACAAGCACACGTGCCCAATAGCAAAAAGTCTTTAACACTTTCCATATTTTGTAATAATAAAATTTAAACTACTTTCTCTAGTAACTGAAGACCAAAGCAGCACACTGACTTGATACAGAGATTACTGGCTAGCTGCACAGCCAGCATCCAAGTTTCCTAATCTCACTCTACTCTCGCTGAATGACTGAAGAGTAAAGAGGGCTTTATTTCACTCCTGTCCTGTGTATGCTGTACACAGCATACACATTTCCCTTCCCTTCCCAAGAGCTTCATTGCAGAGGACCACTGCGCAAACTCCTGCCCCTCTAGCCTTCTTGTGGAATTTCCACCTGACCCCAGACTGCTTCAAGCCTCTACCTAGAAAACTGCCTACTGGCCCCAACCACCTCCATCCATACAACAAATCCCCTTCACCTGGATTATTTCAATGCCACTGCCTCAGAAAAGCCTGGCTCAATAATCTAGTCAGGTTCTCCACTCTCAGCATGTCAAACTCTGCCTTCACAACAATTATTGCAGCTGGAATGAAATAATTATATTTAAAACTGCTTAATGTCCATCTTGCCATTCTGTGTGCCAGGGCAGGAGTTTATCTATCTTGTTCATCATCCTACCCTGGAGCCTACCGGCATAGCACCTGATGCGAACATCCGTAAGACGGACGGATGGGGCATCCAGAAGATGGATGGATGGACAGAGGGGCAAATGGATTACAGATGTTAAGAACCATGATTTAGGGGACCAGCAGGTGGCATGGTGGTTAAGGCACTGGACACTCCCACATGGCCAACCGTGGTTCGAATACCGGACCTGGTGGCTTGCTTTCTTACTTTCTCTCTCTCTCTCTCTCTCTCTCTCTCTCTCTCTCTCTCTCTCTATGTGTGTGTGTGTATTTCTCTCTGGTCAAACTAAAATAAATGAATGAATAAATAAAATTAAATAAATAATTTTTTTAAAAAAAAGAACCATGATTTAAATAAACTTCATTTAAATAAACTTTCCTAAGACATTTTAAGTTTCTTTCCATCAAAATTATGTAACTTTCAGGGCTGCCCCATGGCCTAGTGGCTAAAAAAGTAAGCTCTGGGGGAGCCAGCAGGTGGTGTAGCAGTTAAGGCACTGGACTCCTACATGGCCAACCATGGTTCGAGTTCTGGATCTGGCAGCTTAAAACTCACACCAGGTGCATGTGCGTGTGTGGCCAAAGTCCGTAGAGGTAAATGAGCAAAAATAAGATAAATGGAGAAGGGACTACAGCATGGCCATACCCCCAGGGAATGACTTCTCGCTTTCTGTCTCCTTGTATTTCTGGTAAGCACATGCACCCATAGAAAAAAATGTCTCAAAAAAAAAGAAAGAAAGAATCCAACATGATCTACCATGGTTCAAGTTAGGATCTGGAGGCTTGAAAATATGCCATACATGTATGTATGTGTACTCAAAATCCCCACAGGAAGGATAAATGAAAGAGGGGATTTGTGGTGTGACTATGCCCACTGAGGGGGTGCTTTCTCTCTCTCTCTCTCTCTCTCTCTCTCTCTCTCTCTCTTTCTCTCTTCCCCTCCCTCTCTTCCTCCCTCCCCCCCCCAGCACATGTACCTTCTAGAAATTAAAAAAATATATATGTAACTTTCTTAGTATTATCTATTTTATAAATTTAGGCACAACTGTAACTTTTTTCCATAGAGTTATATCTTGTTTAATGGTAAATATTATGTTCACTAAAATCAAGGAGGAAATACCACAAGAGCTGCAGAATTACTTATCGGCAGTGACCCCTTGGAGAAGTAAAAGCAGAGCAGCAAAAAGTAACATTCCACATCTTTGATCTCAAAGAAACAAGATCCTTATCATTAGAAAACTAATTTTTGCTTTAAAAATAAACAAGCAAAAGAAAAATGGGCTGTTAGTATCCCTTAATACCTCACTCACTAAATTTGCTCCCTGCCCCATTTTGGCCACCAAGTCTTTCCTGGCCTCACTTGCCCCCGGGGCAGCCTGGCCCCAGGACCAATGTTGTGGAGACACTTTCTGTGGCCATCACGCCCTTGATGGGGAGCTCCTGAGTATTACTATTCTACAGCTCTATGACGTGACCTCTCCCTGCAGTCACTGCATTTTCTCTACTCCCACCCAGAAGCTGCCTGCCAGGAGGGGACCCAGGATCAATATCCCGCATTTGTGGGACCCAGTCGAGTGACAATTACTGCATATGTCTTTCACTGACTTTTACCACATTCTCCACAGCTCTAAATCCAGAACTGTGCCCCTCTCTTCCACTCATCTAACCATCACCTACCCAGATGACCCCTCTTCTAGCTTCCGGCCAGGAGATCCTGGACATCACACTTTACATTTTTTAAAATAGTAAATTTCTAAAAAGAGAATTTTCCTTTTCACCTCAATAAACAGTACTCTTCTACCATCACTCCACCTTTCACCTTTCCCGGGGTAGACAGGAAGCTGAATCCCCCCATTTTCTAGAACTCTGCTCAAACTGTTTCGTAAAGCTCCCTTTCCTTTATCCTCCCTAGATCCAACCTGCTGCCAAGCACTGCTGAATTGACCTCCTCGGCCATCCAATCCCACTTACCTCTGCAGTTCAGGTCCTCCTTCCTGTCCTGGCTGAATTCAAGGATCTCAGCTCTTTACTATCCCCTCCCTGCCTGTAACCTCTCCCCCAGCAATGCACCTGCATCTACACTGCCACTCCCTTATAGCCCAAATTCACCTCTTAAGTCTTAATTCTAACATAATTGTCGAAAAAAAGAAAATGATGAGAGTAAATGAGATAGGGAAGGGCAGAAAAACAAGTCCCAATTCCTCTGCCAAGCATTTAAAGTCCCTCCACAACTTGAAATCGACTTACTTTTCAATTCTCATCTCTCAATTCTCTACTGCACAAACCCTATACAAAAAATCAATTCTTGTCACCTCTCTGTACCCCTTACCTGCAGTCTTTGCCTCTGTTCACTTTGCCTCCGTTGGCTCTACCTGGAATGCACTTTCTGTCTGTACACCCAAATTCTAGTAAATTCTCTCTTTTTTTTTCAATTTTGCCACAGGGCGCATGCACTTGCTGGACAGAGAGAGACCGAGAAATCACCCTCCACAGGGCAAGGTCACACCACAATCTTTTCTCCTCCATTTCTCTCTTCTGTCGAACACACACACACACACACACACACACACACACAGTACGTTTTCAAGCCACCATTCTGGAACTCAAACCATGAAGTCAGTAAAGTCAAGCCACTTTAACAACCACACCACTGACTGGCTCCAAATTCTAGTAGTTTGGGAACATCTAGTTAATTAGGCATTCTCTAACACTTAACCGCCACCAGAACTGTCCATTGCTGAGCCCTGGTAAGTCACTCATTTTTCCTTTGTAACTGACTGCTTGCTTGGGAACCTATCCTAAGCTCTGGCAGCAGAAAAGGGCTACATCTATTTACTGCCCTTTGCCACTAAGACGGTTTTCTGAGAATCCTATTTATTGAAATAGGTGCTGTGCCTAAAGAGAAACAGACCCGTGGTAAACATACAGTTCAGACAACAAAAATTCTGAGCCGAGTCAAAGAGGGGGAAAGAAGTTTTTGTTTTGTTTTGTTTTGTTTTGTTTTGTTTTGTTTTGTTTTGGAGAGGTTTTTGCTATAGGACACGTGCGCTCGCCAGACACACAGAGAGACAGAGTGACAGAAAGCGAGAAATCACCTCCCGGGGGGATGGCCACGCTGCAATCCCTTCTCCTCCATTCTCCTCTTGGGATTTAGGGCATGTACGCACATGCACCCGGCGTGAGTTTAAGCCACCGGGTCCGGGACTCGAACCGCGGTCAACTACGTGGGAGTCCAGCGACATAGCCATTACGCTAACTGCTGGTCCCGGGAAAGGAGATTTTTGAAAGAAAAAGAAAAAAAAGGAAGTGACAGTAATTTTGTTGTTTTTTGGTTTTCTAGCAAGTATCATAGACAGGGAATGTGAGGTCTAGTAAGACTAAATGTCCCAAACAAAGTCATACCACTAATCACAACCGCAGGGCTAAGAACAGCCTGCCTCTCCTCCAGGGCCAGCTGCTCAGTATTCCTTCCTCTTCCTAGACCCTTTAATTCATTCAACAACCACTTTGTGAGTTGAATCAATACATGAGTTTCTGCAAGGCCAGTTCCTTGCTTCCCCAGAAGATATGGTTTATCCTCAGGGCTTCTGTAGTCCTCCTAAGCAGATAACTCAATTTTATCCGTCGATCCTGCTCTTCAAGCTCTATGATCGTGCACATACAACCTGAGTATGCAGTTCTATCTCAAACTCAAGTTTTTCTTCAAATCCAAGTCTTATTTTTGTTCAGCCGACCCTTCCCTGGCTACTCTGGTCACATACGACGTCTCTACCCTCTGTACTGCTCAGTTAACATTTACCATATCTTGTTTGTACCTTCATATACCGCTTGGCCTTGAGGAATAAGGATTCCTAGACCCCTTTGAATAAGTACGCTTTTATCTGTATAATGGCTTGCCAATATGCTGGATTTGCTGCCACAAAACTACTTCCAAAGGACATAGAAAGGAAGGAGGAAGACAGAAAGAGGAGAGAAAACAGGAAAAAAGGAAAGTAAGAGAACACAGGGAGGAAGGGAGAGAAAGGAAGCAACTAAGACGACAGTCAACTGTGTGCTCTAAACTATCAGTGTCTCCCTGAGTTCTCATACAAATTTAAATCTTTGTAAAGGAAATTGAAATGCAAAGCTAAGAAAAGTTAAGAAACTAGTTCAAATTTAGGTATAAGTACTACACATATGGACGGCAACAGTTCCCTCTTTACTCAACACAGGGTTGATGATAACAGAGTAATTTATCCATAAAGACCACGGAATCATTACTTGGATCATGTTATAAAAGGTATGTAAAACAGCACATTTCTATTAGTAATTCGAGTGAGAAGTACATTACGTCATAGTATATATGACATAGTACACTGTCAACCTACTAGAAACCTACTATGTTGTGTGTGTACTTCCAAGAAAATTAAGTGCAAGATAAATAATCCTAAATTACGCACGTTAAAATACACCAGAATCTATTGACAGTTAATGTCCCTCAACTCAGTTTTCTACCATTTACAATGTCTTTTTCCAGTCTCCATTAACAAGAGGCTGTAATACATTAGACATTTCTTTGAGTCATATTTGTAAGTGAAGACTTCTGCTGCAAAAGAGAAGGCAGTAATAAAAAGAAAAAAATACTTCAGAAAAAAATACTGCATACTCTAATAAAAATACTGAATAATGACTATATGCCAGACATTTATCTCATTTAAATCTTCATAACAACCTACAGATTTTTTCTATTATTATCTCTATTTTAAACAAGAAACTGAGCTACAGAGAAATCATAATAAACTGTCCAAGTTTGCACAGCCAATAGCCACAATTAACTCCAAGCAATCTTAACTCCAAGTCCATGTTCCTACCTACCAAATTGTGATGAAGAGAGGCGCCAATTTCAGAGGGAAATACTTCGAGGAAATAAGGACTAAAATACAGGACAGAATAAATCAAAAGTACATTAACAAAGAAACATTTCCCAAGAGAAAGAGTATGTATGAATTCTCCCTACAGTCATTTGTAGAATTAGAAGTGAAATAATACTAGATATGTATCTACAAAATGCCTACAAAAAGAAAATAAATAAGAAACAAAGAAATAAAACAAGTTAATTAAAATGAAGGTTACTATAAAGAGCCTTAGGTCCAGCCACTGTGGGGCTGTGATATTGCAGTGACCTTGAAATGGCCAACCAACTACAGGTTCATGTACCTGGCTTGGCCTGAAACACACCGAGCCCACACACACTGGTACCTGGGGTTCTGAGGAGCTGGAGGGATGGGGAAAGGGAGTCATGGCATAACAGGATCCTTGACAGGGCGAGGGTGTCCTGTGTGTCTCTTTTCTTAGTGTATTTGCACTCTATCATTAAAAAATTTAAAATTAGGGACCAACAGTTAGCGTAATGGCTTTGTCGCTGGACTCCCATGTAGTCAACCGCGGTTCGTGTCCCGGACCCAGTTGCTTAAAACTCACGCCCGGCGTGTGTGCGTGTGTGCCCAAGATCCTGAGATGAGAATGGAGGAGAAGGGACTGCGGTATGGCCATCCCCCCTGCGGGGGTGATTTCTCACTTTCTGTCTCTCTGTCTCTATCTGGTGAGCGCACACGCCCTATAGCAAAAATGTCTCAAAAAAAAAAAAAAAAAAAAAGTTAAAATTTAAAAAAACGTTCTGGGACCAGCAGATGGCATAATGGTTACACTGCTGGACTCCCACGGTCAACCACAGTTCAAGTCCCAGGCCCTGTGGCTTAAAACTCACGTTGGCCGTGTGTGCATGCATGCCCAAAATCCAAGAGAAGAATGGAGGAGAAGGGATTGCCATGTGGTAAGCCCCTTGGGGGGTGATTTCTCACTTTCTGTCTCTCTGGTGAGCACACACATAGAGTAAAAATCTCTCTCTTAAAAAAAAAAAAAATCTTAAGAGGAAAAGTATCCACTGTAAGTACAGAAGAAGGCTGAAATAAAAATGTAATGAAAGAAAAAAAAGTACAGGGTAACTAGTGTCAAAAGTGGAACTAGATACATTCAAGACTATTAACGGGATTAATATTGGTAATTTTTAAAAAGGCAAACACCTGAAGGTCGACCAACAGAGCAAAGGGAAAATCTTGGGTCGTCAGAAAAGTCGTGACACATGTTTGCATAGAAAACAGAAGAAAAGTCATGAGTTTCCCAACAACCTAATAAGTGTGGTACAGCCCTTAAATATTATACCCCAACACAGTATAAAAATAAATGCACTACATGAGCATGTATCCACATTGATGAAATTCACCTGATGAAGTGATACTGAATGAGGGAAAAAAGTATGCTGCACAAGAATACACATAGTGCCATCTATATAAAGTTTAAGAATATATGAAACATTGCCATACTCTGTTTAAGTATACGCAGGTGTAGTAAAACTATAAATACACGGGAGGGACCAGTTGAGAGTGTGATGGTTAAGGCAGCTGGATCCACATAAAAGCGCACGGTTCGAGTCCTAGACCCAGCAGTGTGAGAAACACGCTGTGCATGTGTGCATGGATGCCCAAAATCCCAAGAGGAGACTGGAGAGGGACTACGGATTGGCCATCCTCTCTAGGGTAGTACTTTCTCACTTTCTCTTTCCTCTCCCCCAGTGAGTTCATGTGCCCTATACCAAATTAAATAAGGAAAAGAAAAAAATGGAAATACACACAAATAATAAACACTAAATTCAGAGCAGTTAACTGGAATATTTAGGGGAAAGGAGTGGGATTCTTTAATTGATTAAATGTTATGAAAAAAATGTTTAGGCATACAGAAATCACATCTACATTTTATTGAAAGACAGAAAAGAAAGTGGAATTAGATTATGGCATCCAAAATTCCTGTGTATTCCTGATCCAAAAACAAAAATCTAAATGCAATGATAATGATAATGTTTCCTATAAAGAAACGTTAATGGTATCCTGAAGTATTTATGGATTATGCAAGAAAAAAAATTCAAGTTAATTCTCTCAATATAGTTTGTTATCCGTTATGTTTTCACCCTGTATAAACCAGGGATTTCACCTGGAACAGTAATTATGTGTAATTAAAATAAACACTGCTCCTATGTGTCATGAGAGCCCCTTCAGAGGCTAACACAAACTTTACACCACACCATCAACCCCAGAGAAGTGGTACAGCACCAGGGTCCAGATTAAGAACAAGGGCTCTGGTCCCAAACTGCCTTGGATGAACTACAGTACATACTTGGGCAAGTCACTTATGCTTTCCTGTGGGCTGTTTTCTCAAATGTAAAATAAGAATGATACAATAACACAAAAATGGGAAGAAAGTTAAAACAGCGCCTGAGCACAGGCTATTATAAAGGTGTTAGCTATTACTCTTATTCCAAAGACCACAGGTTGGGGGGCGGGAGGTGGGCAGGCTTTATATCAGAAAACTACAATTAAATAAAGTTACTTTCTGCAAAAAATAGGAGACGGAGAACTTGGCCAAGAAACAGAGAGAAAATGAGCAGCTTTTTACCTCTGGGTAATCAAAGTTAGAATAGTAAGGTAAGCCTTTTTTTTCTAACAATACTCTTTGATACTACTGTAACAATGTATACACACTTGTGTACATACATAAAACCCAGGGTCAAAATTCAAGGTAAAATATTCTATTTCTCTGACTCCCTTGTCCACCTGACAGAACCTGCAATTCACCTTGAAAAACCTGGCTCAGCTATCACCTCCTCTCGAAGTTCCCTTTTTCTCTCCTCTACTCTATGCCTACTCTGCATTTTTTCTGAATTTCCTAGCAGCCTCCACTGGTGCAGATTACAACATACTGAAACATACCTGCTCATGTGCTGTCTTCCATTACACCAGAGCATAATGTTTGTTCATACGCTTCCTTCCTCTCATCATTTACGAGCTCTGTGAGAGCAGAAACCATCTCTTGAGCAGCCCCATGGCCTAGTGGTGCTGGGACCCAGATCTCACCTGGGTAACTTTGGTTAGAAAGAATCCTAGCCCCAGTAGCTCAAGAAACATGCCAGGCACATGTGTGTGCACGCCCAAAATCCTGGCAAAAGGGAGAAAAAGAGAAATTCGCCATGACCATGCCCCATTGGAGGATGCTTTTTCCTCCCTCATTCTGTCTGTCTCTAGTGAGCATATGCATCCTCTGGCAATTAAAAAAAAGAAAAGAAAACAAAAAGAAAGAAACTATCTCTTAATCACATCCAAATTCCCACTACCTTACAAGATAGACATTACATAAATACATGAATGAATCAATGCCCCTGTAATCCTTACAACAAATACCTTCACAAACAAGTAGCATTATATTTGGAGATGACTTATCCAAAAGGTTTAAATACCTTTAATTCCAAATAAAAATTAGCAGAGTGTGAGAACCAACAGGTGCTGTGATAGGTAAGGCACTGGGTTCCCACATAGCCAACCAGAGTTTGAGTCCCAGAACCAGGGCTTGAAAATCACTTCAGGTGCGTGTGCATGCATGCCCAAAATCCTGAGAGGAGAATGGAGGAAAAGGAATTGCAGCGTGGCCACAAGTGATTTCTTACTTTCCCCCCTCTCTTTGGCCAGCACACATGCCCTCTGGCAAAAACCTAAAAAAAAAAGAAAAAAGAAAATTAGCAGAGTATTTGAGCCCAATGAATTATTCAACCCTTTAACCTTCAAAACTGGAAACACTATAAGTATGTATTTAAACATACTCTACCAATAAAAGAAGCTAAAACTTTCAATAGAAAGAATTAAGGCACTTAAAATGTCAGAAAAATAGAAGCAGTCTGAAAGCCTTTTCTTCTGAAACCAAAAATAAACATGTAGGAAATGAAACACAAGACTTAATGTTTAGGGGCCGGCAGGTGGCATGGTGGTTAAGGGCGCTGACTCCCACGTGGCCAACCGTGGTTCAAGTCCAGACCTGGTGCTTGCTTTCTCACTTTCCCTCTCTCACTCTCTCTTGTCCCTCTCTGGTCAAATAAAAATAAATAAAGTTAAGTAAAATAATTCTTTAAAGGAAAAAAGAAAAAAAAAAGACTTAATATTTATAATGTCACCTTTTCCAGAGAAGAAACAAACTATAATCACAAGTCAGATGCAAGTACATATCCTACTAAAGTGTATGAAAGAAAGACAAAGTCACACATTAAATAAATTCTACAAAATGCTTCTCGGGTAAGATTCTCTAAAAGAGTAAGTCAACTAAAATTGGGCTGATTTTCCAGGAATTTACCAGTTCTTGGCAATTTTTTGGAATCAGCATATAGCTCCATGACAAGGTACAGACTGTTTCATGTCAAGTGAGTTACAGGCCCTCTGTCCCTCCTCCCAGGTAAGCACAGACCTCACTTGTGCTTTGGATCCCATCCCCCTCTGGCCCTCTCAGGAACAAACATAAACAAGCAACCCTTTTCTTGTCTGCATACTCTATCTCCCTTCTCAACTGAGCCTTCCCATGAGCAGTTAAACAGCTGAAATCAAAACTCTTTGAAAGTTTCCCACACACTGTCTCCACTCTCCTTCCTGCCACTGCTCCTACCCCATCCTTATCACCAGAGCAGCATAAAGTCCCTAACGACCTCCATGTTGCTAAACCCAATGGATAGTTTCCAATTCTCTCATAGGGCTATTCCCCAGTACTGACTGCTTCCCCCTGCAGAGACATCTGCTTCTGGCTGCCCTCACACTTTGTTGGCAATCTTACTGCCTCTTTGGCAAGCTCAGCCAGTTCTACCCAGCTCCATCCCACCCTTTCTGTTCTTATTCTATAGTCTAGTCTCTCCCTAAGTAATCTCACTCATGCCCATGGTTTCATGAAGATTCAAAAACGGTAAATGCCCACGCCAATTCTGAGCATTAAACCAGGAGCCCAACAGAGATCTTCAAAGACAGCTCCAACTGAACAATTTCAAAACTAAGCTTCTGTTCTCCCTGTATCAAAACCTAGTTCTCTCCCAGTAAGCCCAGCTATTAAGTAATGGTGAAAGTCATTACATGTTTTCTATGCAAAAAATGCATCATGACTTTCCGATGACCCAATAGCAATACATATCCCTTCAGTAGTGTAGTCTGCAAACTAGTAATCTTTCTCCTCTCAGTCACCATATTCTGATAATTTTACATATAAAATCTCCATTTCATCAAGTACTCTGCTGATCATATAAGGCTCTTAAAGAGGATCAAATTAGCCACGTGATAGCATTTTTTTTTTTTTGGAGAGGTTTTTGCCATAGGGCCAGTGCGCTCGCCAGACAGACAGAGAGAGAGAGAGAGAGAAAGCAAGAAATCACCCCCCAGGGGGGATAGCCACGCCGCAATCCCTTCTCCTCCATTCTCCTATCGGGATCTTGGGCACGAACGCACATGCGCCCGGCGTGAGTTTTAAGCCACAGGGTCCGGGACACGAACCACAGTCGACTACATGGGAGTCCAGCAATGTAGCCATTACGCTAACTGCTGTTCCCCCACATGATAGTACTTTGAAAGAGGGAAAGAAAACCTTAAATCTGGATACTAGTGCTCGTTAATTTGAAATCTCCTTGAAATCTGAGACTTTACCAAGCCCAACCTTATTTATTTATTCCACATGGTACACCTAGGACAGTGATTTGCAGGTGGATACCATTCAGCAATTGTATTACAATGAAATATTTGTATTAGCTTCATACACTTTCAACTGAAATATTTACATACTTTAGCAGTTTATATTTCCCAGCCCATACCTTTTTTTTTTTTTTCGTCTCCTGAGTGGTGAGAATTGTAAGCTAATCACTCTGTAAGGTGGAATTACGATGGACACTTTTTAAATGTGCTATAGGGTGAGTGCCCTCCCTAGGAGGGAGTAAGAGAGCATCCCCTGGTGGGGGGTGGGGGGGTACCCAGCAATCCTTTCTCCAACATCCCTTGTCATCCCAAGAGGGCAGTGAAGGAGAAGGGACTGTGTCAAAAGGCAGCCAGAAGCACTCACGCACATGCGCCTGGTATGATTTTCAAGCCACCAGGACCCAAAACACGCAGTCAGCCATATGGGTCCAGACACCTTAACTCCACACCACCTGACTGGCCCTAGTGGACACTTCTGACAATTATGCTGCTGCTTATTATCTAAAATTAGAAAAGTCTATCACTTTTGGCCTGACTTTCCTGAAAAAAATTCTAAATCCTACCTTCAAGTCCAAATCTCAAAAGATTCCTGCTTCCCTATTCACTTTGCGAAGGCTCAAGTATTACAGGAATACCCAAGCTTTAATTATCCTGAGGGCAGACAGAATGAGTGCTTGAAACAGTTCCCTATCCGTCATGTTTTGCAGTGTGAGCTGAAGTGACATCCTGGGTAGGAAAAACCAGTGAAATAAAAAGAATCATCATTACTCGAAAGTTATCAATCTCTTGCATTAAGTACATAGAAGATAGCCTCAGAAAGCACAACTCTCCTCTAGTAAATATCTTCCCATATCAATTCAAAAGACCTCCTAGATTTCCAACTGTTGATAAATCATAATCCCGATTATGATCTTCACTCACAGGATACTTTTCTTTCAGCATGTAACTTGTAGCTGTGTACCTGTATCATCTTTGCTACGTATTTCCTACATAAGGACAGGGACCACGTCAGTTTTGTTCACTGCTGTCTTCCCAGCACCTATCAAGGCACCTGACATACAACAGAAGTTAAGTGGCTCTAGCTGAGCAATTAATTGAACGGGGAATGAGCCAGACATTCAACTGGTACCAGACAGCAGTGAGGCACAGAAGGAAATAAAAGAGCTCTTGAGGCTTTAGGATCTAACCCCCCCCCCCCCCCCCCCCCCCGAATCAGACAGAGCTTGATTTTCTCCCTCATAATTTGTCTGAATTTCATTTATCTTTCTTTTCTTCCTTCAAAGATTTTTTTTTTAAATGAGAGACTTTTTGCTACAGGGTGTGTGCACTCGCCGAGAGACAGAGAGACAGAAAGTGAGAAATCACCCCCCAGAGGGGATGGCCACACTACAATCCCTTCTCTTGAGATCTTGGGCACACATGCACAAGCACCCAGCATGAGTTTTAAATCACCAGGTCCACAACTCAAACCATGGTCAACTACGTGGGACTCCAGTGACATAACTGGTACACCATCTGCTGGTCCCCAAAGAGGACATTTTAGATACACAGAATATTTACACTTTATATCACCCAGTCCAAATATCTTGTGAATCCAATAACTGAGATCCAATGACCAATGGACTACTCTGCCTATATCCAACAACACTGCCATCCTATAGAACCCCAAGAAAATACAAAATGCACATCAGAGTAACTAGAGAAGCCTTACTCATCCTTGAAGTTTGAGAGCAATGTAAGAGATGCCCGAAAACAAGAGTAAAGACAAAAAAAAAAAAGGAAGAAAAGACTATGTAATAAAGTCTCTTGTCACAGCATGTTTATAACAACATGGATTTTAAGACACTTTTAGTTGCACTAAGCAGCACCCTTCAGCTCTCAGAGCTACCCCTGGGAATATAAAATTGGTGTGATGATCACAAACGATGTCACCAAACTACAGCTCTCCTGGATACCCAGTCGAAAAATCTACTGTGGAAACTATTCAGCCAGCCTCCAAGGAGAGGCAGCCTAAGACAGTGGATACACAGAAGAGCTCTGGGTTTAAACAGGCCTGCTGGAATCCCAGCTTCTCCTCTTACCAGCTAAGATCTGGGGCAAGTTAACATATACAAACTGCAGTCTCCCCCGCTGTAAAATGGGAATAACCACCACCCTGGGGGCAGTTAAGAACGGGAGGATATTGTGCATAAAGCTCTTAGAACAGTACCTGGCGCATAATAAAGGCTCAGTAAGTCAGCTATTTGTCATTTAGTACAACTATAATCATTTTCACAAACGCTACTCCCTCTCGAGCTTCCATGTGATTTTAAAAGGCACTTCCACCCTTTCCATTTCTGGAGGGTCTTACATACCATAGCTAAACCGGATTGTCTGCTCAGACTACTTCAACCTGCGCCTCGGGTTCTGCATCTGTGAAATGGGCCTGATGACACCTGGCCCACGGGATCCCTGGTAGTAAGCACTCTCTAAGTGTTACACATCTTATCACGAGTGTGGTTAAAATTAAAACGTCCTCGGAAAAGTAAACCTCCAACTCTCAAACCTAAGCACCAGTCTGAATCCTAGTCCCACGACCACCACCGATAGCGTCCAGGACAACGACCAAGATCTGCCCACCTCGCCCACCCAACGGCTTCTCGCACCCCGCAGGTCACTCTCACCCTCCCGCCTGGGTTTTCCGAAATCGCAGGCCGTTTCCTCCCACGGACAGCGCACTGTTCAGGTCGCCGCAGGGCCCATCTAATCAACGTGGCCGGCCCCACACCCTCCCCGCCCCCGTCCCCAGCGCGCCGGAGGGACCCACCCGGCGCATCCTTCCTGGTCCGCTCCGGGCCGCAGGGGTTGCGGCTCCGCTCACGTGAGCCCTCCGGCCCAGGCACCACGTCAGCCGGTTCTCGGACCCGGCGCGGACGCCTCCAGCCGGCTGCCTCTCCCCGGCGCCACGGGGCCCCGGGCTGCCGCGACCCCCACCGCCACGCCGCGCGGCCCTCGGGCCCAGCCGGACCGCACGCGGAGGCCTCGCTGCCAACCGGCCCCCGCCACTCCCACAACGGGCGCCGCACTCACCGCGATGCCAGGGCCCCTGTTCCCCCGGCTCGGGCCCACGCAGGCCTGGCTGCGCCCCAGAGCATTCACGCCCGGCGCAGCCTTCCGCGGACCCTGGCGCAGACGCTGCGGCCGCACTGCGAGAGGACGACCGTCTGCTGTCCGGCCCGCCGCCTCCTCGCCCCGGCCCCGGCCCGGCCCCGGCGGCGGCCACAACGGCTGCGTCGCTCTGCGGCGCCGGCAGACCAGCGTCTGTTGAGCCGAACCGCCCGGGACGCGCTCCCCCGGCCGGCGCTCGTTGCATATGCAGCGAGGCCGCCGCCCATTGGCCCGCGGGCGGTGGCGCGTGCGGGGCTGGGCCTATCGAATTCCGGACGGGGAGCAAGGCGCTGGCGGCCGGGGCGGGACGGGGTTACTACGGGTCATTCCGCGGAGCCGCTGAGGATCCGACCTGGCCGCAGCCCGCTCGGGACGAGGGCGGGAGTGCGGGCGGCGGGGGAGGGGAGTTGGGATCTGCATTATGGGCGGAGGAAAGGCGGATTCAGTGGGGTGTGCAGTAGGGCCCTCCCTTCAGGAGAAAAGACACCCTTCCCACAAAAAATTAACATTACAAACGCACTATTACTGCTGTATATATAAACCTTAAGCTAGGCATGAGGTGATATGCATATTCTTTTTCATTCTTAACTGGATTAGTTACCCTGTACTTACACAAATTTCTGTCACATCTTGCAAAATAAAATGACTTTTGGGGATGCCTGGGACTGAAAGAGATTCAAAAACTCAAAGCATATCTATAATGTCTCTCTTTTGGCTTCGCTTAGAGCAGCATAAGGGAGGAGAAGGGGTCTTCAAAAGTTCACGGAAAATGCGTATTTGGAAAAAAAAAGATGCATGTATTTCAAAATATTTTTGCACGAAAATAAATGTGCACTTTAATTTTATTCTTTCACATATTTTTGAAGTTGTCTCATATAACCTATTTTCTGCTAAATTCACTTACTCTTGAAGTTCAATCTTTGTTTTCAAAGGATACAGTGTGTTCCAAATTACTGGTTTTGAACGTTCTTAACAGTCTATAACTGTTTCTGTACTATAAATACAGTTTGTCATTTTATCTCATTTTGGACATTACACAAGGCAAAAAAAGCATCCAGGGCAGGTAGACTGCCTCACCCAAAGCAATCAAAATATACACCACCACCACCACCACCACCCCCAAAAAAAAGTGACTACAATAGCAACTACAGAGTACTGTAAGAAAGAAAACTTTCATCAGCCTAGTATTAGTAGGATTGGGGTTTTGTCTTGTTTTTTACCAGCATACTATTTACAATAGTTGGTCTGTGAACTCTTCTTCAAGTAGGTGAAAGGTTGCATTTATAAGCCAGCCTCCAGCTAAGGCAGGGGCTCACTTCCCAAGAAAATCTCTCTAAACCTGGAAGCAGCCAGAACTTGAACTAGGTGGAGCAATGACGCACTGAGCAAAGAGAGCTAGCTCACCATGGGCTCCAGGCCAATGTATCTACCTACAGGGATGGTACCTGACTCAGACGACCTGTTCCTCCAACCAGTTCGGTTGCTAGTTAATCTGTTGAACTGCTGTCAACGGATACACCTGAAGATAAGTGAAATACAGAATTTCTTATCTAATAGGTCCTCTGCCAACCCTCTGCAGAGATGAGTGGGTTTTAGGAGTGGTAATCCCGGTACCACAAAAAGCTTCTAGAAAAACCAAGTAACTTCTAAGGGAGAAAAACTAATAATATCATGCTTTTCTTCCCATTAAAAGTAATAAGGTGGAGAGTGTGGTAGAAAGTAGAATACCAGCAACATCTTTCCTCATTATCTCTTTTTTTTTCTTTTCTTTTTTTTTTTTTTTTGAGAGGTTTTCGTTATAGGGCGCGTGCGCTCACCAAACAGACAGACAGAGACAGAGAGACAGAAAGCGAGAAATCACCCCCCAGGGGGGATGGTCACGCTGCAATCCCTTCTCCTCCATTCTCCTCTCGGGATCTTGGGCATGCACGCACATGCGCCCGGCGTGAGTTTCAAGCCACTGGGTCCGGGACGCAAACCGAGGTCGACTACGTGGGAGTCCAGCGACATAGCCATTATGCTAACTACTGGTTCCCCCTCATTATCTCTTTCTATATTATATACACGTGTATGTATAGATATATATACACACAAACACATATTTATACATATATACATACACATGACTATATTAACATATTTTTATATTTTAAAGAAAAATCACTTGGAATTAAAATTCTGAATTCTCATCTTGTTTACTGTTTAACACTAAGGCCAAACAGATTAGTATTTCAACTTTAGGATTTTTGTGTTTTAATTATAAAGTGCACGTATAGTTCCTTTTCTGTTAGAGAAGTTTTTGTGTATTTTATTTGGAGTTTTTGAGAGTTATAGAATTCTGGTGTATTTTCTTTCTTTCAATAACAATCTAATCAGAAACTGTAATGAACAACTGAATGAAAGCATCCGTAGGAGCACAGCAGTCCTTTTTATGGTTTTGTTACATCTCCAAATTACAGGGACATCGAGGCGAGATGTCTTTGTAATTCTCATGAATACCTAATGACACATGTGCAATGTCACAGAAATGGTCTGTGACTATATCATAAAATAATACCAGCAGTCTCCAGGATCATTAAAATGTAATACCAATCTCATTGATATTTAATTTTTTTTTTTTTTTTTTTTTTTTTTGGAGAGGTTTTTCGCTATAGGGCGCGTGCGCTCGCCAGACAGACAGAGAGAGACATAGAGACAGAAAGCGAGAAATCACCCCCCAGGGGGGATGGTCACGCCGCAATCCCTTCTCCTCCATTCTCCTCTCGGGATCTTGGGTACGCACGCACACGCGCCCGGCGTGAGTTGTAAGCCACCGGGTCCGAGACGCGAACCGCGGTCGATTACATGGGAGTCCAGCGACATAGCCATTACGCTAACTGCTGGTTCCCTAATTTTTTTTTTTTTAGAGAAAGATTTTTACTCTAGGGTTTGCGCATTAGCCAGAGAGACAGAGAGACAGAAAGCAAGAAATCACCCTCCAGTGGGGATGGCTATGCTGCAATCCTTTCTCCTCTATTATTCTCTCGAAATTTTGGGCACACACACACACACACACACACACACACACATTAATGAGGGAGTCCTTTCTTTCCCTCTTTCTTTCTTTCTTTCTTTTTCTTCCTTTCTTTCTTTTCTGAGAGGTTTTTTGTTATAGGGCACATGTGCTCTCCAGAGAGAAAGAGAGACAGAAAGCAAGAAATCACCCCCCAGGGGGATGGCCACGCCGCAATCCCTTCTTCTCCATTCTCCTCTCAGGATCTTGGGCCCGCGCGCACGCGCACACACACACACGCACAGCGTGAGTTTAAGCCACCGGGTCCCGAACTCGAACTGTGGTTAACTACATAGGAATTCAGTGGCATAGTCATTACACCAACTGCTGGTCCCGAGGGAGTCCTTTCACACCCAGTGTGAGTTTTAAGCCACTAGGGCCAGGACTCGAACCACAGTCGACTATGTGGCAGTCCAATGACATAACCCCATTACACCATCTGCTGGTCCCAACGTTTAAAATTTTAACAGAAAGTTTCTTTCACTTCTGGTGAATTTTCTTTTTCTTTGTTCTTTTTTTTTTTTTTTTAATTTCCTTCCAGAGGGTGAACTAACTGACCAAACAGAAACACACAGACAGAGAGAAAGTAGGACAAAGCACCCCCCATTGAGGAGTGACACCACCACAACCCCTTTTCCTCCATTTCTCCAAGAAGTCAGGATTTTGGACACTCACACATGTGTGCCCAGTGTGTTTCTCAAGCCATCGGGGCTAGGACTGGAACCACTCAGTCGGCAGTACGGGATCTGGTTCTCTTAACCACTAGGTCACTGGGCAGGCCTCTGGAGTTTTTGTTGTTGTTATTGGGGGGGGGGGGGTTGCTTTAAGATGGCATATGCTGTATGTTTGAGTTAAGACTTTGGCTTTGAGGTGCAGAATATACTCAACAGCAACAACAACAACAACAAATTTTAAAATGACAACTATTGGGCTTACCCTCTAGCAATTAATGAAAGAAAGAGAAAATTCAAGAGGCAAGGCAAGTTCAAGTTCACCAGAGAGACTGTATGTCACTGAAGACCTAGACTTTTACCATCTTTTCTCTCTGTCAGCCCAGCATCCTTGGGTGTCCATAAATGGACAAAGAAGACAGCCAGTTTCAGGTGCCACAGTAGGTACAACAGCATCTGCCCAAAGACTAGAGCTATGGGGCCAGCAGGTGGCAAGGAAGTTAAAGACCCTGGATCACACATGGTTGACTGCACTGTCTGAGTTCCAGACCTGGCAGCTTGAAAATTATGCTAGGCATAGCTGTATGTGTGCCCCAAATCCCAAGAGATGGAGTAAAGATTGTGGTGTGGCAATCCTCCAATGCGGGGGAGGAGGGGTGCAATTTCTCACTTTCTCTCTCTCTCTCTTTCTCTGTCGCTCTCTCCAGTGAACACACACAAAAACTAAAAAAATAAATAAATAAATAAATAACAATAGAGTTCTATTTCCTAAATGCCACTTTTTATTAATGAGGGAGTCCTTTCTCAGAAGGCTGAGAGCAGACTGCTCTGCAAACCTCACTGGTCAGAACTGGGTCCACATTCCTGTCCTGGCTGCAAGGGAAGCTGGCAAAGCATTGGCACTTTGACCGCTTTAACAGAAGGTAGGCGCTGTAAGCATAGGAGAAGCTATTGGGAGGATAAATATGGAAAGCTGAATCAGCAATGTGTGCTGTGGATATCACCTGAAATTGCCCATTTCTGGCTAAATGTAGCTTAAACAGGAAAACCATCTGGTATCTCCCTAAACAAAATCCATAGAGGAAGGCAGTTCCCAAACTGCTCAAAGGCTCAGCGTTGTCATCAAGGACTCAGCTTCTTCTACCTCATCCTTCTGCCATTCTCAGTTTCCATTTTATTTCTCCCTTCACAGTGATGAGATGGTTGCAACTGCTCCAGCCATGATCTTCATACCCCATATCCAGACCTAGAAAAGATGTACTCAGTCCTCTTCTCCTAAACTAATCACTGGCAAATGAAATTACCTTTGATAAATGTAGCTCAATTGTAAATCATCTACTAAGTCTAGCTACTTGTCACATAGCATTGTTTGACCTTTGGTTTAAAGTACATGCCACATTTTGAAAGACAGAGTGCCACTCCAACAGACGAGCTGAACTCAAGCTAGCTCCTTCACTGGGTCTTGAAGAAGTTCAAGAATTTCATTAAGAATTTCATTAGGTGCTGAGATACATGCTAGGACTCATAGACCACATAGTCATGTGCCCATATGAGCTCCTCTGCCAGGAAGAAGGTCTCTTCATCCCATGACAAATCAGACACAGAATCCCTGGATTGTGAGGCTGACAAGGCTCAGTGGATAAGAACAGGAGGACAAATCACTGCCTGAGGCTCCAGTGGAGGCGAAGCCACGAGGGGGAAACTCTCGTGTCATCAGCATATACTGGACTTCATGAGAATGCCCACAGGATATGTGCAGGGCACCCACAGCATTTGTTGCAAGTGAGAAATCAATAATGTCTGCCAGTTATCCTTCTGTTTAAACAAGCAGACAGACAAAACTGGATGAATTTTAAGGAATTTTCCAGTCACTGAATTTCAAAGAATCAGAATTCCAAGAGGTCCTATGGCCAAACGGCACTCTATATATCTAGAAAATTCTTATTTTTAACATAGTCTGTCCCTGGCAGCAGGGATGTGCATGGTTGATCATGAGATGAGATATTGCAGCAGGATACCTGCACATCCACTCTAGACTTCATAAATATCTCTAGAAATTGAGAATCTCCTGCAGCATTTACTGATCCTGGATTGTATGAACACTCTATCAACCAGTTGGGAGCCAGCCCCATAGCTTAGTGACTAAGGGAGTTGGATCTAGTATGGCCAACTGTGGGATACAGCAACTTGGAAAATCATGCCAGGCACATGTGCACATGTGCCTCAGATCCTGACAGAATAGAGAAATGGAGAAAAAACGATTGTGGTGTGACCTTGTCCCACTGTGGAGTACTTTCTCCTCTTCTCACCCTCTCCTCCTCTCACCCTGTATCTGTTTCTCTGGTGAGTGCATGTACCCTTCTACAATTTTTAATAAGTGGGGCAGGGGAATGGGGAGGGGAGAGCAGAGGCTATTCAACAATACAGTGAGAGAAAGACCCCAAAGGCATTTCAGAGATTTTCAAGGCTACCTCTCCTGTCACATGCCCAGAGTTCTTAGGAGGGCCGAATGGTTGTTCTGGGTGGCCCAGCATGCCCTCTGTGGGCTCACTACTCAGGGACACTCAGTCTCTGCTTCCTGCAACACTGTACGGTGCTCCTCAGCTGCCTACCCCAGTTGCAGCTCAAACAGTTCTAGGTACAGCTTGGGTTACTGCTCTGGTGGACTCAAGCCATAAACTTAGATGACATCCACATGGTGCTAATTCTGGAAAAGCATGGAGTGCATGGGCTGTGAGATCCCGTGAAATCCATCTAGATTTTAAAGGATGTATCACACAGCTTGAAGAACCAGGCAGAAACTTGTCATAGGCAGAGCCACCACAGACAGCCCAGTCTATGGTAATACTTTCAGAGAGTCCCTGCAGAGCAATGCCTAGTGGAGCTGAAGGGGCAGGGCTACCTCTAGGATCCCAAAACCGTAGAGCTACCAGCATGTAACACCGTCCTGGAAAATCTACAAGTACCCAACTCTAACCTATGCAAGCAGCTACAGGGCTATAGCCAGCAAAACCATGGGAACAAGACTGCTTAAGATCTTGGGCACCCAATCATCACCCAGTGTGTGCAGGAAGCAGGACATGAAATCAAGGAAGAATATTCTGGAGCTCTAGGATTTAATGTTGTTATCCCTTCTTGGCTGTGGATTTATTTGGGGCCTGTTACTCTTTCCTTCTGTCCAGCTTCTCCCTTTTGGGTTGAGAGTCCTGCGCAGGTCCTACGCAGGTCCCACCATTAAATTTTGGAAGTAGATCATTTGATTTGATATAATAGGCTCACAGCTGTAGTGAGATTTACCGCACTACAGGTATGGGGTGAATCATACCTTGTGTCTCAAAAGAGACTCTGGAATGGTTTGGACTTTTAAGTTGGTGTTGCAATGAGTTAAGACTTTGGGGACTATTGTGGTGGAAGTAATATATTTCTTATTGAGAGAACATGAATTTTGGGAGCCAGGAGTGAAATACTATGGTTTTAATGTTTCCCTAAGTTCATGTGCTGGAAATTTAATCTCCAGTGTAACAGTGTTGAGAGGTAGAACCTATTATGAGGTGACTGGATCATGATGGCAGAGTCTTCAAGAATAGGTTGTCAGAAAAGCAAGCTCGACCTGCTTTTTTTTTTATCTCTTTCACAGACTCTGACTTGCTCTTAAAGCTCTTACCAGAAGCTGCTACCATACCTTAGGCTTTCTAGCTTCCAGAACCATATGCCCAAAAAAAACATTTTTTTTCATTAATTACCCAGTCTCAGTAGTCTGTTATAGCAACAGAAAATGAATGAAGACAATGCTCCAAATCATAAAATTGCCAGAGGAGAGCCAACAGGTGACGTGGAGGTTAAGGCACTAGATCCTACATGACTGTCTACATAGTTCAAGTTCCAGACCCAGTAGCTTGAAATTCTTACCAGGTACATGTGCATATATGCCCCAGATCATGAGGAGACTGTATAAGAGACTACAGCATGGCCATCCCGGGATGATTTCTCACTTGCCCTCTCTGTCTCCCTGTCTCTCTCTGGCAAGCATATGTGCTCTATAGCAAAAAAAAAAAAAAAAAAAAAAAAAAGAAAGAAAGAAATTCTAGCAGAACTCCAGCCGTTACATCTGCATTCTAGGTATCAGGAAGTAAGAAAAGGAGAAGGAAAAATGGATCCAACTCCCAGTAATTTCTTGAAGAGTGTTTTTTTTCCCACATAACACCTCATATTTTATCTCACTGGCCAGAATATCATCGCCTACGAAGGAAGCTAGAACATGTAATTTCTTAGAAGCACACGACACCATCATAAGTAAAATCAGAGCGCTGTTATTAGCCATGAAAGTGATATTAGTTGTTGAGTAAGCAAACCACAGTCTTGTCCCTGTTGATAAAGGTGAGATAACTAAAGGAAGTCATAACATTGGGCACTGATATTCAAGTTCTCCCTTAAGATGAACAAAAGTATTCTTATATCTTCTTCCCTTTGATTTAGAACGTTGTGATAACAGAAAGCAATTTTTCTACATTTTTCTAATAAAGAGTCATATGTAATTGTGAAATGAATAAATAATCCCTGGCTAGTCTCTTCTCCAAAATCATCAGTCGTAATTCCTTTTGGAATTTCTTATGAAAAGTACTTCTTGTTTCTTTTATCTTTTTGTTTCTTCTCTCTGGACCTGCTATAACTTCTCTCAGATTCAATGCTGTAATTAATTATTTAAAGCACCAGCAGATGACAAGTACTGCGCTAGATGTTGCAGATAAAGCATATATCAAGACCAAAAAGATCTTGACTCTTAAAGAGTTTATATTTTAATGTAAGATGATTATAACAAATAAATAAAAATAGTCCATAAGATCAAGATTTCTTTTTGATAGTTTTACGTTTTTTTTTTTGTTGTTGTTACTATTGCTGCTTTGTTTTGTTTTGGTTTGAGTTTTTATTGTTGTTGTTGTCGTTGTTGTTGTTTGGCTATAGGGTGCATTCACTCAGAAGAAAGAGACAGAGAGAGAGAGGGAAAGGGAGAAATCAACCCCCCGAGGAGGACAGCCATACCTTCTCCTCCATTCTTGTTTTGAGATTTGGGGCATGTGTCCAGGGTATTACTCAAGTTGCCAGGTCTAGGACTCAAACCACAAAGTTGGCCATGTGGGATCCAGCCACCTTAACCACTTTGCCATTGGCTGGTCCTCACCAGGATAATTTTTTAAAAAATAATTGTACAGTCAAAAGTATTCATCAGATATTAAACAGGATAGCTGGGAGAAAGAAGGCACAAAAACAGTTTCAGATGGGGAGGAAAGAGGAGACAACTGTGAGAAGTGACATTTAAGCTGTATGAGGAACTGGCTGACGGTTGGAAGAGGAAAATGTTCCTACAACTTTAGAGAGCCTTCTCCCAGAGACTAGAAGTGTATTCTTGTATCCTGTGGACTTGACTTGGCATTTTTTTGGGATCTAAACCCAATTTTCAGAATCCATAAATGTAACAAGGAACACAGTTCTATCATCTAAATGTTTGTTAGATCTTGCTTCGTCAGCTAACACATGAACTTAAATGTCAAGTGCCCTGTGAAAGTTACTTGTTCCATTCTCTGTGTTTTATTTATGTTATTGGTTTGTTGGTTAGGCCTCTTCAGGTTACAAAAAAAATAGAAAATGCAAATGCAAATTGTCTTAAGCAGATAGAATTTATTGGCTTACAAAATTGGGGCTGGCAGGTGGTGTGGTATTGGACTTCCACATGGCTGACTGAAGTTCATGAACCTGTCAGCTTGCTTTCTTACTTTCCCTTTCTCTCTCTCTGGTCAGATTAAATAATAATAGAAAATAAAATAAAATAAATAAATAATTAAAAAAAAATTAAAATGGCTCAAGAGTATATCTTCTTTCAGGAACAGCTTGTTACGGGGTTCAGACAGAGCCATTTTGACTCTTCATTCTTTTTTTTTTTTTTTTTTTTTTTTTTTGGAGTGGTTTTTGCTATAGGGCGCATGTGCTCACCAGACAGACAAACAGAGACAGAGAGACAGAAAGCGAAAAATCACCCCCCAGTGGGGATGGCCACACCGCAATCCCTTCTCCTCCATTCTCCTCTCGGGATCTTAGGCACTCACGCACACTCACCTGGCGTGAGTTTCAAGCCACCGGGTCCGGGACGCGAACCATGGTCGACTACATTGGAGTCCAGTGACATAGCCATTACGCTAACTGCTGGTCCCTTGACTCCTCATTCTGCAGGTGTGCTTCCTTAGTGCCTATGTTTGCTTTTTCCTGAAGTTCCCACAGCAGCAAGATGGTTAGACGCCATCTACTCCTATCCCACTGGAAATACAGTCTCTTCCCAGAAATCTTATTTTCTTTTGAAGGGTTATTTGTCCCTCCTTGCCCAATCTTTATGTCCAGAACACTGCACTCTGTCTGTCCGGGTCTGGCTTACTCGCTCTACCCTGGGGTTTTAAGGTAGGGTTCAGCAGTCTATACCCCTAAAATACAGAAGGAATGTAGTTGGGGAGGTGTGTGTCCATCAGAGAAATCAAAGTGCAACTGTTAGTGGAAAGGTGAAAGGGAATCGGATATCAGATGGCACTACCATGAGCTTAGTGCATTCTACGTTATATTGAGGTCAAGGTTTATATCTTTCTCTAACTTGGTAATGAGCTCCTTGAGAACAAGGAACACATTGCCTTCATTTTCTAATCTAAGGTCCACCCAGTTCGCTGGCAGGAACAACGTCTGTCCCAAGTCAGCTCAATTTACATTTGTGGAGCTCATGTACTGTACATGAACTCATATATTTAGAGAGGTATGTTCACCAGTGTTGGTATTGATAGAACATTTAAATCCCTTACAAGACGTCAAGTTGTTGCTTAAAAGTTGAGACAAGAGTCAGCTCAGTGGTTAGAAGAGCCAGATCCCATATAGCCAACCATGTGGCTCTAGTTCTGGCCTGGTCACTTTAAAAAACACTGGGCATGAGTTTACATGTGCCTAAAATCTCAACAGGATGGAGCAATGGAGGAGAGGGGATTACAATGTGACCATGCCCCTGGGGGGGGGGGGTACCTTTTCTCTCTCAAACTCTCTCACTCTCTCTCACACACACATGTTCACTCACAATTAGAAAAAGAAAAGTGCTCCACTGCCCTTGGTCATGGAGTCATTGTTGACACCAAGGTCATAGCAATCATAGCAAACTTACTTCAGATTGCTGTGACCATTTGTTGTTCATATACCTATCCCAGCGGAATTTGTCTTTGGATATTGTCTAGACAGAAAGAATGATAAAAACAAACAAACAAACAATCAAAAAAAAAAAAAAACTGTTTTCTGGAACAAGAGTATGTTATTTAAAATGTAATTGATGCCCAATGAAGAAGTGACCTGTAAGTAAAAGCTATGGTTGGATTGGGGCCAGCAGGTGGTGTGGTGGTTAAGGCGCTCGATTCTCACATGGTTGACTGTGGTTTGAATACCAGACCTGGCTGGCAGCTTGCTTTCTCACTTTCCCTTTCTATCTCTCATCAAATTAAAAAGTAGATCGCAAATAAAGTTAAATAAATAAATATTAAAATTAAACTATGACTGGATTACAGAATGTTCACATTTTAGAAGTTAGGAGAAAAATAAAACATGTTTTATCATTTCAAAAAAGAAAAACTATCTTTTGTAATTTCTTGCCATTACAAAGACTGTCTTTGCTCTCGACATATTTAATAATGTAAGATCATGCCATAACATCCAATTTTTTAAAAAATAAACTATTTGTAAAAGTTGCTTATATGCATATTGCTAGTAATTTATTCCTGTTTATACCTAATAGCTAATGATCCCTTGAACATTTCTAGGATCTATACACAAAAGTAAAAACATTTATTTGATCTGTTGCCCATTATTTCTATGTACTCTATACACCACAACACTCTAGTATTCATTATGTCACCATGTCTTACTTAAGAGCATATTTCTCAAACTTGTATTAATCGTGGCAGTAACAAAGCATTTAACTAAGAGTCTTATGAGAATATCTAATTTACCGTACCCAGGTATAAAAACCACTTTAATTAAAGCTTGGGAAAACATGGACAAACCTTGTATCACAATTAAGTGTTGTACTTAGAATCCAGATCCCACATGGTCATCTGCAGTTCAAATCCTGGCCACATGGCTTGGAAAACACAGTGGGCACATGTGTGTGAGTGCGCCCAAAATCCTGATAGAACTGAGAAACAGAGGAGAAGGAATTGCAGTGTGACTATATCCCCATTGGGGTGCTTTCTCTCCCTCTTTCTCTCAGACAAGAGCACATGCCCCCTGGCAATTCAAAAAATAAAAATAAAAATCTTGGGCAAACCTTCTGTAACTCTACACTCCATTACTCACAATGTGTTTCATGGACCAGCAACATCGGCCTCTCGGGGAGTTCGTTGGAAATACAGTTCCACAGGTCCCTACCCAGATCTACAGAATCAGATTTCGTGATTTTCACAAGGTGATTCTCTGCACACTATAGTTTGAAAAGCACTGACTCCTCGTTGTATCAGTTCCCTCTACCCCCACATGTAGAAAATATTTGCCACCTGTAAGGAGAGCCAAGCACAGAGAAGAAAACGACTGGCCCAGAGAACAGAAGCAGGCTCTCTAAACTAATGATTGGCACACAGAACAGGCACACAGTGGAACTTTCCACAGGGCAAGGAAGAGCTAGAGAAGGGCATGAGGAGGACAGATCTGAAATTTGTCCTGGTTATTTGCTACTCATCCAAAAAACAGCAGCACCTGCTACCCCCTGTGCATCTGGACTAAAAAGAAAACAAAAAGCATGTGAGTATTTTAAAGAACTATGTTTCTCCAAGAATGGCCTCTAGATTTATTAAAGAGAACCTTCCTGGACCAGCACAGTAGCACAGTGGTTAAGTCCCACGCACTGGGAGCCACCCCGCATGGCCCTCCATGGTTGGAATTCTGGCTCATCTCAAAAAACATGCAAGTGTGGGGACCAGCAGGGGAAGTAGGGAGTAGTGGTTAAGACACTGGACTGGCATATCATCAATCATGGTTTAAGTCCCAGACCTGGAGGCTTGAACATCACACTGGGCATGAATGCATATATGCCCAAAATCCCAAGAGGGAGGCAAAAACAAAGCAAAAACCAAAAATAACATGCACACGCAGGTGCATGCATGCCCCAGATCTCACAAGGATGAAACAAACAAAAAAAAAACAGAGGAGAAGGTATTGTGGCACAACCATGCTCTCTTTGGGAGCACTTTCTCACTTTCTCTCTGTCTCTTTCTCTGGCTAGTGCACACACCCTCAGGCAAGAAAAAAAAAAAAGAAAGAAAGAAAGAAAGAAAAAGAGAGAAAAGAAAACCTCTATTTCCACCCCAGCATGGGACTAAACCAAGTGATGCAGCGAATACTCACAAGGTCAGAGCAAACTTCCCAGTCTCATCAATGCCAGTGGTGTTAATCCAAGAAAATCAAAATCACTGCACATTGGTTTTAGTTACAAAATCACAATTTTTTTTCCATCTACTTTTCTTTTTTTAAAGATGTATTTATTTATTTATTGTATTATTTATTTGTTGTTGTTTTTTTTTTTTTTAATTGGACCAGAAAGAGAGAAAGGGAAAGTGAGAAAGCAAGCTGCCAGGTCCCAAACTCCAAACGCACTCAGCCATATGAGTGTCCAGTGCTTAATGACCATGCCACCTGCTGGCCCCCCATCCACTTTTTTTTTTCACATTATTTATTATTATTATTATTATTTTTGTATATACTTTCAATCATACTGTTTGGCTTACAATGAGATCATTTCGATATGTGAACATTTCTCCCCAGACCCGTTGATCAAAATATCTTCAACCGATAACACCACACCTCCCCATCCCGTCTATGCTCTACCTCTGTATCCCTTCTCCAAATGTCCTTCGTTAGACTCCACTCCTCCACATACACCTCATCTGACATTCACACCCATCTCTTGTGTTCGTTCAACTGTTAGTCAATCAGTTTCAGTCATAGAATGCAGACAAATGGTATATGTTAAGTGGGGACATACAATGTCTCTCCTTCATAGCCTGGCTTGCCTCACTCAGCAGTACATCTTCCATATTCTTCCACTTTCTGTCAAAAGCTAGGGCTCTGTTGGTTTTTATGGTTGAGTAGTATTCCATAGAGTATATGTGCCACAGCACCCCATCCACTTTTCAATCAGTTACTTTGAGCAAGCTTAGAAAGAAAAAAAGTACCAAATAAACAATAGTGAGAGTTTGTGGATTCTAGAGATATCCCAATATAGCTCTTCCTATTATCACTATTAAAATAGTTCTGAAAAATAATTGATTCTCTCAATTTTTAGGAAACATTTACCAGGAGTAATAACAAAGAAGAAGTAATGATATGACAAACTCCCATAGGAAATAAAAAAAACTTGACACTTAAAGCTTCAAAGCCCTATTTTAACCTATACGATCACAGTAAAATTCTAGCTAGAAGATCATTCATGAAAGATTATCTCCAGCACCGACATCTGTTGTGTTCTCTGTCCAGCAACCCTTCCCCATTTCTATTAAAAAATCACCCTTCACTCTGGTCCTTCCAGCGATGCTGGAGTGAATTGATCCCAGAGTTAAAGAGGGCTCCAAAGGTGGGACGGGAAGTCAGTGCCCCAGTTGCTGGTCAGTGTGTGTGTGGTGCCTCATTCTTTCATCACACACACACAGAAGAAATACTGCAGTGAATGAAGATTACTCTGCATTTTAGCACAGCTTTTTCTACTGTAGTTGGCTTTTGAATGGGGATGACAATGGAAGAGATGAAAAATGAAGCTGAGGGAACCAGCAGTTAGCGTAATGGCTATGTCGCTGGACTCCCACGTAGTCGACCACGGTTCGAGTCCCGGACCCGGTGGCTTAAAACTCACACCGGGCGCATGTGCTTGTGTGCCCAAGATCCCGAGAGGAGAATGGAGGAGAAGGGATTGCCGCGTGGTCATCCCCCCTGGGGGGTGATTTCTCACTTTCTGTCTCTCTGTCTCTCTCTGTCTGGCGAGCGCAAGCGCCCTATGGCGAAAACCTCTCAAAAAAAAAAAAAAAAAAAGAATGAAGCTGAGACCACATCTATGGTTTTTCTATGCCCCTCTATGTAGTCATATATCCTGTGTTTAATAAGCTAGAACAAGTAAATTTGTCTGCAGCTCAGATGCAGAAGCTGCATTCATTAAGGTGGAAAAGGAAAGTCCAGGTCTCGCACAAGACATCATAATGAAAATTTTAGAGACAGAAAGTGTAGAAGTTAACTTCACGGAGTCCCTTCTTCGTATGGCAGCTGATGATGCAGAAGAGTGTATGAACAGCCAGAACCAGAATTCCAGGATCCAAATGAAAAGGCAGGAGCACTTAAACAAATTATCAGTACAATCCAGATGAGATCAATGACAGAGTGAGGTTTCTGCAGACAATCAAGGATATAGCTACTTCAATAAAAAGAACTTTTTTTTTTTTTTTTTTGAGAGGTTTTCGCTATAGGGCGCGTGCGCTCTCCAGACAGACAGAGAGAAACATAGAGACAGAAAGCGAGAAATCACCCCCCAGGGGAGATGGTCACGCCGCAATCCCTTCTCCTCCATTCTCCTCTCAGGATCTTGGGCACGCACACACACGCGCCCGGCGTGAGTTTTAAGCCACCGGGTCCGGGACGCGAACCGCGGTCGACTACGTGGGAGTCCAGCGACATAGCCATTACACTAACTGCTGGTTCCCAGTAAAAAAACTTCTTGATACAGTGAATATTGTCTTCAAGAAATATCCATACCAGAATCGCAGGGCACTTGAACCCCAAAAGAAAGAATTTGTAAAGTACTCCAAAAGTTTCAGTGATACTCTGAAAACATATTTTAAAGATGGCAAGTCAATAAATGAGTTTGTTAAGTGCCAACCGACTAGTTCATCAAACCAACTTGATACTTCAGACCTTCAAAACTGTGGCCTGAAAGTTGTTTATGTTAAGAGATATACTTCTCAGTGACAGTATTGGACTGCCTTCATCTGTAAATTTTCAAATTTGCCTGTATAAATTATTAATCCCTCCTGAAGGGATTTAATCCAGAATGTTGAATGCAATTACTGTCATCTTACACCATATTACTGTAAAATGTAGCTTAATCATAATCTCACACTGAAGATTTTATATCACTTTACATTACTTTTACAATGATTATTCTCATAAGAATTATAAGCCAAAAAAATTTATGTTTTAATGTGTCATTATATAACATTCCTTAAAAGAATTATATTGGTGTTTGTTTCTGACATTTTAACTTGAAAGCAATATGCTGTAAGATAATGTATTTAACAATCTTTGATGGCAAATATTCAATAAAATAGTTTACATCTGTTAAACATTTCTTTACTTGAAAAATGTGTGTATGCGTGTGTGTGTGTATATATACATATATATACATATATATATATATATATAAAATCAGAAGACCAAGACAACTTGATACAATGTTCTAAAAAACTTTTAATGGGGGTCCGCAAGTGGCGTGGTGGTTAAGGCACTGGAATTCCCACATAGCCAACTATAGACTTGGCAGCTTGCTCTCTCTCTCTCTCTCTCTGGCAAAACTCATACAAAATAATAATAAATAAATAAAATAATAATTTAAAACATTTCTAATGGGAGCTTATTAGTAGTTTATCAAATAAAAAAGCAACAAGAATTCAAAAAAAAAAGTCACCCCTTTCCCATTCCATGTGCTTCTGAAGGAACTGTAAGTCACTCAACTTTGACCAAGCTAAACCACAGAAGTGAGTGCAGCACCCAACCTACCAATCAGAATACCCCACCCCCTCAATACCCCCTACTTTGCTACAGCTATTGGGTGAAAGGGTGGTCACAGGATCTAGGGAGGGCCAATCAGTGTCCATCCTGGAATTTTACTTTTGTATCCTGAGAGAGAGTCACTGATTCAGACCTATCTGACCTTAAAGTTTACTGAGTTCATATTAACACACTTTCAGGAGCTATTAGTCAACTCCCCTAGAGGGAAGCCCAGGAATGAGATGAAGGTGAAGATTTCCTGTTCCAGAAGTGCTCCATGTGGGTACCCACCCTATTCTCCTCAGTATGATAAGTCAGTGGGTGTGTGTTTACTTCAGCTAGTTCTGAGTCCTTCGCAACTCCAACTTCCTGATATACAAACAGGAAAATGAAAGAGATATTTTAAAATGAAATGCATTGAAGTTTAGGAAGGGAGATTATGAAATCGAGGTCATGTCTTTACTAAACAAACATTTAGCAAGGCATTATGCTAGTTCCTGGATGTCTTTTGCAGATATTCTATCAGCCTGTTTCTGTAGACTGGGAATCATATTTCTAGGGCTTTCTTCTCTACCCATACTAGGTCAGGCCAGCTCGGGTTTCTGAATGAATACAACAAAGGAGAAGCATAAAGCAGGATTTTGTTTTAGATCTTCTGACTGACTTACTTTCTCCTTTTTGGTCTTTGTTGACTGGGTAAATGGCATGAAATTTCCATCAACTGTTGTCTAAATCAAAATGTTAAGCTGTAAAACAGTAATCATTTATTGAATCAATTTTACATGTATATGTGTGTGTATATGTGTGTAATTTAATTTGATAACTAGTGCATGAAGCTGTTTCATGTTTTACAGAAGTAAACACTAAGAACTTATTAAGTACCAGAGCATGGTAGACCCAAGATATACATCCAGATCTGTCTGACTCCCTGTCTCATGAGTTTTTGCCATGGCACTATATGGCTTTCCAGAAAATAATGGCAGAACTGTCATCATCCTGGTGGTATATCTCATATCACACCAAAAGTCCCATGCTTGAATATTTTGAGAGTATATTCACATTCTATAAGTCTCAATGTAAGATAATATTTTACACAAGTAATTATAAGATTGAGCCTGAACCAAATCAGGGTCCCAAGTGTAAAGAAAATTTTAAAAATGTATTCCCCTGCTCCTCCAAAAATATTGAGTACCAAAAAGAGGAAAAAGAAACAAAGAAAAAGGAGAAGAAAGAGAAGGACGAAAAGCACATGGAAAAAGACATTTCTTCCAGATAAAAAAGAAAACTCAAGGAGCCAGCAGGTGGCATGGTGGTTGGGGTGCTGGACTCTCACATGGTTGACCACTATTCAAGTCCCATACCTGGCAGCTTGCTTTCTCACTTTCCATTTCTCTCTCTCTCTCTCTGGTAAATTAAAAAAAATAATAACAATAATAAATAAAATTAACCTTTTTCTTAACAAAAGAGAGAACTCAAAACAATCATTCTTCAAAGACCATCCATCTCAAGTTATAAAATTAGCACACAGGGAGAAAAAAGGATATCTAGCTTGATTTCTTTAAAAAGAAAAAAAAGAGGGACCAGCAGGTGGCATGGTGGTTAAGGGTGCTGGACTCCCACAGGGCCAACCTCAGTTCAAGTCCCAGATCTGGCAGCTTGCTTTCTCACTTCCCCCTTTCTCTTGCTCTCACTCTGTCCCTCTTTGGTCAAATTAAAATAAGTAAATAAACAAATATAATTTAAATACCATTTAGAGGTCTGGCCCCATGGTCTAGTGGTTAAGAAAACCAGATTCCACATGATCATCTTACAGGACTCAAGTCCTGGTGGCTTATAAAGCATTCTGGCTGCATGTGCATGTGTACCCCAGATTCTGATGGGAGAAATGGAGAAAGGATTGCAGCATGACCACATCCCACTGGGGGTGCTTTCCTCCTTCCCTTCTCTCCCTCTGTCTTTCTGTGGTGAGCACATAAACTCTCTGGGAAAAATGAAAAAATAAGTAAATAAATAGCAATTAGGAACAGAAAAAAATGGAGTCCCTTTACTGCCCCTGACATAACTATCCTCCCAGCCTCGGGATTTGATATGCAGGGTTAGAAGAATTGAAGCGTCACCCAAGGTGCTCTAGACACGGCCCCATAGAGTGAGTGCTATACCCAGGCAAATGGCCAATACACCCCGCTGGCTGCAGGCCCTCCCTACTCAGGCTTGTGTTCAACCATTTCCTGGCCACTCCTCACCCTACAAACTGGTTCATCCTGTATCTCATTACCTGAAGGCATAGTCTCTGTTTTTCATAACTTAATCTTTTAATCTACAACACTGACATGTAAAAGCTTCTGAAATACCTTGTTTCATTACATATACTCGGGGTCTCATACTTTCATTCAGTTTTCCACAAAGGTTTAAAGTCCTCTCATATAAAATGAAAATGCATGGAAAAAGGACTAGAAAGTACTTCATCTACTGACGAGAGGAGGTGATACTGTGAAACAAATTGTCACCTTTTGCTTCATGTATTTTTGTATTTTAGAATTTTTTATATTAAGCACATGTTCATATATTCCTTATGTAGCTTTTTTTTAATTTTTAATTTTGTTATATGGCACATGTGCAGGCTGGAGGGGTAGAAGGTGGGGAGATGGTAGATATGGAAAGTGAGAAAGCGCCCCCTGGGGGAGATGGTTACACCACCATCCCTTCTCCATTTTCCTCTTGGGATTTTGGACACATAAACACATGTGCCTGGCATTTTTCAGGCTGCTGGGTCCAGCACTTGCATTGTGTACTTGGCCATGTGGGATTCAACTACCTTAACCATGACCCCACCAGGTGGCCCAGTTAAAGCAGTTATGAGTCCTATCAGCTCCTCCAAGGAACTCTTTCTGGTACTACATGCCCAGAGGGTCACTGGGTGAAATAATTTGGGTAGGAGGAAACACATCTTTATCACATGACAAACATCTGTATTTACATTTTCCCTAGATTTATCTGTTATTCCAATTTCTGTCTTAATGAAGACTTGTTTGGTTGGAAGCAATGGAGACCCAAATTGAATTTTCTGATTCGAAAAGAATTTATTGGCTTTGCAGATGCCGCTGCCTGAGTGTCCTGCCCTCAACCATGGTCAATCCTACCGTGTTCTTCGACATCGCTGTTGACGGCGAGCCCTTGGGCCGTCGCATCTCCTTCGAGCTGTTTGCAGACAAAGTTCCAAAGAGAGCAGAAAACTTTCGTGCTTTGAGCACTGGAGAGAAAGGATTTGGTTATAAGGATTCCTGCTTTCACAGAATTATACTAGGGTTTACGTGCCAGGGTGGCGACTTCACACGCCATAATGGTACTGGCGGCAAGTCCAGCTATGGGGAGAAATTCGATGATGAGAACTTCATCCTGAAACATACAAGTCCTGGCATCTTGTCCATGGCAAATGCTGGACCCAACACAAACAGTTCTCAGTTTTTCATCTGCACTGCCAAAACTGAATGGTTGGATGGCAAGCATGTTTTCTTTGGCAAGGTGAAAGAGGGCATGAATATCGTGGAAGCCATGGAGCGGTTTGGGTCCAAGAATGGCAAGAACAGCAAGAAGATCACCGTTGCTGACTGCGGACAACTGTAATGAATTTGACTTGTTTTCTCCTAACCACCAGACCGTGCCTTCTGTAGCTCAGGAGAGCACTCCTCCATCCCATCTGCTCGCTGTGTCCTGTAACCTGTGCTCTCCCTGCAGTTCTTTGGGTTCCATATTTTCCTTATTCCCCTCCAACTCTAGCTGAATTGCAATGTTAAGTTTATAATTATGAAATAAAAACTAAGTAACATTTAAAAAAAAGAATTTATTTTCGCATGTAAGTAAAAACTCATAGCAAAAGAGGTCTGGTATCATGCAGAGCTGGATTAAGTGCTTAGACATTATCATGAGCAATTTTTGTCAGTTCTTCTTACCTTTAGGTGAGCTTCATTCTTAAAGTTTACCTATACAGGTACAAAGGAGATGACCAGTCACTGCAGGCTTATAATTCAACCTCACGTTTCCACCAAGCAATCTCAGCAGTAAAAGAAAAATCTCTCTCTAGATAGCTCCAGAGAAAGACCTGGTATTTAATATCCTTGGTCTGTTCGTGTGCCTGTCTCTGACCAATTTGTAAGACAAAGGGAATGAAATTTTCTAATTGGACAGTCCTAGACCATGTGCCTCTCAATGGAGTAGAAATCTGGGATCAGCTCTAACTTGGTATGTTTTGTATCCCAAAGGCATAACAAGGTGCCATTATTAAAAGAAAGAGGAAACATTACTGAGAGACAAAGAAGGGATGCCACTAGCTTCCCTGTGAGTAGCCATGGATGATCTAGGCTAGTTGTCATTGTTGTCCCTCTGCTTTTTTTTTTTCCTTAAAGAATTATGTTATTTAATTTTATTCACCATGATTATTATTATGTCTTTATTTTACCAAAAAGAGCGGGGGTGGGGGGCGGTGAGAAAACAAGTCACTAGGTCTGGGACTAGAACCGTAGTCAACCATGTGGGAGACCAATGCCTTAACCACCATGCTATCGGCTGGCCCCCATTGCTGTCCTTCTTATGTGTCTAATGCCTGTCTGATATGCTTTGACTTTCAGGTCTGATCTACCAGTCTTTTCTTTTCAACCCCAGAATCCCCAGGAGCAGTTATGGCACCACTGTCATTGTGTGTGTGTGTGTGTGTGTGTGTGTGTGTGTGTGTATGTGTGTGTGTGTGTATGTGTGCATGGGGGGTGGTTGTCTGTCAACCTCTATGACTTAGACTGAGAAGGAATATTTTCTGGGCAGAGAGCATTTACTGAACATGTTTCTCATTTCTCTCTATGTATAAAACATGCGCTGGCCCAAGTTCCCACGACAATAATTAGCTCACTACGCAAGAAAATCAGTGTTAAGACACTGTGGTGAGGAGTAACGTTCTGCAAAGACTGATAAGGGAGGGCTAAAAGGAAAAGCCTTCAGATCCGCTCAGGGCGGGTAAGACATGCCTCTGAGGAAAGAGGATCTGAGCTGAGCGCCCATAGACCTGCAAGAGTTGGGCAGAGAGGTCAGGACGAGGAGATGAGCAGATGTTTCAGGTGGAGAGGACAACACGTGCCACGACACATGGGCAGGTGCGCCAGGGCACATTTTTGGAATTACAAGCAGGCCAGGCAAACTACTGCTCAGGGCGTGTGCAGGGAAGTGGCCTGGGAACCTGAGTGGACTTGTTAGTCATGGTGAGCCTGGATCTTTGAAGTTTATCTTACAAGTAAGCGTTCACCTCTGAATGCTTTCCGGTGGGAGAAAAGCAGGACTAAATGTGGGTTTGTTTGTTCGTTTAATCACTCCTTGGAGAAGAGATAGCAGAGATCGCAGGCTGGAGACAGGGAGACGAACATAGTCTACTGCAGTGGTCCAGGGAGGCTTTGATAAGGAGGAATTAAACAAATCACATGAGGGGAGAAATGAAGGACTAGAGAGAATTGACAAGACAGAAAAAATGAGGGTGAGGGAAAAGAAGAGAGAAGACAGAGGGGAGGTCGAAGGGTTTCCAAGCTTCTGGCTGGGGAGTCTGGTTAGTTGGTGTTCTTGTTCAAACAGGTTTCAGAAGATGCTGAATATGGCTGAGGGCATCCAATTGGAGGTGTGTAATGGACATAATGGTTCAATTTCAGAGGGCCATCAGGGCTAGATACGTAGATGTCATCAGCGAACAGAATGGATGAGGCCATTTTTGTGAATAGGAGTGTGTAACATGAAAGTGGGGGAACCAGCAGTTAACGTAATGGCTATGTTGCTGGACTCCCACGTAGTTGACCGTGGTTCGCGTACCGGACCCAGTGGCTTAAAACTCACGCCGGGCGCGTGTGCGTGCGTACCCAAGATCCTGAGAGAAGAATGGAGGCGTGGCCATCCCCCCTGGGGGGTGATTTCTTGCTTTCTGTCTCTCTGTCTCTCTCTGTCTGTCTGGCGAGCACACGCACCCTATACCCCCCCCCCAAAAAAAAAAACCCTCTCCAAAACAAAAAAAGAAAGTGTAAGTGGGGAAGACAGAACCCTGTGTGTCACTGACACTGAAGAGTTCATCGTATCTGGGACCAACAGATGACACGTGGTTAAGGTGCTGGACTCCAGTTCAGCCAGCTCAAGACCCAGATCTGGCAGCTTGAAAATCACTCTAGGTGTGCATGTGTGCCCAAAATCCCAGGAGGAGATTGGAGAAGGGATTGAGGCATGGCCATTCCCCCTGGGGGATGAATTCTTGCTTTCTGCCTCTCTGACTCTCTCTGTCTTATGAGCACATGCATCCTGTAGCAAAAATATCTCTCTCTTAAAAAAAAAAAAGTTTATTTTTTTCTGATCTCCTTGTTGTTAGCAGGTGTTTTTGTTTTTCTTTTTGTTTTTTTGCTATTGGCATGTGTGCTCGCTGGAAAGAGAGAAGGAAAGTGAGAAAGCATTACCTGGGAGAAGGCCATGCCACAATCCCTTCTCTGCCATTCCCCTCTTGGGAATTCGGGTGCACACACGCAATTGCCCAGCATATTTCTCAAGCCACCAGTCCAGAACTCAAACCACATAGTAAGCCGTGTGGGGTCCAGCTGCCTCCACCACCACGCCACTGGCTGGCCCCACTATCAGGTGTTTTTTTGTTCACTTCTAGAGCCTTGACTACCTTCAGATAACTGAGGTCATAACATATATGCAGCCTATTCAAGATAAATCTTTACATATAATCACCTGGACTTCTTGAGAAAACCCTGCTCAATATTCCCACGGAACCGGAAAATTCTTTGTATGAAGCCCAGAGGGGGCTTCTTCTTCCCTACTCACCTGGAATTTGCTGCTGTATAGAAGGAATGGAGATACAGATAGACACACACATATTGATATACGCATGTATACACAGATGTATATGTGTTTGAGTTGTTCTGATAAATCATAGAAAAATTCAGGAACTAACCACTTTAGTGCTAACAAAGACCTAAATGCAATCTCAGCCCTGTCAGTGAGTAGCTACTTGGTCATAAGCCCTCTCTGAACCTTAGTTTTCTTTTTAAAATTTTGTACAGAGTGTGTGCACTTGCCAGAAAGTGACAGGGAGAGAAGAGAGAGAGAGAGAGAGAACACCCCCCCAGGGGGGATGACTGTGCCACAATCCCTTCTCCTCCAGTTTTCTCTCGGGATTGTGGGCATGCATGCACACAGGCCTAGGGTGCTTTTCAAGCCACTGCATCCAGGACTCAAAGGGTGCAGTTGATCTTGTGATATCCAGCTCCTTAACCACCATGCCACCAGCTGGCCCATGCCGCACTTAAATTTTTAAGAGGTGTAAATCCACAAGGATCAAACTACCGAGGATAGAAGTCTGACTGCTTTTTCCTATATCTAAAAGTCCTTCCGGAGGTCCTGGAGTGAGTCACCCCCGTGGACTTTGACAGGCCACTTTGGCCCATTTGATAACAAAAATCTTCCTACATCCTGTCACTGGCATAGTATTCCTGTCATGGGTGAGTCACGCCCACAGACATTAACAGACCGTTTTGACTCATTGATAACAGGACTGTCTAACATCCTGTCCTTGGGACAGTATCTTGTAACTGTATACAAGCCCCCTTATCTCTGTGAAACTACACTCTTCACTATTTCCTTCCCCAAACTTACAAGCTCCACTTCCACATGTCCCATTTTTTTGGACCAGGCCAATAGAAAATTCTTTACTAAATTCTCTCACTCTCAAAATCAAGTAAAAGGAACCCCGGTACCTAAACACCCCAAGAGAGAGGCCTGTTTTGCCAAAGTGGCCTGTTTTGCCTCCTCTCCAGCCTAGGTCTTGCAAATTCACGCTTAGAAATAAACCACATTAATTATTATTTTGCAGAGTTGGTTATTTCCGTCGGCACTACCCACCATTATGGCACTTGTTGAAGGACACTCAGTATTCCCTAAGCTACTTATGAGAGACTCTCGAATTTCTAAGCATTCAGAAAGAAAGGATGCCACTGATTTTAGCTCATTTCATACTCAGAAGTCCCCGATAGTAGGTTAGTAGGTACTATTAATGTTCTTTTTTTTTTACAAATGAGAAAATTGACTCGAGAAATTGAGTAACGTGATCAAATGACTGAGCCAAAATCAAGTTCATTCAACTTCTGAGCTGCCTTCAGAAGATGAGTGTGGGGCTGAGCAGAAAAGGTGCTGTCAGAGTCACAATGTTCATTTTCTGGGGCTCCCACAACCAAGGACCACCGACTGTGTGGCTTAAATTACAGAGACGGATTGTCTCAGTTCTGGAGGCAACGAGTTCAAAATCAAGGTGAGAGCAGTGTTTGTTCCTTTTGAAGAAGAATCTGCTCTGCGTCCTGTCTCTTGGCTTCTGGCAGCCTCAGGTGTTCCTTGGCTTGCAGGTGGCACTCTTCACATCATCTTCCCTCTATGCCTGTCTCTGTCCAAATTTCTTCTTTCTATGAGGACCTCAGTCATGCTGGGTTAGGGCACACCTTGGTGACCTCATTTTAACCTGATTACCTCTGTAAGGACCCTACCTCCAAACAAGGTCACACTCTGAGATACAGGGGATTAGGGAATTAGGACTCCAGCGTATCTTTTCTTTGGGGTGGGAGGTGGGGGTTGAAGGGACACGATTCTGTTCATACAGAGACTTGATACTGAGTTGTTCATACTCCAAACGGACTAGCATTCCAGTCTGCACGTACCTTCACAAAGTCTGAGAGACCTTAGAGTGTCCTCTAAGTTCAGAAAAAAAAAGTATTTATAAGTTTCTAACTGGAAGCCTGCTCAGTATTCCCTAAGCTACTTTAAAACTCTTTCCACATACTCTAGGACATCTGTTATTACAATCTTGTCGAATACTGAAGACGTCGGGAGAAGTTTGGTTCACAGTGCCTGTGGGCCTGCTTCACTTTCAGCATTGGTTCAAAAGCAAGGTCCTCTTTATTTTCAAATGGCTCCAAGGTTTATTTTTGAAATAAAGTTTCCATTTCTATGGAAGTTGCAAGGGTAGGTATATCTGGAAAAGAATGATTTAGGCTTCAGAAATATATTTTAGAAATACATTCATTTACCAAGAAAAAAAATTAGATGTCTTAATTTTTTTCTAAGAAACTAGGACTAGCATGTTCCACAATTTTTATATTTTTCTTTTCTTTCTTTTTTTTTTAAAAGATGTTGCTAGGTCTTTGATTATTTTCTAAGTCCTTGTCTAGAGATCTTTAGGCAGAGCTAAGGGCAAGGACTTAGAAAATAAATGGTGGAAGACTGAGGCGTGAAAGAATCGAGGGACTTGCGGATGTTGTTCTTCCGGGATTCCTACCCCTCCTTCAGGGCCAACAATCTATTTCCTCAGCTGCTGGGAATGTTGGCAGCCAACAGTGCTCAGCTGTCAACCTTCTTTAGGCATTGCCTAGACCAAGCAGCAGGCCACACCCAAGGTCACCATCTCTTCCCTCATCCAATGCATAGAGGTAATCTAGGCTGAGTTTTTTGCCCCAACACAGGACACCTTTAAAGAGCCATCCCGGCTGCAAGGCTGTTTGTGGGATGAGGCCTTGTTTTACCTGTTCTGCAGGCATCTCCCCTATGCAATTCTGCTTTTCTCTCACTACCACCCAGATGCCCAAGTGTTGATCTTTTTTTAAAAAATTTATTTATTTTACATTCATTCACTGAACATCATCACAGCATACAAAATGCAGTTTCTCATCCAGAATACACTGTTTAGTGGCTTAGTCATACATGTTAACGTCTACAAATAATTTTCCATGTCTTCTTTCATGTATAAATGTATGTGTATATTTATATGCTATAAAATAGCACCTAGTTAAGGCTATATGGCTTACTGTGGTCATTAAATACGTATTTTTAATATATTTTATTAATTTTAAGAAAGGCAGTTTTAGCTTTAATAAATCAAAATCAAAAGACTTTAAGAGAACTTTGCTTATGACTTAAAGCCAGGAAACAGGTTAAGATTCTGTTCAAATAGTAGGTACATGGATCTGTCGAAATGCCAATAAGAGGGTTTATTATGTTACTTTTGTGGGCAAACTATTTGGTTCTATTGGGCCTTCCTGCAAAGTGCTCAGAATGCCTCCCAGACTTGTCTCCTCAAAGGACAGAAGCCTGGAGCATTCATCTGTGGCCCCTTCTCCTTCACTGTCTGAAGATTGCCCCACAGGCATGAACCTCGCCTCCCCCACAATTTGCCACAATTGCAGACTGTGCTTGCAGGTTGGGTGAGCAGCCTTCCACAGCTTGGGGTACAACTGTAAACCCTACCTACCTTGGGGTTTTGTTGTAAAGAATTAATAACACACTGTAAGTAAAATGAATCGTGTGGTGCCTAGTGGGTGTTCAATAAGTGGCAGTAATAACCTTTGTTATCTAAGGAAAGAATTTCAAAATATCAGTAAAAGATACCTGGTTTGAAAGTAGGAGCTTCTCAAGGATTATCTTTGAATAGCTAATTAACAGCCTGGAAAATCCTCAGGCATTTCTAGGTAAGCGTGGGTGGCATTAGGTGTATGCCTACAAAAATAAAGCTCTTGGCAGGCCTGCATATAAGCAAGGACAATTATTTAGGATTGTCCTCTCTTCTCAGATCACCTCTGAGCGTACCGCTCTGCCTCCATTCAGCTCCTTTAACCAAGCTCAGCACCACTACTCAATTTTAAGAGAAGCATATAAGGGGCCAGCAGATGGTGTAGTGGTTAAGCTGCTGGATTCCCACATGGTTGACTGTGGTTCAAGTCCTGGACCCGGTGGCTTGAAACTCACGCCGTGTGTGTGTGTGTGTGTGTGTGTGTGTGTGTACCCAAACCCGAGAGAATAATGAAGGAGAAAGGATTGTGGCATGGCTATCCTGCCACAGGATTGATTTCTCACTTCTGTCTCTCCATTTCTCTGGTGAGTGCATGCATCCTATAGCAAAAATGTCTCTCAAGAAAAAAAAAAGGACATGAATATATACTGAATGACAAACGAATGAACAAAATAATGAACTAATTACATCAACAAAGGAGTATAGACATTTGCTTCTCCCTGTGGAAATGGCAAGAGGTAACAGGGTACTCGAGGACACAGGTGTGAACGTAGTCCACTCGAGTGCCAACATCTGCAGCTATTTTCAAGTTTCCCATGAAAAGGCAATTGAGAAGAAAAGAGTATGGAGAGGAAGGATGTCATGTGTGCCCCTGCACATCTGTCACCTCATCTCCTGCCATAAGGGTACAGCACGGATTTCACCCTCGCCCCAAAGGTCGACCTCATTTCTGGGAAGATGGTTGGTGTGTTTGGTCTAAGATTATCAGTGTGGCTTCATCCCCTTGGCTACAGAGATTGGTTTAGGAACGGGTTAGTAACACAGTCGTGCTCAGAGATGGTGAATCCCAAGGCACATGAAGGAGCTGGCTACCCCGGAAAGTATGGACATGACATCTTTGAATGTTGTTGCCATTTTACCACCTGGAGCTCCTGGGGAGAGGTGGAGGGTGGTAAGATGCCCTGAAAAACCAGAAAGTGATGTCTTTCTCTGTGAGATTGTTTGAATTGTGAGCACAAACTGTGTCTGAATGCTATATATCTTGGATCTTTTCATAATATGAGCAAAGACATTGCCTTCATTGTCTAAACTAGAAGTGTTTTTTCTGTCCCTGCAAAAAGTCCTGATCAATATAAGTGATCTTTTTTTTCTCCATGCCAGATGGAGTGTTGCTAGTGTGCTGATTTGAAAATAAAATCCAACTGAAGTCAAGGCAGTGCTTTGGTTCTGCAGCAACACCCTGCTCAAGAGAAGCCACATGGTGATTACGACTGGAATCCTCGGCCTGGTCAGCCGGAAACGTGCTGAGCATGCATGTGAGCAGCAGGATCCTATAGGTTGGAGGACTGGAACAAGCGGACGGTGGTATGAGCAGACCCTGTGGAGGGTGCTCATCCAACTCTCTTTTCTCTGTCTCTCTCTTTCACACATGCACACATACCATGCATACATACACTCTATTATGAATAAAGAAAAAAATATAGGGTCAGCCGGCGGCATGATTGTTGGGGTACCTGGGTCCCACATGGCTTGATTTCTCTCTCTCTCTCTCTCTTTCCAGCAAGAATATCAAAACTAAAAAAAAAAGAAGAAAGAAAAGAAGGATAGTAAAGAAACAAAATTCAACATAAATTAATGTTTGAGACTACCATATATTTGTGGTTATGACCTTAAAAATGACCTTCTAAAACATTTAGAAAAATCTTGTTCAGGGACTAACAGATGGCGTAATGGTTAGATCACTGGACTCCCACGTAGTCAACCATGGTTTGAATCTCAGACCCAGTGACTTAAACTCATGTCAGGCACCTGTACGTGCATTCCCAATATCCCAAGAAGAGAACGGAGGAGAAGGGATTGTGTGTGGCCACCCCTCCCCCAGGGTGTTTTCTTGCTTTTTGTCTCTCTGTCTTTCTCTGACTCTTTGGTGAGCACACATGCCCTACGGCAAAAAAAAAAAAAAAAAATCTTTCTTAAAGAAGAAAAAAAAAGGAAAGCTCTTGTTCAGATCAGAATAGTTACCAATGGCAGAGCTGCTGCTGCTTCTTTTTCTTTTTTCAAGGCAATCTACAAACTTTATCTAACAAAAGTAATTGGTAAAGTTAAATAGGCATTATATTACTCATAAAAAGAAAAATTGACTAAAATTTTACCTGACATTCCTTGCCCTAACCTACTGCTTTTGCATTTGAGTGAGCTCTGTGGCTGTGAAGAATACAGCTCACGCTGTGTAGAGAAATGAATTGTACGTTGTTCAAGTAAGTCACTGAAATCTGCCTGACAGACGTACACATACACATGGCATTTGAAAAAGATCTAAGCAATGACTCCCAGATAGACTTCAGTTTTATTAATCTTTTGAAGAGGCCATCCAAAGACAAGAATATGTGGTTCTGGTTCACGAAGCATGTAATGAACCCGTCTAGACTGTGTTAGGCACCAAGACGCATCCACTCCTCTTCAGATATCACATGGGTTTGGAGCACTTGTTTGGAAAGTTCTCTGGGTAACATGACATGCCTTAGACTAGGTGGTTTAACAAATTTCTCATGGCTATAGAGGCTCCAGTCCAAGATCAGGGTGCTAGCAAAGTCAGGCTGAAGAAGGCCGGCTTCCAGGGTGCACACTGCCCCAGTTCTCCTGTGTCCTCACATGGTAAAAGAGCAGCAGTGGCAGGGCTTCTGCCCTGAGAAGTTTTCTTTAAAATACTACAGATATTTTTGACTATGACTGGTCCATTAAAAAGAAAATACTGTTTACTAAATCATCAGAAATGGCATATTAAATATTTGGAACTACTCATGTGGCATTTCGCAATCTTTTTTTTTTTTTTTGGAGAGGTTCTTGCTATAGGGCGTGTGCGCTCGCCAGACAGAGAGACAGAAAGCGAGAAATCACCTCCCAGGGGGGATGGCCACGCCGCAATCCCTTTTCCTCCATTCTCCTCCCGGGATCTTGGGCATGCATGCACACACGCCTGGTGTGAGTTTTAAGCCACTGGGTCCGGGATGCGAACCACGGTCAACTACATGGGAGTCCAGCAACATAGCCATTACACTAACTGCTGGTTCCCACAATCTTTTATACTATGTCAAAATCTAGAAATATCTAGATTTGACTGAAAAATTAAAAACATGTACATTTAAACAACATTCAATTCTTGAAATCTGTAGAGACTGCATAAGTGACTTGAAACAGAAAGTCTTTGTTCCCATAAATAATATTTCAAGTAAAAAGATATAGAAAATACTTCCATATCTGAAATTAAAGAGTATAAAGAGTATAAGCATGGAAATCAATAAGAGAATAAAAGCAAACCTTGTTTTTTCTTTTTTAACAGAGATTTTTGGTATAGGGTGTGCATGCTAGCCAGAGAGAGAGACAGAAAGGTGGAGAGAAATCACCCCCCGGGGGGGATGGCCACACCACAGTCCCTTCTCCTCTAGTCTCCTCTTGGGATTTTGAGCATACACACACACGTGCCCAGGATGGGTTTTAAGCCACCAGGTCCAGGACTCGAACCATGGTAGACTACGTGGGAGTCCAGCAATATAACCATTATGCCATCTGCTGGTCCCTAAAATCAGACTTTTTAAAAAGAAAGTCTATCTCAAAATCCTTACAAGCATCTAAAAACATCATATTGAAAGTCTGGTGGGAAGACAACTAAATAGGGCCAGATCCATTGCCTAGTGGGTAAGTTGAATCCCACATAGTCAACAATGGTTTGAGTCCCTGCCATGATAGCTTGAAAACCACACTTTGTGCCTGTGTATGCCTCCCCAGAATTTTAGTGAGATAGGAAACTGAGAAAACGACATTGTGGCATGATTAGGCCCCGTTGGGAAGTATTTTCTCCTGCTCACTCTTCCTTTCTGCCTCTCTGGTGAGAACATGGGTCCTCTGGCAAATAAAAAAGAACAAAGACAACAAAGAGGTTTTTTTTGTTTTGTTTGATTTTACCTGATTGTGATATTAAGTCTTATCACGGTCCAGCTGCCAAGGTTTGCTGAGCATGAGGGATATACTCAAATTATGACCCATTTGCGAAAACTTCATGTTATTTCATACTTTATTTCCATCAGATAACATGTATTTGATTTATAATTTACTTCCAAGAATAGAGACTTCATAGTTGAATAAAGATTTCAAAAATGTACAGGAGGGGGGCCAGCAGGAGGCATAGTGGTTAAGGCACTGGACTCCCACAGGGCCGACTGGTTCAAGTCCCAGAATGGGTGGCTTGATTTCTCACTTTGCCCTCTCTCTCTTTCTTTGTCTGGTGAGCACATGTACCCTATAGCAAATTAAATAATAATAATAATAATAATAATAATAATAATAATAAATACAATTAGATAAATAATTCTTTTAAAAAATACATACAGGAGGGCCAGCTTGTGGCGTGGTAGCTGGTGCCACTGGATCCCACATGGCAGACTGTGCAGTTTAAATCCCAGACCTGGAGAATTGAAAAATACTCTAGGCATGTGTGCCTGCATGCCCAGAATTCTGAGTGGAATGGAGAGGGAGGGATTGCAGCATGGCCATTCCCCCGGGGAGGTGATTTCTCACTTTTCCTCCCTCTCTCTTTCTGTCCGTCTCTCTCTAGTGAGTGCATGCACCAGAGAGCAAAAGAGAGAAAGAAAGAGAAAGTGTACAGGAACTTAAATGATGAGAAATTGACAATTTAAAGCCATTCCTTGGCTGAATGTACAAAGAAATACATTTGTCTAAGCAGTAGGGTAACCCCATTCTTTGTCAATGTGCTGTGGAGGGGTGTAAAACAGTTTCCTTATTCAGGGCCAGCCAGGCAGTAATGGTTGAGGCAGCTAGATCCCACATGGCCGACTTCGAGGTTCAAGTCCCGGACCTGAAGGCTTGAAAAGCACATCGAATGCCTGTGCATGAATGCTCAAGACTAAAAAGAGAAGGGAGGAGAGGGGATTGCGGCATGGTCATCTCCTCTGGGTAGTGCTTTCTCACTTTCTCTCTCTTTCTCCCTCTCTGTCTCTGGCAAGTGTAGACATCATATAACTTTTTGTTTTTGGAGAGGTTTTTGCTATAGGGCGCGTGTGCTTGCCAGAAAGACAGAGAGAGACAGAGAGACACAACGAGAAATCACCCCCCGGGGGGATGGGCACACCGCAATCCCTTCTCCTCCATTCTCCTCTCGGGATCTTGGGCACGCACACACACGCGCCTGGCGTGAATTTAAGCCACCGGGTCCGGGACTTGAACCGCGGTCGACTACATGGGAGTCCAACGACATAGCCATTACGCTAACTGCTGGTCCCAACATCATATAACTTTTTAAAAAGATAAATAAATCAAAAGAAAACCTTTCTTTATACAGAAATAGAGATCATTTACCCACAAGACTAGAAGGAGGCAAAGTTAGTACAAGAAAGAATGGAGAAATAAAGTTGTTTTCAGGGCCAGTAGGTGGTATGGCGGTAAAGGCACTGGGTCTCACATGGCCAACTTCGTGATTTGAGTCCTGGACCCAGCAGCTTCCAGGACACACTGCATGTAGGTGCCTGCCCAAATTCCCAAGAGGAGAATGGTGGTGAAAGGATTGTAAGTGGTCATCCCCCATGAGATGATTTATCACTTTCTCTCTCTGTGTGTCTGGCTAGCTCACACATCTTATGACAAAAATCTTAAAAAAAAAAAAAAAAAAAAAGTGATTTTCAAATCTATTGTTTTCTGGATATTGTTTCACTTCTTTGTACTGAATTTAAATTCACCTAGAGAGATTGTCATTTAAATAATGCTGGACATCTCTCAGCCCAGATGGCAGCAGCAATAAATGGGAAGCATGTTTTCCTCATGTGGGAAAGTGCTGCTGCTTGTACTTATTTTTATTTTGGCTGCTGTAGGTGTTTTGTGTTTGGCCTATCAAAGCATGCTCCTTCTAGTATTCTTTGACATGCAGGCGTGGTATGTTTTGGGGAAAATGTGAGCAAATTTGTATGTGGAACTGGGAGCTATTGGAAAATGTAGAGACTTACAATTCCTACCCTTTGTGGGTTCAGATTGTCCCTATGGGACTGAGATCGTCTGTAAGGGAGGAAGGGGGGATTGGTCTACACTCCTATGCCCAGTCCAAGGTCTGGATTATTGAGAGCTGGTTCCAGCCGCGTTCACAGCTTACTCTGACTGGGGAAACTATGCTTTGGGGAACTGTGGCTGGACTAAAACCAAGGGAATTCATAAAAGCAACAGTCTCAGAAAATGTGAGAACTACAGTAGACTAATTAGATTCTTGAAGGTTCCCTTGGCAAGAATTTTGGAAGCAGGACTGGTCTGACTAGATTGAACCACTTGGTGTTTTTGGAAAAGGCTAGAGAGAGAGGAGAGAGAGAGTGAGAGTGCAGACTTCTACCCATTTGGGCAAGTAGGGCCCCAGTGATTAATTTGATTATTAAAGGGAGATATGACCTTACTTGAACCTTGGACATGATTGAGCCAGTCAGGCTAATTAAAACAATATCACGCTAGGATCTTAGCAGGTGCTGAATATTCTATTACTGTTATTATGTTAAATCTATGAGTGGTAAAACGGGTATATTTGCTTTAATATAGCTGTTGTCTTTGAATCCAGAGCCGAATTACAATGGATTATAGCCAACCTTTAACTACATCTTCACATTGGTTCCTTTGTAACTCTGAAAAAAGCATGATATATACTGTCTTTATATTATTACTTATACTTTAATGTTTCTCTCTCATTAATGCTTTAATATTTTATCTAAATAAATTATAACTGAAAGCTTGTAATCAGATTTTAAAAAGCTTTATAGGGAATAACAGATGGCATAACGGTTACGTCACTGGACTCCCACGTGGTGGACTGTGGCTCAAGTCCTGGATCCAGTGGCTTGAAACTCACACTAGGCGTGTGTGCGTGCCTGCCCCAAATCCTGAGAGAACAGAGGAGAAGGGATTAAAACATGACCTTCCCCACTGGGGGGAAGGTTGATTTCTCACTTTTTGTCTCTCTGTCTTTCTGGTGGGTGCACACACCTATAGCAAAAACCACTCTACAAAAAAAAATAATAAAAAAAAATCAGTTTATGTTCTAATTTTTTTTTCTTTTCTTTCTTTCTTTCTTTTTTTTTTTTTTTCTTAGTTTTGCTATAGGGTGTGCGCACTTGCCAGAGAGAAACAGAGAGGGTGGAGAGAGAGGGAAAGTGAGAAATCACCCTTCAGGGAAGATGGCCACACAGCAATTCCTTCTTCTCCATTCTCCTCTCAGGATTTTGGTCACGTAGGCACCTGTGTTTTTCAAGTCCAAAACTCAAACAGCGCAGTCAGCCATGTGGGATCCAGCTGCCTTAACCTCCATGTAAGCTACTGGTCCTGTCCAATTTCTTTAAATTGGCTTATTTAATCTCTTTTATCCACTGACTTGGGAATTCCTCTTCCAGAAATTTCTCTGTACAATATGAAAATATGTGAGCTAGAAAAATACATAGTACTAATATATTTTTAATCATAATGAATTAAAAGTATAACAAAACTTTGGGACCAGCAGTTAGCGTAATGGCTATGTTGCTGGACTCCCACGTAGTCGACCGCGGTTCGCGTCCCGGACCCGGTGGCTTAAACTCACGCTGGGCGCGTGTGCGTGCGTGCCCAAGATCCCGGGAGGAGAATGGAGGAGAAGGGATTGCGGCGTGGCCATCCCCCCTGGGGGGTGATTTCCTGCTTTCTGTCTCTCTGTCTCTCTCTCTCTGTCTGGCGAGCGCACGCGCCCTATAGCAAAAACCTCTCCAAAAAAGAAAAAAAAAAAAAAAGTATAACAAAACTTTCAAATCAAACTTTAAACTTCATTAACATGATTTATTAATAGAAAAATATTTTAAAACTTATTTTATACCAACATAATTATTAACTTCAAAATTAGTTTATTAAATGGTTTAGATAAATTTTTTCACTGGCCTCCTGTTACTCTGTAAGTTGTTATAGTGCTAATTCCTAATAGGAATACATTTTTAAAGTTTGTAAGCATTGATTCTCACAATTTTTTTTAAGTGTTTCTTTTTTTTTTTTTTTTTTGCCATAGAGCATGTGTGCTCACCAGAGAAAGAGCTAGACAAAGAAAGGGAAATTGAGAAATCACCCACCTGGGGGGTGGCCATGCCACAGTCCCTTCTCCTCCATTCTCCTTTTGGGATTGTGGGCACATACTCACATCGCTTGGCGTGAGTCTCAAGCTGCTGGATCCAGGACTTGAACTGCAGTTGGCCATATGGAAGTCCAGCACCTTAAGCACTATACCACCTGCTGCCCCCACTTCACACAATTTTTATTTTCCCTCAATTTTACACATTTTGTGAAAACGATGGCCCACTTGATACTACTAGATGGTTTGGGTGATAAATTTTATTTTGAATGCTAATTGGCCTCTTTATAGTTATAACTTAAGACTTTTCTTCTGATTACTGATAGCAGTCAAAATATTATTTTTCAGGACCAGCAGATGCTGTAATGGTTATATCACTGGACTCCCACGTGGTGGGTTGTGGTTTGAGTCCCAGACCCAGTGGCTTGAAACTTAAGCCAGGTTTGTGTGTGCGTGGATGCCCAAAATCTCAGGAGACTGGAGGAAAAGGGATTGCATCGTGGTCATCCCCCAAGAAGTTAAGAGTGTATTTAGACTGGAAAATCACAGGAGACTGCCTGGAGGAGGTGACTTTTAAGCTGTGACAAAATGAATACCAAATTCTAAGCAGAGAGAGATTGAATTCCCAAAAATAAAATAGGCAGAAGCCTGTGTATCTTCTACCTTATCTCTCAGGCTTCCTATAAGCACCTGCCTCACCGTCTCCTCTCTCTTCCTCCCTTTAGTTCCACTGAAAATGAAAGAGTAAGCAATTGCCTATATTAAGTGAGTCATAACTTCTAGCTGCAAGAGAATGAGATTAAGAACCACTGTGAACTCCATTCAACCGGAAAAGTAAGACTGTTACATAAGGGCTGCACAGGAAAACAAGACCCAGTTTATCTAGAGTGTCAGAACAAATGATAGCAAATGCCCCCAAATCCTTCCCGTGATGACAGCGTGATGTCACTGCAGGGACTGCTCGGCTTCTCCCATCTCCTCATTTTGTCCTATTTCTTGTCATTAGACCTATAAGACTCCTTTCTGGTTGGCTTCACTGCAGAAGAAGGTCCATGCTGGGTTGGGGGAATGCTCTGCTGATGATTGAAGTCGTGGATCCATGATCAGGAAAGGTCTGTTATTACACAGCATTGGCCTTTTCCACATCAGCATTTATTTTAGTCAGAGACTCAGTCTTTTCTTCCGTAGGCACCCTAGAAGGTTTTTCACAATTGTACGTGAAAGAGGTATGAATCGTAATTTGCTCATTTTAGCTAAGAAGCAAAGAGACTTTGCAGAAATACGAAGATTAAGGCAACTGGCCCCATTCCAAGGAAACTGAACCTTCAAGTGACTAACTTTCATGGCTCATGATCCTATCTATCCAGCAATCTGTTTTTGGTTTCTGTTTACTAGGGGATAGAAGACTAGTCTGGTCTAGCTGTCCAAGTGCCTCTTATTATTCCTGTGGAAAATGAGATACTGACCATAAATACTGATTATATAGATAAAGTCAATGTACTAGCTTTGAAATTTAGTACGCCAGTTGTTGATACAGAAGTTACCTAGAAAAGGCCAGAGAGACGTATTTATTATGTATTAACTATTAATAATACAAGTAATTCCACAAAGAAGAGATAATCCTATATACTCGAGACCTTTCCCTCTCAGTTTTTCTAAACAGAAAATCTAAATTGCTTTGTTAAAAGGAGGAGATTGATAATAGAAGTACTATTTTACCCACTCTAGGAAAGGTAGTGATTTAAGATATGAAAGGTAAATATTAAGCCTCAAAGATAGAATTAAATGATTGGATCAGGACATACAAGGGGACTTCAAAAAATTAGTAGAAAGTGGAATTAAAATATGAGTTTATTTTAGTGAAAAAAGTTGAAATCCATGCACAATTTTTTTTTAATTGCCAGAGGACATGTGTGCTCAATTAGACAGTGAGAGAGAGAAAGGGAGAGAGAATGCATCCCTCGTCCCCATCGTCCCCTGGCCCATGGGACATAGTCTCACCACAATTCTTTCTCCTCCATTTCTCTATCCCATTGGGATTTGGGGCACACACGCACACACAAGTGCCCAGCATATTTTTCAAGGATTTGTACTGTGGTTGGCTATATGAGATTCAGCTCCCTTAACCACTAGGCGATGGGACTGGCCCCAGTTTTTTTTTTTTTTTTTTTTTTTGGAGAGGTTTTCCGCTATAGGGCGCGTGCGCTCGCCAGACAGACAGAGAGAGACAGAGAGACAGAAAGCGAGAAATCACCCCCCAGGGGGGATGGTCACGCCGCAATCCCTTCTCCTCCATTCTCCTCTCGGGATCTTGAGCACGCACGCACACGCGCCCGGCGTGAGTTGTAAGCCACCGGGTCCGAGACGCGAACCACGCTCGACTACGTGGGAGTCCAGCGACATAGCCATTACGCTAACTGCTGGTTCCCAGGCCCCAGTTTTTTCATAGTATGAATATTCCATACATTTTTGAAGACCTTCTTGATGTTATAATTTGTGGTTTGGAGCCTGGAGAAAACTTTAAGCATGAACAATGTCAGCAATACATGAATATAGACTTAGAAAACAAGAGTGTCCTCAGTGAACTAGAAATGTTGAAGAATAGAGAAGAGAGCGGTGTCTAAGGGTCAGCACTACGTATTAATAATGAGAGGAAATCAGAGCTTACTGTGGAGAGCAGTCCAGGAGACATCCCACTGAGAAGCAGTGGGTTTAAGTAGAAGCACACACCACAGTGAGGAACCGGCAAGATGCAGGAGAAGCTGTGCCCTTTGGAGAGCTCAGGGATTTGCCCATCGTCAAAGCCTTGATTGCGGCACCAGTACTACAGAGGAAAAATGCAGCGAATTACACATCCCCGTGAGTACTAGAAGCTTCCGCATTCAGAGAAGCTAAGGTAGACTTCTCCAGTCACCGTGGCTTCTCCTAGCCACCTCACCTCCCCCCAGAACACGGAATATAACTGGCAGGTGAGCAAGAACTTGCCGTAAGGTCAACAGGAAGACAAGTGTTAGTATTACCAGATACTTTGGGAGAAACACTACCATAAAAAGGCACTAAATTCCACAAACAAAAGAATAAGTGCTTGAGGAAACATAGTCAATTAGACAGAGAAAAGAAGATTTTATGATAAGTTAATATCTTTCGAAATTTTGAGAGGATATCATAGAAGAAAACCTACATACCTTGGAAATTTTAAATTTAATAGACAAATATCACTAGGAGGACGAACAACTGAACAGACATGAGGAGAAAGGAGTTTACCAATGAAGAAGAAAAACCCGATTTACAACAGCCTTTAAATGCTGTTGAATCTTGCATTTAAGGATATGATATGTTATCTCTATTTACATCTTTTTATTTTTCTGTTACATTTTTACTTGTTTTAAAAAAACAAACTTTCAAAAGAAAATAATTTTTTCACAAATGAAGGCTTATGTTCATTAACCTATTATTGAATATTAGGAAATTATATTTGTTAACACTGGGGAATAAAAGGAGAAGAAAAATGGCAGTAGTAGCTGAACTATGCCTACATTAATTCGTGGAACAAGAAAAAATTTAATAGTATAAACTGGGGCTGGCAGGTGATATGGTGGTTAAGGGCACTGGACTCCCACATGGACCACCATGGTTCAAGTCCCAGACCTGGCAGCTTGTCTTCTCACTTTCTCCCTCTCTCTCTCTCTTTCTCTCTCTCTCTCTCTCTCTCTCTCTCACTCACTCTGCCCCTCTCTGGTCAAATTAAAAATAAATAAAAATAAATAAAGTTAAATAAAATAATTTTAAAAAATAGTATAAACTTCTCTCACTTTAAGAATCATTACTGAACATATTGGCAGTGACTCACAAACATTTTGACCACAAACCACAGGAAAAAAAGTATGCAACTCAATGTATACATAAACACGCATGTGTAAGACAAACGTTCCATACAACAACACTTGCCTTCACTGGCAATTAGGAACCCTGGTATTTTGTATTCTAGTATTAATTTTTTAAATTTGTTTTATCTCTATCAGAGAGTATATGTGCTCACCAGAGAGTAAGAGAGACAGAGAGAGAAAAGAAGAGGGAGAAAACGCCCCCCCCCTCCATAGAACATGGTCACACCACAACTTCCACTTCTCCATTTCTTCATCTTGTCAGGGTTTGGGACATGCAAGCACACTTACCTGGCTTGTTTCTCAAGCCACCAGAGCTGAAATTTGAATTGTATGGTTGACCATATAAGGTATCTTAAACAAGAGGGTACGGGCTGATTCTTCTCTTTGTAAAAATTTTGCCAGCGGGTATGTGCACTTACTTGCCAGAGAGAGCGAGAGAAAGACAGAGGAAGAGAAGCGAGGTGGGGGGAAAGAGGAAGGGGAGAAAGCGTTGTGTCCACCCCCCACCATGGAACTGATCATGTTTCAATCCCTTCTCCTCCATTTCTCCATCCGGTTGGGATTAGGGGCAGACTTGCACACACAGCTGATGTGCCTTTCAAGCCTCCAGAGTAGTATTCAAATCATGCAGTCACATGGGATCTGACTCTCTTAACCACTAGGTTACGTAGTTTTTTAAAAACGTTTTATTTGTGGGACCAGCAGTTAGCGTAATGGCTATGACTCTGGACTCCCACATAGTCGACCGCGGTTCTAGTCCCGGACCCGGTGGCTTAAACTCACGCTGGGCGCATGTGCGTGTGTGCCCAAGATCCTGAGAGGAGAACGGAGGAGAAGGGATTGCGGCGTGGCCATCCCCCCCGGGGGGTGATTTCCTGCTTTCTGTCTCTCTGTCTCTCTCTGCCTGTCTGGCGAGCGCACACGCCCTATAGCAAAAACCTCTCCAAAAAAAGAAAAAAAAAAGTTTTATTTGTTATTTGTTGAGAAAGAGAGAGAGAGAAAGACAAGGACCCTCAACAGAGTCTCGCACCGTGATCCCCTCCCTGAGCCCGCCAGGATCATGGGTGTGTGTGCCCAGTGGATACAGATTGCTCAAGGATTCAACCCCGTGACCTTCCACATGGTTTCAGCAGCAACACCTGAGCAGCATGTTACTGCTGGGTCACTGAGATGAACCTAAAATGCCTTTTAATTGTGTAGTAAATGCACTTCCTAATCCCAGGTGCGTATGGATCCCAGTTTGAAAAGCATGGCAGTAAGAAACTTTATTAGAAAGGCCCTTACTTGTCTGTGTGTTCCTATTCCCTGACCTCTGTCAGTGAGTCCCAGGTACCAGAACTCATATGCAAACAGTTCTCGTGCATTCTCCTGTGATCTCTCCGTGCCCCTTTACTTCCGGTGGACAGTCATGTTAATGTCACTCTTTATGCCTATTAGACTTTGAGTTACAGATGACTTTTTATAAATTGTATAGGCTGAAATGTTTACATACCCACCCCCAACATTCACATGTTTAATTCCTGATGCAAGAGTCTTTGGAGGTGGGATCTTTGGGAAATACTTGGGTTTAAGTGTCGTCATAAGTGTTGGTACATCCGTGATGGGATTAGTGCCCTTATTAATAGCAGAGACTGGAGCTCCTTCTCTCACCACCATGTCAGGACATATCGAGAAGTACTCGTCAGATAAACAAATGGGTATATGAATGAATTAAGAGATGAATGAAAAGTCTGAGACTCTGGGGCCAGCAGGTGGCATGGGAGTTAAGGTGGCTGGATCCCAGACTGCTGACTGTGAAGGTAAGGTGGCCGGATCCCACACGGCCGATTGCAGGATTCACGTCCAGGAGCTGGCAGCTTGAAAAACACGCTGGACATGTGTGCGTGCATGATCAAAATCCCAAGAGGAGAATGGAACAGAATGGGTTGTGATGTGGCCATCCCTGCTAGGGCATGACCATGCCATGTTGGGGAGTGCTTTCTTTTGTTCGCTTTCTCTAAAGAGGCCATACAGCTTCTGGCAATTAAAAAAAAGAGATTGTAAACTCTCAGCACCAGTAAGAAACTCAAAGATCACCTAATTCTAAAACTGAATTTTACGGTCATGGAAACTGAAATCCAATAGACACTCTAAGGGTCACAGTGTCGACTCCTGGAACATCCCACATATTCTACACCTTCTACCAGAAGTTAGGTTCTGCAACTATTTTGTTATACCCATAACTCAAGTTATCTATTTCTGTGTAAATCTTGCCAAATTAACCTTGAAAATAAAGTACAAGTGAAATCTCAATTCATAAGTATGTCCATTCTTTTTCTTGGGCGGCTCAGTCTTTGGCTATGACCAACATACTACCAGCCACATATTTGTTCCTTGTGAACAAACACTAACAATTGTTGCATGTTTATTTATTTACTGAAATTTCCCAGAGAGTGGGGATCAGTAGACAGCATAATGGTTACATTGCTGATTCCTGCATAGTCGACCATGGTTTGAGTGCCAGATCCAGTGGCTTAAAACTCACACCGTGTGTGTGTGTGTGTGTGTGTGTGTGTGTGTGTGTGCCCAAGATCCCAAGAGGAGAACGAAGGAGAAGGAATTGAGGCATGGCCTTCTCCCTGAGGGGAGGAGAGGCTTGCTCTCTGTCTCTCTGTCTCTGGTGAGCGCATGCACCCTATAACAAAAATCTAAATAAATAAGTAAATTTGCTACAGGGCACACACACTTGCTGGAGAGAGACAGAGAAAGGGGAGGGTGGTAATGAGAAAACACATCCCAAGGGCAATGGCCAAGCTGTAATCCTTTCTTCACTCTCAGGATTTTAGGGATGTACATGAGCCTGGTATGTTTTTCAAGCCTCCAACTCTGGGATTCAAACCGTGCAGCTAACAGTGTGGAATCCAGTCACCTTAACCACCATGCTACCAGCTGGCCCAATAATAGCCATTGTGACAACAGAGGCATTACCTTTTTATACATTATCTTCCATCTTAGGTGTGTACATCACATTAGCCTCACCAACTCATCAATTGTGGGAACACTTCTTGGAGGTTACCTCAGTGGATAATTTCATTATCCTCTTTGTGGACTGAGAAGCTGCAGTGTAGGTGTACTGGTGTGCCCAAGGTCTCACAATGGAGTATAGATAAAATTCAAGATTCCTAAATTGTTCTTTTATGCTCATACTCTCTACTTGCTAATTAATATTTGAGACATTCAGATCATGGAGCATAAGCATACCTTTTTTTTTAAAGAATTAGTTTATGGAACCAGCAGTTAGCATAATGGCTATGTCATTGGACTCCCATGTAGCTGACTGCGGTTCAAGTCCCGGACCTGATGGCTTAAATTCACGCCGGGTGCATGTGCGTGCGTGCCCAAGATCCCGAGAGGAGAATGGAGGAGAAGGGATTGCAGCATGGCCATCCTCCCTGGGGGGGTGATTTCTCGTTTTCTATCTCTCTGTCTCTGTCTGTCTTTCTGGAAAGCATACACACCCTATAGCAAAAACCTCTCCAAAAAAATAGAATTATTTTATTTAACTTTATTTATTTTTATTTATTTATTTATTTATTTTAATTTGACTAGAGAGGGACAAGTTAGAGAGAGAGAGAAGGAAAGTGAGAAAGCAAGCCGCCAGGTCCAGGTCTTGAACAGTGGTTGGCCACATGGGAGTCCAGCACCCCTAACCACCATGTCACTTGCCGGCCCCAAAAGCATATTTTATTAAATTAGCATTTATGTATTCTAGTAAACTTTTTTGATAAGACAATATGTTTATTAGGATTAAAATTTAAAAAAATGAATTTTTTTCTTCTTTGATATGGATATATTGATGCTCTTTCTAAAATTCCTTCACATTTTATCCTCAAGTTCATCTTAGGTTTTTTTTTTGCTAGTCTTTTTTATTTTTCCCAATGCCTGAGGGCACAAGTGCTAGCCAGTGAGAGACAGAAAAAGGGAAAGAAGAGAAAGCATCCCTTAATGGAGAGTGGTCACACCACAGTACCACAATCCCTTCTCTGTTTCTGCATCCTATTGGGATTTAGAGTGCACCCCTGTCAAGCGTGTTTTTCAAGTCACCAAGGCCAGTATCCACACCATGATTGGCAATATGGGATCTGGCTCCCTTAGCCACTAAGCTATGGGACTGCTTCTTCTTTCATAAAGACTTTTTTTTTTTTTTTTTTTTTTTTTTTTTTTTTGAGAGGTTTTTTGCTATAGGGCGCGTGCACTCGCCAGACAGACAGAGAGAGACAGAGAGATAGAAAGCGAGAAATCACCCCCCAGGGGCGATGGTCACACCGCAATCCCTTCTCCTCCATTCTCCTCTCAGGATCTTGGGCACGCACGCACACGCGCCCGGCGTGAGTTGTAAGCCACCAGGTCCGAGACGCGAACCGCGGTCGACTACGTGGGAGTCCAGCAACATAGCCATTACGCTAACTGCTGGTTCCCAAGACTTTTTTTTTTTAGAACAATTTAGGTTCACAAAAAAAGTAAGAGAAAGATACAGAGACTGACCATATTCTCCTTATGCCCACACAGCCTTCCCCATAACCAACATTCCCCACCAGAGAGCAGTTCATCTGTTAGAATCGCTGAACCTGGACTGACACATCGTCCTCACCCCATCCACAGTTCACGTTGGGGCGACCTCTTGCTGTAGTGTAGTCTATGCGTTCAGACAAATAACATGGATCCATTTTAGTACGTACAGGGTATTTTCTCTGCCTAAAAATCCTCTGTGCTCTGCCTGCTTATCCCTCTATTTCTCAGACCCCTGGAAAATTCTGTTCTTTTTTTACTGTCTCCATAAGTTTTTTTCTTTTTGAGGGGATACTTTTTTGGGAAGGGGAAGGATTGCTATAGGGTGTATGAGCTGGCCAGAGAGAGAGAGAGAGAGAGGGAGAGAGAGAGAGAGAGACAAAGAAAGTGAGAAATAACTCTCCTCCCCAAGGAAGATGGCCATGCCCCAATACCTCCTCCTCCATTTTCCTGGGGATCCTGCACATCCGCCTGCATGATTTCCAAGCCACGTGGTCTGGAACTCAAACGACACAGTCCACCATGTGGAATCCAGAGCCTTAACCTCCACACCACCTGCTGGCCTCTGTTCCCAGAGTTTTGCCTTTCTCCGAATGTCATGTACTTGAAAGCAGAGTATGTAGTCTTTTTAGATCGTCTGCTTTCACTTAGTCATGTGCATTTAATGTTTTTCTGTGACTTTTCATGGCTTGATAGCTCTTATTTATTTTTTTATTATAACACTAAATAATATTTTATTGTCCGGGTGATAACAGTTCATCCATTCAAGGTCATTCCATTTTTAATTGGGTATAGAACCTCTGTAACTAATGACAGATAATTTGGAATAAGGGAAACATTTAAGAATTAAAGTTTAAGAAAATTTTACTTAAGTGGGGAGCTTTGGGATGAGTCACAGGAGGAGTGCCTTCTTCCTTAAGCAAGGATCTCCTTTCCCTTCTTCTTTCATTCCTTCTCTTCTTATGAGTTACAGAACAGGTTCTATGAACTGCTGGCTCCTTTTGATGTTTTATTTCAAGGTAAGTGAGGCATGGTGGAAAGCCTCAGGTGCACAAGTCACCCAGGCTCTCTGGGCTTTTTGTCTCCAAGTCTAAGATGAAAAGGCTGGTGAGTTGACTTCATAGCTCCCTCTGAACTTGGCCAACTCAAGACTCTATCTCTTTTTATGTCTTCTTTTATATGTGTTTATATATAATGGTTTAAAAGAAAGGCTTGGGGCCAGCAGGTGGCAAAGTGGTTAAGGTGCTGGACTCACACAGGGCCAACCACCTCAACGTGAATCCCGGACTGAAGACAGGTTCATGCATACCCAGATGGAAAACGGATTATGACCTGGCTATTCCCCCTGGAGAGTGAATTCTCATTTTCCCTCTCTCTGTCTCCTTTTGTTTCTCTCTAGAAAGCACATGTGCCCTATAGCAAAACTTTAAAAAGGAAGAAAGAAAGGTGTATTTTATCCATGTGAGCAAAGACACTTTCTTTGTATACTTATCTGAATGTTCCAAAATAACAAATCTTTTCTCCATGGCCCAGGATTATTTTATTTTCACTTATTTTTCTTCCCCCCCCCCCATAGAATGCTAACAGTCTGATATTCCAAAAACCTTTATGATTCTTCTCAGATGCTTAAAATGTACCTTAATTTTACTAGATATGCTCAACTAGGACATTGTCTACAAATTGATAGAGGTGAAAATGAACTGAGTTTCGCCCGTGTTATCAATATCGATTTTGCCATGATTCAGACTTGGTTCCTCCCAAGGATATTTTTACGAATGCTCTCATCATATTTCCTTCCTCTGGATCAGTTTTAACTGCCTCGCTCATGTACGCCATTTTTAGTGAGTCTCTAATAGCAATACAATAAATGGATTTTTTTTTAAACAGAGAATTATGTAAAGCAATACTCACAACCCACAGTACAAAATTATGAAAGGCTCAGCCAAAAATCTCCTGCTTTTGGGTAGTTCAAGGAGCAAATCTTATATAGGCTGCTCTAAATAATTCATCTGGGGCACAAAAATATTCTATCTAACCTGTCAATTACCTGAAAGATCTGCCCATCACCTTCTTTCTTAAAACAGTGTTTATTTTTTAGCACAGTTTTAGGTTGGCAGCACTACTGAATGGAAAGCACAGAGAATTGCCATATTGCCTGCCCACTTTTAGTGGTTAACCTAGTTTGATTGGATTTCTTCCATTTTTAACCCCTCCTCCAACATCCTAACTAATCAGAAATTTAAATGACCAGATGTCATACAGTATTAGATTTTTAAATATTTATCATCGTGATGATAATAACATGTTTCATATGTTCCTGGCCACTTTCAGTTAAAGTCTTTCATTTATTTATTTACTTATTTATTTTTTGCTATAGTGCGCTCTCCAGAAATACAGAGAGAGACAGAGAGACAGAAAGTGAAAAATCATCCTCCGGGGGGATGGCCTCGCCACAGTCTATTCTTTTCCATTCTCCTCTAGGGATCTTGGGTGGGCACGCACACGTACGCAGCGTGAGTTTAAGTCACTGGGTCCAGGAGTCAAACTGTGGTTGACTACATGGGAGTCCAGTGACACAGCCATTACACCAACTGCTGGTTCCTCAGTCTTTTAAAATTAAATTTTACTGATGCCAGTATTATTAACAGGTATGTGTGATTCACTTGCCAGCTGTCAGCTCCTTTCACTGGGATCTCTGTGTTAATGATCTCTGGGTGCCAGGCTCTGTGAGTTCTCATTTCATACCTCAGACCTCCTATTCACATCTCCTGCTGTTTCTCTGCTGCCCACTCCCTCCCCCCCATCACCACCCCCCCAAGTTGTCTGGGTTCCTTTGAAGTGAGCTTTTGAAGAACTGTTACAAAACTACAGACTCTTCTGTGAAAATCTATATTAAAACAATGCTCGCTTTTTAAACATTAATTCCTTTACATTTCTTCTTATCAAAACCTAATAACCATGTAGATCATTCCTTACTGATTCTACAAGGTTTATCTTATTTACTCTTCCGGCATATCTACAAGTGATCTTAAATCTTTATGCAGTGACGTTTTTTGCTGACTTTTATGAGGAGCCAAATTGTCTAGGAATCGATAAAATATTTAACCAGGTTTGTGCTTTTATGTAAGCCAGGGAACAGAGCTGAAGGGCTCAGGCTGCACCCTTTAATCTATTTTAGGATCATATTACCTAGCATGGAGAGCCAACTATCTTGCTCATAAAACATCACAGCTGTCGAATTGCCCTCAGCCACACCACAGGACAGTTTAGATTAGAAAATGAAAAAGAATCGCATGTCCAATTGCAATGACAGGGAGGAATTTGAGGGCCAGAACCCGAGTGTTTGTGGAAGACGCTGCCCTTTCCCATCAGACAAACCTGCTCTTTGTTCAGAGATGCCCAGACGAATGTGTGAATCTAACAGTGGGTCCATTTAGTTCCTGGAACTGAAAGAGCAACGAGCGTCACATTCTAAAATTGTGTTCCAGAATCGAGGGGAACTGCCGTGCAAGCTTCTCCTTGGAAGAAAACGGAGATTCCCTGAGCCCCCCCTCCCTTGCGTTGTGTTATATTTCGCTGCTATCAGGGGAAAGAACTTAGCTCTCTACACCCTTTGTTTATCTTTCAGTCCCAATGAAGGCAAGGGCGGTCTGGCAGCTCCATGGGGCAGGAGAGTCTGCAGCGAGCAGGGCCTTTTTATTTTTTTAAGTGTTATTAAAGGAGTCTTGGGCCAAATGGGTCTGACGACAAGATTAACTATACAAAGGAAGGGGGTTTTGGTTTTCCCGTCATGACAGAGCAGTTGGAATTCTCTTCAATTTACTAACCTCCTGCTTATATTGATTTATTTTTAGGAAAATCACTCCTCATCTTTAACATTTTAATTTTTTCCCAAGCAGATTCATATGAATGTACGTTATTCTCACGGTTGCTTTTGCCTTTTAAACATTTTTTTCGGATTATAAATATAATACATGTCAAATAGAAAGCATTGTGAAAAACTTTGAGCTACGAAGAAATACAAATGACCTCCCATAAGAGATAACCACTATTTTTCTGTTTTTGTTTTTGTTTTAATAATTTGTTCTCTGTTCAGTCCCTCAGGTTTCTTATATTTTAGTTAGAAAAGATTCCTTTGAAGTAGGCAGGTCAAGAATTTTTTTTTCAGAAGAATTATTTGATTTAACTTTATTTATTTATTTTTTAAATTTTGACCAGAGAGGGACCGAGCGAGCGAGAGAGAGAGAGAGAGGAAAAGTGAGACAGCAAGCCGCCAGGTCTGAGATTCGAACTGCGGTTGACCATATGGGAGTCCAGGGCCCTTAACCACCATACTACCTGCTGGCCCCAGGTCAGGAATTATTATTTCAGTTTTGCAGATGAGGAAACCAATGAAATTCCATGCCAAGTCCAGAGGCCCATGGAAAATTAGTATCAGCTGGCCCCACAGTGGCCTCACAGGGACTTTTATGGCTGCTCTTATTTACAGGTTGCTTTAACTGCTCATCTGCCTTGCAACACATTCCTCAAAAGTACCAAGGAATTGTGTTTTCCTCGATGATTACAATTATAGCTACTCTTGATTATTTGCGAGCTCTGTACTTGCAAATTCGCCCACTCACTGACATTTATGGTAATCCCTCCTCCCAAATGAACACTCCTTATGCTTTCTTGGTTGGTGGTGGGCATGCACAGAAAATTTGAGCCTGCCCCTCCCCTGTCACATACGTTTTCAGCCAAGATTAACACGCTGACTCAGCTCTCCTACAGGAAACAGGTGTCTCCTGGGTTGTCTATTGAATGCTGCCTTTTTTTTTTTTTTTTTTGCATTATTACGCCTTTGTTGGTGATCTCACTGTTTAAATGTCCCCCAAGTGTGGTGTTGAAGTGCTCAGTGTTCCTGAGTATGAGAGGGATGTGATGTCCCATGAAGAAAACATGAGTCAGCGCCACTTGGATCAGGTGTGAATTAACGATGCTATTGGCTGTGCGCTCCTTCACACATAGAACAAGGCAATGTATTGATTGGTTGGTGAAATCTCACTGGAGGCTAAAGGAGACTAACCACGAATGACTCTTGGGTGTGGTGGTTCAGTATGTGCTAATTCAGTTTACAGCGACTTAGTGGGACATACCTATAATGAGTAATTAGAATCGACTGTATTTTTATTGTTGCCGTTCTCGTCATTGCCTGACAACAAAAGGTGTGGCCTTTCAGAGAATTCAGCTTACGCAAGAGAATCTGACCTTTAGCTTATACTTTCTTCCGCACATGCCAGGGCACTATCTCAGAGTTTTGCACCCTCAAGAGCTCTTCTGCCACCCCCACTGCACTAACAATGGTTTCTGTTCATCTCTGCCACCTGTTGCTAAAGCACTCCTGTCTCATGCTTGGTTCTCTGGGAACCTCTGGATAGACCCTTTTTTACAAGTTAGGACAGGCTAGTTTCTGGTTTTGCTTTATGAGTGTTTTCAGAGTCTTGAGGAACTGGCCATCAGCCTGGTTTTCATCACTGTTTCTTTCAGGGGATACAGGGTAACCCACGCAAGCAGAATACCTGCTGTCCTACCCAAGTCTCTTAGGCAGATATGCAGATTAGGCCTCATGGCTTAACAGCGTTCTTTGAGAGAAAAGTGTTACCTCTCGTGATTTGCTGCTAAGGAAAAATGCATGCATATTTTGTGTAGAACGCTCAAATTTTTGGAACAGTAAGCTGAAATAAGACAGAATATACAAGGGAGGATCTTCAAAACTTTTATGAGCAATATATATTATGGAAAAAAAAATGGAGGCCAGCAGGAGGTGTGGTGGTTAAGGCGTTGGACTCCCACTTGGCCGACCATAGTTCGAGTCTCGGACTGGCAGCTTGCTTTCTCACTTTCTCTCTCTTTCTCTGTCTGTCTGTCTGTATGTCTCTCTCTCTCCCCCTCACTCTGTGCCTCTCTGGTCAAACTGAAATAGATGAATAAATAAATAAAGTTAAATGAAAAAAATTCTTAAAAAAACGATGCATGGATTTCAAAATTTTTTGCACCAAAATAAACTTATTCTTTAATTAATATTTTTCCTACAAGCTTCTTAAAATGTAGTTATTGTTGTTGTTTTTGCTCACAGGAGAAAGACATAGAATGACAGACAGAGGGAGAAAGTGAGAAATCAGCCCCCAGGGAGGAGGGCCATGCCACGATCCCTTTTCTTCCATTCTCATCTTGGGATTTTGGGATGGCGTGTTTTTCTTTTTTTGGGGAGAGGTTTTTGCTATAGGGCGCATGCGCTCACCAGACAGACAGAGAGAGACAGAGAGACAGAAAGCGAGAAATTACCCCCCGGGGGGATGGTCACGCCGCAATCCCTTCTCCTCCATTCTCCTCTCAGGATCTTGGGCACTCACGCACATGCGCCCGGCGTGAGTTTTAAGCCACCGGGTCTGGGACACAAACCGCAGTCGACTACGTGGGAGTTCAGCGACATAGCCATTACGCTAACTGCTGGTCCTAGGATGGCATGTTTTTCAATCTGCCCAGTCCAGGATTCAAACATGGAGTCAACTCTGTGGGATCCAGCACCTTAACCACCACACCACCTGCTGGTCCCTCCACAAGCTTTTAAAAGTCTCTTCGATATAGATTACCCCTTAATGAAAATATCTTGGTTTCAGGCAAGGCAGAGGCACAACAGTAATACAACTAGACCCCAGGGAAATCCTGATTTTGTATCCCAGGACCTCCTTGCACATGTCAGGGGCACATGCACACACCTGTGCACACTGGCTGAGACTGGGCACAGGCCACAGTGTGGGGCCTCTGGTGGGGGCTTTCCCTGACTTTCTCTTGGAAGAAAGAAATAAACTTAAATTTAAGAAAAAGGAACCTTAGTCAGGACCAGCAGTTGGCATAATGGCTGTGTTGCTGGACTCCCATGTAGTTGACTGCAGTTCGAGTCCCAGACCTGGTGGCTTAAATTCACACCAGGCATGTGTGTGCATGCCCCAGATCCCGAGAGGAGAATGGAGGAGAAGGGATTGCGGCATGGCCGTTCCCCCTGGGGGGTGATTTCTCGCTTTCTGTCTGTCTCTCTGTCTGTCTGGCGAGCGCATGCACACTATAGCAAAAATCTCTCTTAAAAAAAAAAAAAGAAAAGAAAGGAAGAAGGAAAGAAAGAAAAAGGAACCTTAGTGTTTAAAGGACAAACTCTCTTGTCAAAAATGTCTAAATGGAAGGAAAATGTTCAGAGGAAGAACTTTTTTTTTCATGAAATGCTAGAGTTCATTTATTTATTTTCTGAAAAATTCCAGAAGGGACTGGTGACAGGCATCTAAAATACAGTGAAGTAATTCAACTGGTTATAAATACATGTTTTGTTTTTATTTAATATGAATTGCAGTTTAATGATAAGGACAGTTACATTGCCAGCCAAAATAACCATCACTAGTGAAAGATACGGGGTTGTTGGAAAAGTCATGAGTATTTTTTTCTGATTTTTTTTTCCCTAGGCAAAAATGCATCGTGACTTTTATAACAACCCAATCTTTTTTTTTCTTTTCTCTATGTTTTTTCTTTAGTTTCTACTATAGGGAGCATGTGCTAACTAGAGGGGGAGGGGAGGTAGAAAGCACCTAGGGGAGATGACCATGCCACAATCCCAACTGCTCTCCTCCATTCTCCTCTCAGGATTTTGGGCACACACACTCACACGCACACACACCTGGTGTGACGTCCAAGCTGCCAGGTCTGGGACTCAGGCTGTGTAGTGACCTTAGCTGCTGGCCTGAAAGATAATTTCTTATTTAATTAATCTAGGAAAATAAAAGCAAAATGGTTTAGAATTTATATTTTTCTTGATGCTTCTGTTATGAAGATAATTATTGATACTTAACTACATGTCCCTTTATTTTAACTGTCAGTATAAAAATGCAAATGTAAGTCAAACCATGGGAAACCAAATTATCAGAGCCGAAAGAGTCTAACCACCACTCTGATACAACCAAGAAAGTATAGTTCAAGAAAAAAACTCCAGAGTTGTCAATAAATCTCAATATTTGTCAGTGCTTAAAACCACAGATAATACCAAGTTCTATACCTATAATATTTTTTCTATACAATAAAAATGAATATCAACTATAATAAGAAATATGCAAATGCAAACCACAGAAATGCTTTTTTTAAAAAAATAAATAAATAACACATAGACTAGTAAGAACCCAAGAGTTTGGCAACAAGCAATGTTGGCAAGACTTGAGGAAACAAGCTTCTCATACACGGCTGGCGAGAGCTTAATAGAGTAATGTGGGGATATCTAACACAATTACAGGGTGTTTACCATCTGCTCCAGGAATTCCAGTTCTAGGATTGTGTTTTATATATGCAAGGTCTTCAGAAAGTTCACCGGAAATGCCTACTACGAAAAAACTGTGCTTGAATTTCAAAACTGTTTTTCACCCACTGAATTCATATTCACCGAGTACAAATCCCATTTTCCAGGGACTTTTTGAAATCCTGTAGGTGGAAAAACACATGCTCAAAGTTATACACTACCCTCTTGCTTGGCAGGAGTGTGGAAACAACCCAAGCTACAAGTCGAGAAATGGGTAGTCAAACCATAGGACCTCTGCACAACAGAATGCCATGCAGCTGTAAGAACAAACAAGCAGGAGCCAGCCAGTGGTGTGCTGGTTAAGGTGGCTAGATCCCATGTGGCCGACTGCAAGTTCGAGTCTGGGACCCGGGGGCTTAAAAATCATGCCAGGCATGTGTGGGTATGCCCAAAGTCCTGAGAGCAGAACGGAGGAGAAGAAATTGTGGTAGGCCATCCCTGCAGGGGTGAGGGGGTAGTGTTCTCACTCTCTAGTGAGCACCAGTGTCCTATAGTAAATAAAAAAATAATAATAATTTAAAAAAATGGCACAACCTGAAAGTACCTTGAAAACATGCTATGTGAAAGAAGCCAGTCACAGAGGACTACTTATCGTAGGATTCTATTTCTGTGAAATGTCCAGAACAGGCTGCCTACAGAGGCAGGAAGTAGACTGGTTGCCTTAGACAAAGAATTGCGAATGGAGTGGAGAGTTTGTGGATGATGGTGAAGGGGCACAGGGTTTGTTTTGGAGGTAATAAAAATGTGATAAAATTGATAGTGGTGGTATAAATGTAGCAAAAGTCATTGGCGTGTACACATTAAGTGAGGTAATGATATGGTATATGAATTATATCTCAATAAAGCTATTAAAAAAGAGAATGAGGATTTTTTTTGTTTGTTTTCATAGTGATACAAAAAGTCTCTGGGCCAGCAGGTGGCATAATGGTTAAGGCTCTAGATTCCACACGGCCAACTGTGCAGTTCTAGTTTGGGACCCAGTGTCTTGAAAAACATGTTGTGGGGGCCAGCAGGTGTTGTAGTGGTTATGGAACTGGAGTTCCATGTGGTCAACTGCAGTTCGAGTCCTGGCAACTTGAAACTCACACAAGGCTTGTGTGCATGTGTGCCCAAAATCTTGAGAAGAGATCAGAGAAGAATGGATTGCAATGTGGCCATTTCCCCTGGAGGGGTCATTTCTCACTTTCTGTCTCTCTGTCTCTCTCCATATCTATCTCTGGCAAGTGCACATGCCCTATAGCCAAAAAAAAAAAAAGCATGCCAGACATATGTATGTGCATGGCCAAAATCACAAGAGGAAAATGGAGAAGGGATTTAGCATGCCCACCTCCCTTGAGGGGTGATCCTCACTTTTCTTCTCTCTTTTTTTCTCTCCAATGAGCACATGCATCCTACAGCAAAATAGTAAAACAAACTGTAGGAAATAATTTTTTTTCTTTTTTTGGAGAGGTTTTTTTCTGTAGGGCGTGTGCGCTCGCCAGAAAGACAGAGAGAGACAGAAAGTGAGAAATCACCCCCCAGGGGGAATGGCCACGCCACAATCTCTTCTCCTCCATTCTCCTCTTGGGATCTTGGGCACGCACGCACACGCACCCGGCGTGAGTTTAAGCTGCCGGGTATGGGACTCGAACTGCGGTCGACCATATGGAAGTCCAGCAACATAGCCATTATGCTAACTGCTGGTCCCAGGAAATATTAAATAAAAGAGCAAAATGCAGAACAGTTATCTTGTGTGATCTGTTTTTGGGGTGGTGATATGTTTGCTATAGGGCACATGCTCTCACTGGAGAGACAGAGAGAGATGAAGAAAGAGAAAGCGAAAATCACTCCCCAGGGTGTGATCCCTTCTCCTCCATGCTCCTTCCCAGAATCTTAGGCATGCATGCACATGTGCCTGGCATGATTTTCAGGTCACTGGGAACAGTGGTCGGCCATGTGAGAGTCCAGCACCTTAACCACTATGCCATCTGCTGGCCCATTGTGTTTTCTTTTGAGTAGAAAAGGGGAAAAGTAAAATTGAAATCTTTTTCCATAAACAGTAGTCTCCTATTATCTGCAGGGGATGTGTTCCAAGGCCCTTAGCGGATGCCTGAAATCGTGGCTAGTACTGGGTCCTAGTTTTGTTTTATATGTACACACCTATGATAATGTTTTACTTATAAATCAGGCACAGGAAGAGATTAACAACAATAACTAATAATAGAACAATTGTAACTATATTACATAAAAGTTATGTGAACGTGGTCTCATTTTGTCTCAAAATACCTTATTTTACTGTACTTATTATTAAACAGTTATTGAAACTGTGGACAGCAAGTTCATGGACGAGAAGGAGCTACTGGACGTACAGAAACATTTCAAGTTATACATAAAGCTAATTAAGGTGCTCACCGGGGAGGTGGAGTGTGGATAGAATCAAAATATCCATGGATTTATTAGCATTCTTCCTGGCATGGGTGTTCATTTGACATGATTGGTTTAGCTGATGTACCCTTAGCACTACATTTCACTATTTCTATTTATTTATTTATTCATTCATTTAATTTTTTAAAATTTGATTTATGATTATGATTTTTTCAATTTGACCAGAGAGAGAAAGAGAGAGAGAGAGAGAAATAGAAAATGAGAAAGCAAGCCTGCAGGTTTGGGACTGGAACCATGGTTGGCCATGTGGGAGTCCAGCACCTTAACCACCACGCCACCTGCAAGCCCCATTATTTATTTATTCATTTAATTTATTACATGGTATGTGTGCTCTCTGCAGAGAGAAACAAACAGAGAGAGATGGAAAGTGAGGAAGTACTTACCAGTGGCACTGGTATACTGAAATTTCTTCTGCTCCACACTCCTCTTAGAATTTTGGGCCTGCATGCACATGCACCTGGCATGATTTTTAAGCTGCGGATCCGGGGCTCCAACTGCTCAATCGGCCACATGATATCCAACCACCTTAACCACCATGCCACCGCAATCTTAGCACTCTATATGAATCTCAGGATAACCTTTTAAATAATCCAGACGTCTAACACATTCTTTTGCCCAAATAGCTTTGTCAAACTGCCCTAATATTTGTCTGATTGCTGTAATAAGAAATGTTTACACTTGGACTCATCAAAAAGGTGGTAAAGTGATGGGCAGAAATATGCAGAGATAGTTTGGATAAATTGGTGAACTCACTCATCAGGCCTGTGTCCTGTGCTCCAAATAGGTGGTCACTGAGCCTCCGTTCTAATTCTTTGGCCTCTGCACAAGGAGCCCTTCACAGCCCTGCAGTGAGGAATCCCAGCTCCCATAAATCGCCACCCACATGCTTGCCACTGTGACTAGGAATGGAGATGAGGGTCAAGGAAGCAGAGGACAGATTCACCTGAAGACAATGCTTCAAAGATGAAGCAGAAGCTTCATCAAGTCCTACTTCTTGCCACTCTTAGCAAGAAAGTCCTAATTCCTTTTCTTTTCTTCTTCTTCTTTTTTTTTTTTTTTTGGAGAGATTTTTACTATAGGGCACGTGCACTTGCCAGACAGACAGAGAGATAGAGACAGAAAGCGAGAAATCACCCCCCAGGGGGGATGGTCACGCCGCAATCCCTTCTCCTCCATTCTCCTCTCGGGATCTTGGGCACGCACGCACACGCGCCCGGTGTGAGTTTTAAGCCACCGGGTCCGGGACACGAACCGCGGTCGACTACGTGGGAGTCCAGCGACATAGCCATTATGCTAACTACTGGTTCCCGAAAGTCCTAATTCCTAGATTTCAAAATATTAATACCATGCCAGCTTTTTCAGCAGATGCAATACATCACGAAGACAGATCAAAACCTGGAACTGCACAGTTAGGACGGCAATTAGCTGGTGGGAGGCATGGCATTACCTCAAGCACCAGCAAGGGAAGGTGGCTCCACCCTCGACTCAGCACCAGGCATCTCCAGCTAAGTCCTGGGGAGCCATCTTGCAGTGCGTGTCTCTCGAGAAGTTCTGTCGGATTCCCTGTCTTCAAAAATACTAACTACAAATGTCAAAGCGTGTCATTCTTCTTTGGCTACAACTCAGTAAATTGTCTATTTAATCTACTATATCTGGATTAGAGGAAAGCAAATTCAAGACAAATTATTGTAAAAAAATGTTGGAAAACCCTATAAGTTGGTGGTGAACGAATGACAGAAGGCATATTCTTTCCTAAGGCAAATTGTTAACAGTAATAATACCCTTCATAAAAAAAATCCATAATGCCTTTTATACAAAAGAAACAATAAATTACTAACAGTTATAATACCCTTTATTTTAAAAGCCAGAAAACTAAACCTAAGAAATCAGCCCTCATATAGAAGTCACTGTACTCCTCTTAAATCCAGGGAGGAAGGCAGGAGGATGAATAGGGGTGATGAAGGTAACCCCCAAAAAACAAAGTCATTAACATCAATTTTTAATGTACCTATTCTATTTTATCCAAACTATACAACATAGCCTGAGAAAAATGTACCATTTTTGGATTAGGGAAAATAAGCCTTAACTTTTGCTTTTATGCCTTTTATCTTCCTGTGTCCAAAATGTTTTCCCAATCAAATTCCCCCAAATGTCATAAGATTGTCCATAATTTTAAAACTTCAAACTAATTTAAGGTGAGACATATATTCCAGAGAAGGTTGACATGAAAAAAATAATAAATGAAAAGATAACATTGTAGGAACCACCAGTTAGCGTAATGGCTATGTCGCTGGACTCCCATGTAGTCGACCGCAGTTCGCGCTCCGGACCCGGTGGCTCAAACTCACGTCGGGCGTGTGTGAGTGCGTGCCCAAGATCCCGAGAGGTGAATGGAGGAGAAGGGATTGCGGTGTGGCCATCCCCCCTGGGGGGTGATTTCTCGCTTTCTGTCTCTCTGTCTCTCTCTGTCTTTCTGGCGAGCGCACGCGCCCTATAGCAAAAAGCTCTCCAAACAAAACAAAACAAAAGATAACATTGTAAAACCAGCATGTGGATTTTTTTTTTATTAACAGTTATCCCCTTTATTATGTTACTTTTCAAAATAGGATTTTAGGGGGCCTGGTGGTTAAGGCCACTGGATACCACATGGCCAACCGGATACATTGAGTCCCAGACCCTGTAGCTTGAAAATCAGGCTGGGTATGTGTGCTTGTGTGTCCAAAGTTCTGAAAGGAAGAAGAGATGGAAGAGAAAGGATCGTGGCATGACATTTCCCATGGAGGGGAGTGGTGCTTTCTCATTTTCTCTCTCTGTCTCTCTCCAGTAATTGCACTTGTCCTATAGCCAAATTAGAAGAAAAAATTATTTTTATTATTCTTAGGAAAAAAAAAAAACTAGAGGAAAAATATGTATCAAACTCAACAGTGATTACTTTTGGAGGAGTAAAGATATTCTAACCTTTTGTTTTACTTATCTGCATCTTTTATAGTTAACATAATTTTTTAAGGTCATAAAGTAATAAAGATATATTCTTTTAGAAAATGGATAAGAAATCTAAAGGGGGGAGGTAGTCTGGTAGATGTAGACCTCCAGTTAGTTAGAAGACAGTCTTGCAAAGAAGTTATAGTTTCTGGTACAAATGGTCTTAATACAAACTGAATTCCCTTTCTATTCCTCTCCTTCAAAATGGGTAGTCATGCATAGAAAAAATTAAATGGCTAGACATGGCATACTGATGACTGATTTCTTGTCATTATTTCTAAAGAGGAGTTTCAATTAGTCAACTTAACTCAAATTCTTATCTATAGCTAAGATAAATGACAGTTGGCCACTTAAAAAAATTTTTTTTTGCTATAGGGTGCATATGCTCACTGGAGAGAGACAGAGAGAGAAGAGAGAGAGAAAGTGAGAAAGTACCCCCTGCTCCCATCCTCTGGGGGATGATCATGCCACAATCCCTTCTCGCCATTCTCTCTTCGGAATTTTGGGCACACATGCACATGTGCCTGACATGTTTTTCAAGCTGCCAAGTTAGGGACTTGAACCACACAGTTGGCCATGTGGGATCCAGTCTCCTTAACCACCTCACCACCTGACTAGACCCAAACACCCAATTTCTGAAATAAAAACAAGCCAAAAATATCCTAGAGCTTTTTCTATTCGCACAGTACAACAATATTCCTTAATGTTTTCCTAGTGGCATAAAATAATCTTAGTTTTTTATATTACAAATAATCAACCTTCTATTAAAAACACCAACTTGGTTTTCCAGGCAAAATAATATGGAGTTTATCCAAAGATAATTTCTAAAATAATGATAACCTCATTTTCTCATCTTAGTTAATGTATTTATGCTACCTTGACTTTCTAGGGTTCTAAGAAAATATACAATTAAAAAATTATTATTTCAGGAAAGACACAGTATCCCATGGCAGGGTGCTGGTGCCATGACCCACCTTAGTTTCAGTCAGCCAGGATCATAGGCACATGTGTGCCCGGATGCCCAGGGAGGTCTCCGGATACAAACTAGCAACCTTCCCTCCTGGCCTGTCTTGCTGAGTATCGCATTTTATCACTATGCCACCTTCTGTCCCTGAAAAATGGATTTTAAAAGAAAGAATTGTTTATGGCTTAAATGGAAAATGCCTGTTACAATAAAATTAATTTGGGAGTTGCTGTGATTTATTCTTTTATATGCAGCAAGAATATATGTTTATTTATGTTTGGTCCAACAGATAATAATGTCATATTTTTCCTACAGTAGAATGAGGATTTTTCAGTTTGTATTTCATGCCTCTACTGGAATCTGCTCAGGCATCTCCTGTCTGCTCTTCCCTCATCCTCTCTCCTCCCTGTCCACAACTTGCACCAGGACTGAGAAAGCAGTCCAAAGTCAATTTTTTTTGGGGGGGTGGGGGCAAAGCCTGATTTTCAAGTTGGATTCTTCATAACCAGGATGTCTGTACTCTTAAAGATATAACATTTAAGAAAATATTTATTATTTCTCCTTAGACAAACTTCATAACCTTTTTTTCCCCACCAGCTGGCACATTTATTAGCATTATACACAAGACCCTTCCCTTTCCTGACACCAGGTAGCCCAGCCCACAGAGTCCCAGGCCACCAAGCAGGGTCCTTCTGCCTCATTTGGGCAAGAAACTCTCAGGCCTTGGCAGTAGCCTGAGCTGCCCCCAGGGCTGTGAGCTGCTGAATCTTCTGGCTCATCATTTCCATGACAGCCTGTTTCATGGCATGCTTCTCTTGTAGAGCTGGCTGGATTTTCTCCATTTGCTTGGTGAGAAAATCTGTCTTTCTCTTGAAGAAGTCCTTGGCATCTTCAGCTGTCTTCTCTACATAGTAGCCAGTTCCCACATCAATGAGCACATGTTCCACATCATGCAACTTCCCAGGGACATACGTAGAACTCGTCAATGGGACGAGTAATTCTTTCCCCTCGTTGCTCTTGTTCAGCACGTTCAGACAGTCCTTGGCTTCCACATGCTTGGTCTGTACCACCTTGAGCTGGTCAATGGACGTGGACAAGAACTCCACTTCCTGGTCCAGCTGGTTCTTGAGCATTTCCAGCTGTGGAGGTTCCGCTCCGTGATGTTAACAATAGACTGCGCCATGTTGGGAGGGACTAATAAAGAGCCATAAGCATTTTTTTTAGTGATGAAAATAACTACTTTCTCTTAGTTAATGCAGGAAAAAAAAAAAAAAAAAAAAAAAAAGAGCTTTAAGAAAGGGCCCAGCTACAGTGGGGCAGTGGTAACACAAGTGCTCTGTAAGACTGGGAGCCATATGGCCGACCACAGGTTCTGATCCCTGGGATAGTTTAAAGATATGCAGTGGTAGGAGGGGTGCCTCTAGGATCCTGACAAGCTGGAGGGCTGGGGAAAAGCGAATGTGGTGTTAGGGGGACTCTCTCTCTCTCACTAAAAAAAAATAATCTTTGGGACCAGCAGTTAGCGTAATGGCGATGTCACTGGACTCCAATGTAGTTGACTGTGGTTCGAGTCCCAGACCCAGTGGCTTAAACTCACACCGGGCGCGTGTGCATGCGTACCCAAGACCCCGAGAGGAGAATGGAGGAGAAGGGATTGCAGGGTGACCATCCCTGCTGAGGGGTGATTTCTCTCTTTCTCTCTCTCTCTGTCTAGCGAGCGCACGCGCTCTATAGCAAAAACCTCTACCAAAAAAAAAATAATAATAAAATAATAAGAAGAAAAATAACCTTTGAGTCAGCCAGTGGCATGGAGATTAAGGTGGCCTGAGCCCACATGGCTGACTGTGTGGTTCAAGTACTGAACGTGGCAGCCTGAAAACACAAAATCCTGAGAAAAGACTGGAGGAGAAGGGATTGCAATGTGGCCATCCTCTCTGGGGATGATTTCTTACTTTTCCTTCTTGGTCTGTTTTTCCCAGGGAGCCCCCACACCCTAGAGCAAAATTTAAAACAAACAAACAAACAACCTCAGGAAAATAGTCACAATTTGCACATAGGTAACAATTTACAAGTCTTATAAGGCAGGGGCCCTGACCACTGGGGCCACAGACCAGGCCACATAGTAGGAGGTGAACAGAGAGCATGTGAAGCTTCATCTGTATTTACAGTCACTCCCCATAGCTCACATTACTGTCTAAGCTTCACCTCCTGTTGGTTCAGCAGCATCAGATTCTCATAGAATCATGAACCCTATTGTGAACTGTGCATGTGAGGGATCTAGGTTGTGTGCTCCTTATGAGAATCCAATGACTGATGATCCGAGGTGGAGCTGAGGCAGTGATACCAGTGCTGGGGAGCAGTAGCAAATACTGATCAACATCAGGAGAAAAGTTTGACTGCACAGAGACCAAAATAAAACAATTGTTTACAGACTCATATCAAAACCCTATCATGAGGGGCAAGTGAAAATAAAGCTGTGTCTGGTGCAGGCTTTACAGTGGCAAGTGAGCTGATGTACTTCAGTCGTACAGCTGCATCTGGTGACAGCTTTTAAGTCAGAATCTGACACTCATTTTAGTCCATGTGTGGCCTAAAATTATTTTATTTGCCACTTCCATCTGTGCCTCTTTCCTGCACTGCACACTTCTCTGAGTCACAGTTTTGGTAAACCCACAAACTGACCCTATCCCAAATAACTATACAAAACAGATATCTGGTTTCAAGAAAACAAGCTCAGGAATCACACTGATTCTGCATCATGCTGAGTTGTATAATTATTTCATTACATATTAAATGAAATAATAATAGAAATAGTAAAATCACCATAAATGTAATGTACCTGAGTCATCCTGAAACTATTTCCCCTCTTCTCACTCAGTTCCCTGATCCCATCCCATTTGTGGAGAAATTGTCTTCCATGAGACCGGTCCCTGGTGCCAAAAAGGTTGGGGACTGCTATTATAAAGAATCTTCTCCCTGTTAGGAACTCAATCATTTATCATGTGACATGATTTCCCAAATTATATTTGCAATATTGTGCAATAGAATGAAGCAACATTTTAATGAATTAATCCTCAAACTTTAAGGTATAGCGAAGTGTTCGTCCACATTTGGACAGGGAAACCCTGAAGTGTGTGGCAGAGAATTTTTCTATGGACAGCAATTCGCTAACAGCTTCAAGAGGGAACTAGATCCCACATGGCTAGATCCCACATGACTTACAGCATGGTTCAAATCCCAGACCTGGCAGCTGGAGAAACATGCTAAGCATATGTGCACATGTGTTCCAAATCCTGAAAGGATGGAGAAGGGATTGTGGTGTGATCATGTCCTGTTGGGAGAGGGGGATGGCCATACTGCAATTGCTTCTCCTCTTCTCTCCTCCTGGGATCTTAGGCCTGCATGCACATGCACCTGGCATGAATTTTTTTCTTTTTTAAAGAATTATTTACTTAATTTTATTTATTTATTCATTTATTTTCATTTGACCAGAGAGAGATACAGAGAGAAAGGGAAAGTGAGAAAGCAAGCCACAAAGTCTGGGACTCAAACCGTGGTTGGTCCTGTGGGAGTGTCCAGTGCCTTAACCACCATGCCACCTGGTGGTTCTCTGGCATGATTTTCAAGCCACCAGGTCCAGGACCTAAATCACTGTCGGTCATGTGGGAGGCCAGTGACGTAACTGCTCCACCATCTGCTGGCCCCAGGCTTGGATTTTTTTTTCTTTTTTTTTTTGGAGAGGTTTTCACTATAGGTCACGTGCACTCGCCAGACAGACAGAGACATAGAGACAGAAAGCGAGAAATCACCCCCCAGGGGGGATGGTCACACCGCAATCCCTTCTCCTCCATTCTCCTCCCGGGATCCTGGGCACGCATGCACACCTGCCCAGCATGAGTTTTAAGTCACCAGGTCCGGGACGTGAACCGCGGTCAACTACATGGGAGTCCAGCGACATAGCCATTACGCTAACTACTGGTTCCCCAGGCTTGGATTTTTATAGAACCAAAAAGGATACCAACCTACCTCTTTTTATTAAATATTGTCTAGAAAATTGGAATACCAGACATAAAAGAAAGGAGGAATTATGCTTCTAATTGCCACTCAGAAAAAGAAGTTGACCGTATTTTAATCACTGGAGTTAAAATAAGTCATTAATCATCTTCTTTCTGAGCCTAGGCCCTCCTGTCTTTAGGAATTAAGACTTTAAAGTGAATAAATGGTAGTAATAAAGAAATAGGCAGAAAGTTGCTCATTGAATGACTAGAGCTTTTTTTTTAACAAGACCAAGAAATGCTGGCTTTTAAGACGTTCAAATAATTCCTTTCAAAGGCAATTTCAGGACAATTCTTTGCTGAAGGCAGATGGCATTAAGTTCAAAAGGAGTAAAGACTTAATGGGGAGCCCATGCTTCCTGGAGCCAAAGAAGATAAGCTGCAGGAAGGATTATTTTTGGGGAGGAGGGAGGTTGGGGGAAAGACGGTGACCCTTTAACATTTATTTGACGTTGCATTAACTTGAACAAATGTCATCCACATTTATTTGCTGAGGGTTCAGAGATCCTGGCAACAGTCACAGAAATCTGTCCTAACAAGATTAAACATTCTTGAAAATGATCTCTGAAGCATGGACCCTAGGCAGTCTTTCCTTTAATGTTAGATATAGGGCCTGCTTGTTGGGCTCCTGTTTTGGAGCTTTGTCACGTAGGATAAATATTTCCCTAACCAAAGAAAGCTAAGAAAACTAAGTTTTCAAAAGCTGAGGTTCACCTGCAGTGGGGCAGCAGCAGAAGCTCCAAGCCCGATGACTGGGTTTTTCTGAGCGGCTCATTGCCTCTCTAAGCTTGGCGGGCTTACGCCACTGGGTGTCGGCCCACTAAAAGAAGCCAGGGGCCTCTCGGGGACTTCAGCTCCCTATGGCCAGGGCTCAGGTCTGATTCCTCCACTGCCAGACACTCACACCCAGCACGAGTGCCTGGCATGGTGGCGGCTCTCGGTATTTGCTGAGGGGTAAGAGTGCACGGCAGCTCTGGGGCATACTCAAACTACTTCTCTGTTTTCCGGTTCAGGATGTCCCGTCATCTCTGGGCTTCGACTACTCCAGTACGAATGTGGGAAATGGGTCTCTCCCCAGAGCAGCTCCCAGGCTTGAGGATGCAGAGCATGTCCCTCTGTGTGTATTTTGGCTTGTCACCACCAAGCCTTCTGGAATCGTCCACAGTTCCAGGAAATATCGTAGGCAGTTTTCCAATATGGCAAGGCCGATGTCTTCACTGTCATTTCATTTATGGTGCAAAAGAAAAGTGACCAGGACATCACCCTCAGAACAAGACCTGTGGGGCCATGAGGGGATATTTTCAGAGCAGAAGGCTCATTTTCAAGAGGCAGTTTGTCATTACAAGCTCCTGTCAAGGAGTGCCTGGAATTTGCACTTTACCCATAATTCCCAAAAGAAAACACAACATCTAGTGAATATCGAAGAGCAGCTGAAAAATAATGGTGTTTCATTTATCTGAATGCTAAGAATTCTTTGGATTTACTCTCACAGAAAAGTACTGCTTGTACTGCAAAAGTTTGCTCTAGTGACAGTGAGGACAGCAGGAGATAGGACCAAACAGTGCCAACCACAATGGACTCTTGAAGAAATGAAGTCTACGTCCAGGTAAAAGTTGAATGTGCTAGAAAATCCACCAATCACAGAGCATTTCCTTTCCCCTCTGAACAAGGTGGCGTTCTGGGATAGTGTAGCAAAGTTTGGGATGAGCAAGGTGGCCTTTTCATCTCTAATGAAGGCGCCTTAAACTTGGCTTAATTCCAGGTTGCTTGTAAGTAGGTATCACCGACTGACTGACAAATGGAGAGATTCATATAATGTCCCACGGTTACATTGTGCCCGGACAGTCCAGCAGACGGGGATGCTTCTGAGCCCTCAGCATCAGGAATGGAGACAGCTCATTTGGGTATGTGCTAACATCACCCGCAATCAAAGGGAAAAGAAAAAGGAGAAGGAGAAAGAGGCAATGCAAAAGCAGGAGATAAAGAAAGAAAAAAGGGGACCAGCAATTAGTGTAATGGCTATGTCGCTGGACTCCCACATAGTCGACCCCGGTTCGCGTCCCGGACCCGGTGGCTTAAACTCACGCAGGGCACGTGTGCGTGCGTGCCCAAGATCCCGGGAGGAGAATGGAGGAGAAGAGATTGCAGTGTGGCCATCCCCCCTGGGGGAGATTTCCTGCTTTCTGTCTCTCTGTCTCTCTCTGTCTGTCTGGCGAGCGCACGCGCTCTGTAGCAAAAACCTCTCCAAAAAAAAAAAAAAAGAAAGAAAAAAGGACGAAGAGTGCTTAGAACAGGGGAGGAGGGACCTATTTGGGATAGGGGTAAAGACCTTTGAAGGAAGCATTAGCTGTTGAGGTAGGAGCAGCTCAAAGAAAGGCTTTAGCCTGGAGAGGGAGCATCCAGAATGCACTGTACTTGGTGTTTGGGCTCTTGGGAATGTTAAACCAGGCTGCGGCCTTGTCAAAGGATGGGAGAGTGCTGAGCCACACTGTGTAAAATCCTTGATTCTTTAGGTCCAGATCTCTAAAATTAGAGACCTGCCCCGAGCTGTGAAATAAAGCCACAACTGTGATAAAAGCAGGTAGAAAAGAATATTTAACAGGAAAGAAGGATTCTAGAAAAGGACACCCAAATGACTTTTGGGCGGTCAGGTTGCTAGGTAGCAACTGAGTTTGTAAATGGTTAGGTGTTATTTTATTACTATAAGTGATAATAAGTATTCAACAGTGGGAGGTCTGTCATAGTATCTATGTTCTTTGAATTCATGGGCTCTCTCCTGCGCTTGCACATCTCTCTCACGCTGACGATTTTGAGGAATTTGATTCCTTAACTGCGCATGCCCAGTGTGAGCCTTGATGATAGAAGCATCCTTATTTTCATCGCCCTAGTGGAAATCAGGATGTTGGACAATACATCCTATTAGATCTTGTGTACTTATGAGGAATGATGAGAGGGAAATTTTACAACTGCCCCTATGTGTCTTCCTCAGTTACTAAAGAATGAAAATGGGATCTAAGAAGGAGTCTCTGCAGAGGGTCTGGTTGTAACTCCTGATTTGTGTTTGATGTGACAAGTGTCCTTTTGCTATTAGGTTGGGGTTGCCCACTCATTCCTCGCTAACTGCCTGTCATAACCTAAAGCCCCAAGATGGAATCAGAAAAGGCAATGAAAGCAAACATGTCATCTCTGTGATGAAAAGAGTGAGAACACACCTGATCTAGACAGATGATGGAGATTGAGTTCATGGAAGGAAGCTTAAGACCCCAGAAACTCATATGTATGTTTTGGAAAAAGACACCTTGGACCCAACACAAAGACCCAGATCAAGAAACCCTGTGATCGCTTCAGCCATAAGCCAGTATGGTTAGTGAAGACAACTCTACCCCCAGGGTCTGGCTGGCTTGGACAGGAGCCAGGGGCCAAACTGACCTTGAGACTGGGCAGCCTCTTCCATGGCAAGAGCTACAATTGAATAGCAGCTGTGATGAAAAACACTCAAAGGCTCACCAAGGAAGAGGAAGATAGGACCTCCAGGAAGCAACTCCTGGCAACGTGGCAGAGAGGCAAAAGGCTGTGGGGTCAGACAAACATGGCTTCCTGCCCTTGTTCCATCTGCCTTCTATGTAGCTTGTGCGGTTCATGTAATCGCTCCAGATCTCACCTTTACCTGAGCAAAGGGATTATCTGTGGCTTGTCTTCAGCCTGAATACACTGGAGCAGTAGCCACCCTAGTTGCTTACGGCCAGTGTACATTCTGAACGGTCAATGCTAAACCACACTATCTCCCAGGTATTTTGAATATCACCCAGGGAGTACTGATGCCTGCCTCTTGAAGTTTTTCTCAGGACTATAAATAATATGCATAAAGCATGCTGTACTTTGCCTAACACATAGTAGGCATTTAAACAGTAGCCAATATTATTATTTTATTAAGATAGTTACAAATTGGGACTAGCAGATGGTGTAATGGTTAGTTGCTGGACTCCCATGTAGGCAACTACAGTTCGAGTTTCAGACCTGGTGGCTTAAAACTCACGCCAGGCATGTGTGCGTGCGTGCCCAAGATCCTGAGAGGAGGATAGAGGAGAAGGGATTGCAGTGTGGCCATCCCCTCTGGGGGTTGATTTCTAGCTTTATCTCTCTCTCTCTGTCTTTGTCTTACTGGCAAATGCATGCACCCTATACCAAAACAAACAAAAACAAAAACAAAAACAAAAAAAAAAACTCTCTTAAAAATAAAGATAATTATAAATATAGCTAAGTGATATAGACTGAATTGTGTCCATCCCCATCCCCACCTCCAATTCATATGTTGAATTCTCAGCCTTGATTTGACTATATTTGAAGATAGAGCTCTTAAGGAGGTCATTAAGGTTAAATGAGGGAGGTTACAAGAGTTGGACCTTAATCTGATAGAACTGGGGGTCCTTATAAGAAGAGACACCAGGGAGCTCTCCCTATCCTCTCCTGCACAGGAGAAAGGCCACTTTCACATGAGGGCATGATAACAAGGTGGCCGATTGTAAGGCAGGTGGAGAGGCCTCACCAGAAACCAACCCACCCCCCTGACACCCTGATCTTGGACTTCTGGCTTCCAAGTAGATGCTGCAGGCAAAATGATCAACTCATTTGTGCCCCACAATTTAGAATTAGAAATACTTTGAACGAGAGTGTTTTCATTGTGCCTAGCCTAAGCAGGAACAGTGTATTCTGACTGATGAGTGAAAAAAATGCAGAACTGAACCAGCAGGTGGCATGGTGCTTGAGGTGCTGGACTCCCACATGGCTCACCATGGTTCAAGTCCTGGACCTGGCAGCTTGCTTTCTCACTTTCCCTCTTTCTCTCTCTGTGTCTCTCTCTGGTCAAACTAAAAATAAATAAATGAATAAATAAAATTAAATAAGTACTTTTAAATAAATAAATACAAATAAAAAGCAGAATAATCCTTCTATAGGGTCCTTCTGCATTACAGAATTTATTTATTTTTATTATTCTTTTTTAATTTGCTAGTGGGTGTGTGTACTTGACAGAGAGAGATAAAGAGACAGAGGGGAAGAGAGAAGAAAGCAACCCTCCCTCCCTAAGGAGAATGGTCATGCCACAATCCCTTCTCTCTTTCTCTCTCCTGTTGGGATTTTTTTTTTAAGAGTGATTTCATTTTATTTATTACTATTTTTGAATTTGACTAGAGAGTGACAGAGAGAGAGTGTGAGAGTGAGAAATCAAGCTACAGGTCTGGGACTTAAACAGCAGTAGGCCATGTGGGAATCCAGTGCCTTAACCACTATACCACCTGCCAGCCCCCAGCAATTTTTTTTTTTAAGAGAGATTTTTGCTCTGGGCTCATGCACTCACTGGAGAAACAAAGAGACAGAGAGATAGGAAGCAAAACATTATCATCCGGGGGGATGGCCATGCTGCAATCCCTTCTCCACTCTCCTCTCAGGATCTGGGACATGTATGCATATGTACCAGACATGAGTTTGAAGCCACCGGGTCTGGGATTCGAACCATGGTTAGCTACGTGGGAGTCCAGTGACATAACCATTATGTCTTCTATGCCTTCTGCTGGTCTCAGGATTTCTTTTTTTTTAATGGTATAAAGTATGATTTAGACCTATGTACTTTAAAAAAAAAAACACATTAACTCTCTTACTTTTATTTATTTTATTTTTTCAGTTTTGCTATGGAGTGTTTGCATGTGCTAGAGACAGAGAAAGTGAGAAATCACTTTAGCCACATGGCCATGCTGCAATCCCTTCTTCTCCATTCTCTTGGGATTTTAGGATTGCATGCACACCTGCACATGGTATGTTTCTCAAGCAGCCAGATCTGAGATGTGAACTGCACAGCTGTCTACGTGGGATCCAGCTATCTTAACTACCACCACACGATGAGCTGGTCTCTAGAATTTCTTTTTATGTTTCTTGATTTTATTATTATTATTATTATTATTATTGTAATTTTGCTATAGAGCACTTGCCAGAGAGACAGAGAGAAAGGGAGAGAGAGAGAACAACCTAGATTGATGACCATGCCAGAATTCCATCTCCTTTCAGGATTGTAGTCATGCATGTACATGCACCAAGCATGTTTCTCAATCCCCCAGGTCTGGGACTAGAACCATACAGTCACCATGTGGCATCTAGCACCCTTAACCACCATGCCACTGGCCGGCTCTATATATCTCTAGAATTTTTACTAGAAATAACATTTTATTGAATAAGGAGGAAGAGATAGAGAGGAGAGGTGAAGAAAGAGGAAAAGGAAGGAGGAAGGAGTATAGAACACTATTTTTGGAAATAAAGAGGAGAAAGAGGCTTTTTTAAAATAGCAATTTTTTTTTTGAGAGATGTTTGCTATAGGGCGCCTGCGCTCGCCAGCCAGACAGAGAGAGACATAGAGATAGAAAGCGAGAAATCACCCCCCAGGGGGGATGGTCACGCCGCAATCCCTTCTCCTCCATTCTCCTCTCGGGATCTTGGGCACGCACGCACACGCGCCCGGCGTGAGTTTTAAGCCACAGGGTCTGGGACGCAAACCACGGTCAACTACGTGGGAGTCCAGCGACATAGCCATTATGCTAACTGCTGGTTCCCTAAAATAGCAATTTTTATCATAGGTGCTTTTTTAAAAAATCATTAATAGTTTAATATGCTCAAAATAGTTATACATAAAAATAGTTACTAGTTACTTGTGCTGTAAGTTAAATGTGTCTCACAAGAATATATATAGTATACATAATGGATCTTGGATAATGGGTTCCAGATTGGTCTGTTTCTTGCTTTTTTGTTTTGTTTTATTTCAAGTTGTTTTATGCACTCAGTCACGTTATTCAGCATTTTGTAATTCTTAACCACTAGCGGGGATTTTTTTGGGAAGGGTAGTAGGTTTCAAAAAAGAGAATCAGTGGCCTCTCTGCACCGCGGATGACCTGCTTTTCTGCCCAGTCTATTCTAAACGCCATCGCCCTGCGAATCCTTCAGACATGCTCCTGCCACTCCCATTGACTTGACATGCTCCATCCAAATATTCATGCCCTTTTTACATCTGCGTGTCTCCAGGGAGCCTTGTGCTGAATCCGCACATTCTCTGCTCTCAGCTCCCAACTCAGAACTCAGAAGGAGGCGTGGCTGTGACTAACCAGAAAAGCCCTCCTGAGCCAAGGTCCCGCTTTCCGGCTTTGGTCTGCAGGACGGTGGGCAGGTTAGTCTGTGGGGAAGGAGTGAGGGCTCCAAAACGCCTCTTTTCAGATGTTAAGACGCTGTTTGGCCTTGATCCTAATACTTGTCAGAAAGGCCTTGGGATGAATGAAATGATTGCAAAAGGAAGTTGCGAACATTAGGAAACTGCAATTGATCGACTGCAACGGCTGAAGACTTGGCACGAAGTTCCATGGACACCAAACGGAAATGTGCTGCTGGTAGCACACAGTGTCCAGGCTCCGTGTTCCCAGTCAGAGCAGTGGTTTTGTTCTGTCCAATTCAGCTGAACGAGGCGACCGGCTAAGGCACCAACTTGTCCTACTTACAGTAAGGAGGGGCAGGGCTCCGGCCTGAACAAAGGCAAAGGACAGCCCCAACCAAGACTGGCCACATTTGTCCCATTTCCTTTCAGACAATGTCCCTGTTTAGAAATATTCATGAGGAAATTTCTCATATCTGCTTTTAGTTTTTTTTTTTTTTTTTTTTTTTTTTTAAATTGCTATAAGGCATGTGCACTTTTTGGAGAGAGAGAGAAGAAGAGAGACAGAGACAGAGAAAGAAAGGAGATGAGAAATGACACCCAGGGGTGATGGCCACACTGCAATCCCTTCCCCTCTAGTCTCTTCTCAGGATTTTAGGCACGATCCCATAGGCACTCAGTGTGTTTTTCAAGTAGCCGGATCCAGAATTCAAACTCCATAATCAGCCATGTGGGGTCCAGCCTCCATAAGCGTCACACCACCACCTGGCCCATGCTTTTCAATGTAATGCTCAAAATATAACTACAGACGCTGGAGAACAACGTACATTCAAGTACCAGCTGTAAGGAAATAACTTCTAGAGTTAATTTCAGGTGCATTTTTCAGTGGGAAAATGTGACTAAAGTTTATGTATTTCTTTATTCCATGAGAGAGAGAGAGAAAGACAGAGACAGAGTGAGAGCTGGAAAGAGAGAGAGAGACATGCACACCCCACAGAGTCCTCACGCCATGATCCAACCCAAGTCTCAGCCAGCCTGGATCACATGCACATGTGTGCTCAGTGTGCTCAGCAAGGTCCCGGGGCAGGAATTCAGGACCTTCCTCATGTGGGTCCAGTTGTGTTACCACTGAGCCACCACATGACTCTGAAATTAGAGTTTTCTTTTCTTTTCTTTTCTCTTTTGAGAGGTTTTTTGCTATAGGATGCGTGTGCTCGCCAGAAAGACAGAGAGAGACAGAGAGATAGAAAGCGAGAAATCACTCCCCAGGGGGGATGGGCCATGCTGCAATCCCTTCTCCTCCATTCTCCTCTTGGGATCTTGGACACGCACGCACACGCGTCCCGCATGAGCTTAAGCCACCGGGTCAAAGACTCGAGCCGCGGTCGACTACATGGGAGTTCAGCAACATAGCCATTACGCTAACTGCTGGTCCCTGAAATTAGAGTTTTCTAAGACTGATTGAAATTAAAATATGATGTTCTTCATCAGTCTGAAATAATTTGTGCTAATTTAATTTTCAATAGAGCATCTGATAGAACTGTTAAAGAAATACAGTTTAAGATGGTTTAGTTTTTGAATATATCAAGTCAACCAAGTCAAGGTTTTCTTGCTTTGTTTTCAATGATGAGATAAATGAAGGTAGACTATATATAGGTAAAATTGTCTTAAAGTTATTTTTAAAAAGTGCTTTTTGGGGCCTGGAGGTGGCATGGTGCTTGAGGTGCTGGACTCCCCCATGACTGACCATGTGGGAGTCCCAGACCTGGAGTCTTGCTTTCTCACTCTCCCTTTCTCGCCATCTGTCTCCCTCTTGTCAAAATTGAAGACTCGTGATAATAAAATTTTAAAAAATTATATCTATATAGATATAGATATAGATTTTAAAGTGTTTTCTGGGACTAGTAGATGGCATAATGATTACATTGCTGGACTCTCGTGTAGTTGACTGTGGTTCAAGACCCAGACCCAACAACTTAAAACTCAAGCCAGGTGCATGTGCATGCATGCCCAAGATCCCAATAAGAAAATGGAGAAGGAATTGTGGTGTGACCATTCCTGCTGCGGGGTGATTTATTGCTTTCTGTCTCTCTGGTGAGCACTCTTGCCCTATACCAAAATCTCTCTTTTTTTAAAAAAGTGTTTTCTAAGTAATTTAACAAGTTCACAAAAATATCATTTCTTTATTTTCCTATTACGTGATTTGTTTTCCTTTTGGGTAGACTTGGGGGCAGAGCTGGGTGGTGGCAGTGGAACATGTAAGTCAGCTTGGGCTGCCAAAGTACCACAGACTGTTGTGGCTTCAACAACTGATATTTACAGCCTCACAGTTCTGGATGCTAGAAGTCCGAGATCAAAGAATCAGCAAGCCTGGTTTTTCCTGAGGCCTCTTTCTTTGGCTTGCAGAGGGCCACCTTCTTGCTATGCCCTCAGATGGTCTTCTTCTGTGTGTGCATGTCTCTGGTGAGTCTCCCTGTGTCTAAATTTTCTCTTCTTATACTGACTAGTCAGAATGGATAAAAGTCCAGACCCCATTCAACTTTCTTTCTTTCTTCCTTTCTTTTCTTTTTTGTTGCCTAAAGCACTTATGCTAACCAGAGAGAGAGATTGGAAGAAAGCACTCCCCCCCACCACCCCAGTGAGGTATGATCACACCACAATCCCTTCTCCTCCATTTCTCCATCCTGTTGAGATTCAGGCCCTATGGGATCTGGCTCCTTTAACCACTAGGCCATAGGGCTGGTCCTCTTTATTTACACTTTCTAAGCCTTAATGCTCATCAATAAGGTAAGAAAAATAGTATTATACTAAAAAGATTATTATGAAGAGTATGTGAAAGAATGCTTATAAGCCCCAGATACCTAGTCCTAGTCAGCAGTCCATAAATAAAAATTACTATTCTTGAAAACAGCTACCCAGGCTTCTGCTTCTTAGGATAGTTGAGTGGTGGCCCCCAAGAGTATCTGTTCTGGATATGTCCCAGCTGCCTTTTCAAGGTGTAGGAGCTGGAATTCTTGGTCACCCAAAGGAGGCTTTTCATTTACTGAAGTCTCTAAGAATTAACTGAAAAAAAATAATCTAAGCCAGAAACACAAGGGAGTGCAGCACTATGATGGCTGACTCTAAACAAGGATGCCATTTCACGGGGATGCAACGTGAACCTGTATTGTGGAGCGTCAGAGATGTGTGACATCAGAGGCAAGGAAGGTACCTGACTCAAGCCAAAGATTAGTGAGCGTGTACTGCCCAGGAAAGCACCACATGTGGAAATCTCATCTAGTCAAGGTGTCTAAGGGACCTTGAGAAAAGGAGTAGCCAAATGTTTTAATGGCTTGAACTTTGCTTGAGAACACGGGTTACAGGCTCCTGCCCCACTGCTCTCTTATCCCAGGCAGCTCTGCTTCCATGCAGGCATTTAGGCATCAGGAGCCTTAGGTACTGGACTCAGTTCTCTTCCTATAGAAAAGTGAAAGCCCACTGCCAGCATGATAGCTGAATTTTAGCTGCGTTTCCCAGCCAGGACTACTTGTCTGAATTTTGGACTTTATTTTTTTAATAGATTTTTGCTATAGGGCATGTGTACTCACTGGAGAGACAGACAGAGAGAGAGAGACAGAAAGACAGAAAACGAGAAATCACCCCACATGGGGATGGCCACTCCACAATCCCTTCTCCTCCATTCTCCTCTCAGGATTCTGGGCACACGTGCATATGTGCCAAGTGTGAGTTTCAAGCCGCTGGGTCTGGAACTTGAACCACAGTCAGCTATGTGGGGGTCCAGCCCCTTAACTACTATATCACCTGCTGGCCCCTGGACTTTGGACATTTTAAAATATCAACTATAGAGACCAGCATGTGACTCAGAGAGAGATGAACCCTCAAACAAGAGGCAGGACTTTGGGAGGAAATGAAAAGATTCTCTATCTTGATTTTGGTGGTGGTTCCTGGGGTACACTTTTTCAAAAGACAGCTTTATTGAGATATAATTCACATGTTATATAATTTACTCATTTAAAGTGCCCAATTCCATTTTTTTAGCATTTTCACAGACTTGTGCAGCCATCCACACAATGACCTTTAGAACATCTTTTTTTTTTTTTTTTTTTAAATCTACAAAAAGGAGAATACCCTCATCAGAGAGAGACTAAGAGGTAGAGAAAGAGGAAAAATGAGAAATCACACCCTGGAGAAGATAACCATGCCTCAGACCCTTCTCCTCCACAATCTTCTCAGGACTTGGGGCATATACACACACGCACTTAGTGTGTTTTCCAAGCTACTGGTTCAGTCAGCCATGTGGGATCCAGCTGCCTTAACCATCATGCCATCTGGTTGCTCTGAACATTAAGAAGTCTTAACCATCCCCCAAAGAAACCATCAGTAGCCACTCTATTTGCCTCCACTTCCCTTTCTTCTCTCTCTCCTCACCTCTTACACACACACACTCAGAAAGTGCCCAGAAGAATATTAATAACCAACATTGAAATATATATATGTGTGTGTGTGTGTGTGTGTATATATATATATATATATATATATATATATGTGTATATATGTGTGTGTGTGTATATATATATATATATTATTCATTATTGCTGAAGGGCATATGCATTCCCCAGAGACAGAGAGAGGCAAAATAAGAAATCACTCCCTTCCAGAGGTGGGGGGATAGTCTCACCGCCTTCCCCTCCAGCCTGCTCTGGAGATTTGGGGCACAAACGCACATGTACCCAGAGTGATTTTCTTTCTTTCTTTTTTTTGGAGAGGTTTATACTATAGGGCCCATGTGCTCGCCAGACAGACAGAGAGAGACAGAGAGACAGAAAGCAAGAAATCACCCCCCCCAGGGGGGATGGCCACGCCGCAATCCCTTCTCCTTTATTCTCCTCTCAGGATCTTGGGCACGCACGCACATGCACCCGGCATGAGTTTTAAGCCACCGGGTCCGGGACACAAACTGCGGTCGACTACATGGGAGTTCAGCGACATAGCCATTACGCTAACTGCTGGTCCCTCCCAGAGTGATTGTCAAGCCTCCAGGTCTGGGACTGAAACTACTCAGCTGGCCATGTGAGATCCAGTGCTTTAGCCTTTGTGGTACCTGCTAGCTCCTTACTGTATAAGTAAATTTAAAATTTATGTATTAATGAAAATAATAAAGAGGAGCAGAGAAGACTAGTTACTGGGCAGATAATCCCAGTGATGGGTCAAGATGGTGGGAAGCTGAGAAGAGAACAAAACCACTGAGCTATTAGAGAGAAGAGCGTGGAGGTACCAGCAAATGGTGTAATGGTTACACACTGGAACTGGACTCCCATGTAATCAGCCCTTGGTTCAACTCCTGGACCTGGCGACTTAAAATTCACACCAGGTGCGTATGCATGTGTGCCCAAAATTCCAAGAGGAGAATGAAGGAGAAGGGCCATACCTCCTGGGGAGGTGACGTTTCATTTTCTGTCTCTCTGTCTCTCTGGCAAGTGCATGTACTTTATAGCAAAAATCTCTCAAAAAATAAAAAGTAAAAAAAAAGAAAAGAAAAGAAAGAGAGAGAGAGAGGAGCGTGGCCTAAGCAAGACATAGTAAAAGGTGGCAGAGGAGGGGACCTAGCACAGTCACCAGGACATGGAGCTGAAGACAGTAGAACCACAGAGGGTCCAGGCAGGATGGGGGGAGACCAGCTCTAGCTTGATGAGCAAGCAGGACTGAAGGTCAAAGCAAAGATGACAGTCTTGCTGGGGTTGGGAGTCTGATACCATGTGAGGGTGAGGGTTAGTGAATCTTGTGATCCCAATGGAAGCTTGCAGTCCACACTGACTTCTTGGTCAGAAATAACGTCAATTTCTATTAGCCTCTCCTATGAGATAGCAGCACCTTTTAAAAGATCTGAAACGATTGGGTCGTCAGGAAAGTCATGATGTATTTTTGCACAGAAAATCAGAAACAGATGTGATGACTTTCCTGACCATCTATTGTGTTGGCTTTGATGGTATTATCCAGCCAGGAATTCAATTGCTCGCTCCAGGCAAGATGGATTTCCTGGGAGGGTCCTCGAACTCTCTTGGTTTTATAGTACTAACCTAATTATTTTAATTACTTTGTAGCAGTGTTTTAATTATTTCAGTATATATGGTAATTCCCTAGAAACAATGTGTATTCAAGAAGAACACTTCATTCCTTTCTCTTTTTTCAGTTTTTGTTGTAGGGTGCGTACACTCACCAAAGAGAGACAGACAGCAGACAGAGAGAGGCAAAGTGAGAAATCATGCCCCCAGGGTGGGCGGCTGGCCATGCCCCAATCTCTTCTTGTCCTCCATTCCCCTCTCAGGATTTTGGGTACCCACACACATGTGCCCACTGTGTTTTTCAAGCAGCTGGGTCCAAGTTTTGGTTCGCTCAGCAGGCCATGTAGGATCCAGCCATCTTATCTTCCATGCTGGTGGCACCAGCTGGCCCCGTCATTCCTTTTTTTTTTTATCAGAATCTTTCCCTCCTATGCATCTGTCAGTAGGTTCTGTAAGGTGTGTTCTTGTTGGAGATTATTAAAAAGCACTTGTTAAAACCAAAGGAAAAAAATGGAAATCTTTAACCTGCCCAAGGGAGAAAGAAAAGAGCCAAGGACACTATCTTGTCACTTGAGCACTTCAATTGAGATAGCTTGATCAAAAAGAGAGAGAGGAAGAGAGAGAGGGATGGAGAGAGAATTTGTATCAAATTGAAAGGAAGAATGTTGGAACCAATGATCAAAATTATGGAAATGGAGGGACCAGCAGTTAGCGTAATGGCTATGTCACTGGACTCCCATGTAGTCGACCGTGGTTCGAGTCCTGGATCCTGCAGCTTAAACTCACGCCGGGTGTGTGTGCGTGCGTGCCCAAGATCCTGAGAGGAGAATGGAGGAGAAGGGATTGTGGCGTGGCCATCCCCCCGGGGGGTAATTTCTCACTTTCTATCTCTCCATCTCTCTCTGTGTTTCTGGCAAGCTCATGTGCCCTATAGCAAAAACCTCTCCAAAAAAAAAATTATGGAAATGGAGACAGAGAATGTTCCAAGAAATAAAGCACCAACATTGAGAAAGAGCAGTAAAGAACAAACAATTCTCTCCCTGAGTGAAGTCTAAACATTTGTATGAGCCAAAAGAGCAGCAGAAAAACCAGAACATGTCATTCCAAAATCAGGAGACATTGGTTTAATTAATATTGGTCGATGTCCTAGATCACTTTGCTTCCTGTTAGTTTAGTCATAAAAATAAAACTGGATACACAATGTCCTGAGGACTAGATTATTCAAATTAAGAATTGATCTAGGCAGTGAGATTCAGTCTGCTTCATAGTAAGAAATGTATTTTGTTTTTTAATTTTTTAGATTTTTGTCATAGGGCACATACACTCACTGGAGAGAGACAAAGAAAGACAGAGAGAGGAAAAGTGGGAAACCACCCCCGAGCGGGATGACCACGCACGATCCCTTCTCCTCCACTCTCCTCTCAGGATTTTGGGCATGCATTCACATGTACCCAATGTGATTTGCAAGCCACCAGGACTGAGATTTGAACTGCGGTCAGCCTTGTGGGGATCCAGCACATTAGCAATCATGCCACTATGCCACCTGCCAGCCCCAAGAAACACATTTAATATCAAAATCTGGTGTATGAGCACCCATACACATGCTCAAACTATTGATTATAATTAAGGTTTCATATTACTTTTACTAAAGGAAATGTATTCTGAATTTTTTTCTTTTTAGCCTATTTTATTCTATTCTATTTCTCATTTTTAAAAATGCTTTTGGAGACCCACTAGTTGAGTTTATGATTAACTAATGGGTTGCAGTTCACAGTTTAAAAACTAATAATTAAATGGCCTAATGTACAATGTCCTAATTTCTGAAGCCACATTTGTGGCTGCTGTTGCTGCTGAGAAAACTCAGACCTGGGTTACAAAGGAAGCTTTCGTCAGCTCAAGCCTACAGTCAGAGCTCCTGGAATGTGAACTAGACATCCCAGCTACTTTCCAGTGGTTTCTTCCCCGCCCCCCCCATCTCTGAAGGGGATGTGGTTCCTGTCCCTGCTCCAGATTGCCTTTAAAACCATTGCTCTTGGCAAAGCATGATAAAGTCCTTAGGATAGCTGCTCCCTCTCTTCACCCAGTGTTACTGCCCTTGGGCACACCAAGGCACCAGAAGAGGGTCTGCCCCCATTTGTGGTCAAAGTTGGCCTGTGCTATGACTCTGTGTCTGGAGTTGGCCAGACACAGTTCCCTGCTATTTCATGGCTGACCCTGGCATCCCCACTTGGGTACGTCTACTGTTTTGCAGGGGGTAATGCCACAGACCCTTGACCGTTGTCCACTCTCTCCGAGGTTACACTGGAATACAAGACATCTCTCTCTCTGAGGATTGCTGATCTTCACCCAACCAGGATTTTGCTAGCATAACTGCACAGAAATGGAGATACCATCCTCAGAGGAAGCTATTCAGTAGGGGACCTTCATCCAAAGTATGTGGTCGAAACACTTCTCATCCTCTTCTCTGTGTTCCAAAACAAGGTGATGACTGCAGACAGCCCCCTGGCTTAGGTCCCCTTTCTGTTTCCCCAGCCACCCTCCCTAGGAGTTTTACTGCAGCATTCTATCTATCATAGTGCACATTGAGAGAACAGCTTGACCTAAGAGTATGAGATCTATTAGAAATTCCCAAAAGCTTCTTTCATTTTTTCAGAGAGGGGGTTTTACACTCACTGGAGAGAAATAGAAAGACATTACCCCTCAGGAAGAACGGCCACACTGCAATCCCTTCTCCTCCATTCTCCTCTTAGGATTTTGGGCACACCTGCACATGCACCCAGTGTGAGATTTAAGCTGCCTGGTCTGGGACTTGAACCACAGTCAACCACATGGGAATCCAGGAATGTAACCATGATGCCATCTGCTGGTCTCCTTCCCAGAACTGCTTTATAGGCCTTGGCCCAAGGAGAATAAGTTCCTTGAAACAAATAGGAATCTGCGTCTGAAGCAGTGGGCTTAGATAGCAACATTGTATCAGAATTGCTGTATAAAACTCATTCACAAGTAAAATCATCTTTCCTTCCAATCATATCATTACCGGTTTCCAGTATTCTGTTGAACTTTTAGCATGTAGAAAGAGGAAGTGTACTATATACATATTTGAGATTGTTTAGTGCTCTTGGGATATGACCATCTATATAATAGCCTTTAAAAAGTTCACAGAAAATGTGTCATATGGAAAAAAATACATGAATTAAAAAAAATTAGAGCCCAAATTAACTTACACTTTAATTCCATTTTTTTCATTTATGTTTTGAAGTCCCTTTGTATAGTAAACCCTCAGGAGGATACTTATTGTTTCAACACAGAAAATGTTAAGACTAGTGTTATGGTTTGGACAATGGTTTGTTCCCCAAAGCTTCATGCTTTGGAAATTGGTTTTAGAGGGCAGTAACTGAATGTCCCCCAAAAGTTCATGTATTGAGGCTTGGTATATTGTAATGGTGTTATGTGAAAACTTAATCCCTTCATGGTGTCCCAGGGCGGGGCCTTTGGGTGTGATAGCCATTAGGGCCCTCATGGTTGAGTTCTTGTGTGTATGTAAGGAGAGGAAATGATTAGGCAGAGGCCACATGAATACAGGCCAAAACAAAGAGAAATTTATGGACGGCCACTCTGCTAAAGGTCCTGCCCTCTGCCACGTTGTAGCATCCTGGACCTCCAAACTGGGAGCTGAAGAAATGTCTGTATCTTTATCAATTCACCCTGTCTCAAGTACAACGCAATAGCAGACCAAGACAGAGGTCAGTGTAGCTTATGGACTAAAAGAATCTCCTCGGTTGGAAGGGCACTAGAGTTCATCTAGTCTGATGCCATTGCTCTTGGCGTTCCATTTTCCTGGATTGGTTAGGAGTGCATTTGACTTACCTGGTCAGCTAGGTAGCGTGGTGGTTGGGCAGCTGGATCCCACATGGCTGACTGCATGGTTTGAGTCCCGTACTCTGCAGCTTGAAAAACCCACTGTACATGTGTACCCCAAATCCTAAAGGAAAATGGAGGAGGAGGGATTGCCATCCCTCCTGGGGGTAATTTCTCACTATCCCTCTCTCTCTCTTTCTCTTTCTGACTTTCTCTGGGAATACATGTGACTGTAAATAGGATAAATGCAGTAGCTTAAACAAACCAGAACTTCTGTTTTCTACACAGTAGGGAATCTGGAAGAAAGCAGTTCTTGACTTTGGTTTAGCAGCTCAGTGATGTGAGAAGGAGTCTCTCTGCTTCTTTTGGCCTTTTACTCTTGGCTTTAAGATGGCTTCTGCTGAGATCAGCAGTTGGCATAATGGCTTTGTCACTGGACTCCCATATAGTAGACTGTGGTTCAAGTCCTAGACTCGGTGGTTTAAACTTACGCCGGGTGCGAACGTGTGCATGTCCAAGATTCTGAGAGAAGAATGGAGGAGAAGAGATTGTGGTGTGGCCATGGCCCCTGTGGGGTGATTTCTCACTTTCTGTCTCTATCCTATAGCAAAAACTTCCAAAAAAAAAAAAATGTTTTCTGCTGCTCTTATGTCGCATCTGCATTTCAGACAGGATAAGGGGGAGGGTGGCCACCAACTACATCTGTCCTTCTTATTTGGACATCAAAAGCTCACTCAAATGCCCCAGCAGGGAATTATCTAAGATCTAAGGTCCTCTAAGGTTAGAACTGGGTTGTTCGTTTACCCTTGTTATGGTTTGAATGTGTCTCCCCAGAAATTTATGCATTGGAATTGAGTGAGCTATTGTATCAATTTTGAGAGGGTAGAGGATTTAATCCAATCATGATGTTGAAAGGTGAGGCCCTTGGGAGGTGGTTGGACAAGGTCACCAGGGTGAGGCCCCATGATTGACTTCTGTTTTATAAAAACAACAGACAGGGACCAACAAATGGAGTAATGGTTACATTGCTGGACTCTGGCTCCCATGTAGTCGGCTGCAGTTTGAGTCCCAGATCTGACGACTTAAACTCATTAAACTCATGCCAGGCACAGGTGTATGTGTGTTCAAAATCCCGAAAGGAGACTGGAGAAGAAGGGATTGTGGTATGGCCATCCTTTCTAGTGGGTGATTTCTCACTTTCTGTCTCTGTCTTTCTTTGTCTCTCCAACGAGCACATGCACCCTGTAGCAAAAATAGCTCTTAAAAAAATAGAAAAGAACAAGACACATGGGTATGTGTCCTTTATTCTTGCTCTGTCTCACCAGTTAATGTCCTGCACCACCCTGGGACTTTACAGAGTCCCAACAACTGGCTAGACTCTCACCAGATGTGGTCCCTTAATGTGCATCTCCAAAATTGTGAGCTAAATAAGCCTCTATTCTTTATAAACTACTCAGACTCAAGCGTTCAGTTGTTAGTGACAAAAAAATAACAAAAATTTGGGCAAAAACAACCCTTAAGTAGAACTAAGGTGTGGTTAGAAAGAAATAATGTAGAGGATGCATGATAAGTAGGCAATTGCAGCCAGATTTCCTCAATCAGGAGACTTTCATACTTGTTTGAAAATCTTTAGGGGAAAGGCACAAACTGTCCCATTTTGGCAGCTCCAGAAAGTTGAATATATTTTGTATGAGAATCAGCCTCCCTCTAACTTTTCCCTGTGGTAGCTGGTTCTGCCCTATGGGGACTATGCAGATGAATGTGAATTCTTTTTGGTGACAGCTATACATATATCAGAAGACAGCTGTCACTGGAGCTGGTAGGTGGTGTGGTGGTTAAGGGCACTGGATTCCTACACGGCCGGTCGTGGTTTGAGTCCCAGACCTGGCAGCTTGCTTTTTTGCTTTCCCTTTCTTTCTCTCTCTGTTTCTCTCTAGTCAAATTAAAAAATAATAATATTAACAAATACAATTAAATAAATAAAAATAATTCTAAAAAATATTTTTAAAGGGGCCGGCAAGTGGCATGGTGGTTAAAGGCACTGGACTCCCACATGGCCGACCACGGTTTAAGTCTCGGACCTGGTGGCTTGCTTTCTCATTTCCTATCTCTCTCTCTCTCTCTGATCAAACTGTAAAATAATAATGATAATAATAATGAATAAAGTAAAATAAAATAATTCTTTAAAAATATATATATATTTTTAAAAATAATTGAAAAGAAAAAAGACAGCTGTCACATCTCTAACTCACTGCTATGCACACAGTACAACTCCACTGAGTTCTCATGTAACATGACTTCAAGTGTTCTCAACTTCTGGGTTTTTCTCTGTGAATTTTTCTGTTTTATAATATTTCCATTAGACATCATTGTTCCAGATGACACCACCAGTCAAGGGGTCGGTTGAACCAGGTCTGAAAAGTCGGGCAGTTACCCTCATTGTTTTGTTTCATCACTAAGGCAGCTCAAGTTTGCATTGTCTTCTCTGCACTTCCCACCAGTGATTTCGCCAACTGTCGACCGCAAATCTTTTTCACACCTTCATCTTCCTTTACTTATGCAATTCGTCTAGGGATCCTAGAGGAACTAATAATTCATGTGAATTATTAGTATACTTGATGGTGTTATATTTGAGTTGTATTTCTAGTTTATTTTCAGATTTCAATTCTCTTAGTTAAGGCATCGGTTATTCCTTCCAGATGGACATTTTTTGCAAATATGATGATTTATGTTTTTGTAACTCTGCAAAAATCCTCATTGAATATTTTCTCTTTTTAAAAAAGAATTATTCATTTTGTTCAATTCATTGATTTTTAGTTTGACCAGACAAAGAGGGAAGGTAAAAAGCAAGTTGCTAGCTCTGAGACTTGAACCTTGGGAGTCTAGCACTGTAACCACCACATCACCTGCCAGCTCCAGCAAGAAATCACCCCCTGGGTGGATGGCCATGCCACAGTTCCTTCTCCTCCTTTATGTTCTAGGGTTTGGGGCACGCATGCCTTGCGTAAGTTTTAAGTCTCCAGGTCTGGGACTCAAACCATGGTTGACTAGGTGGGAGTCCTATGACGTAACCATTACACCATCCACTGGTTCCTCTCATTGAGTATTTTTAACAGGAAAATTGGACAGAGTTTTCCAAGATATCCCTAGTGACCTTTCTGTAGAGGGAAGCTGATTACCATTTAGTTAGGGTCCTTCAATACATGATCAATTCACCACATGATCAATTCACCTCACGATCATTCAGCCCACATTTGGCCTTTTGTCCCAACGATGCTGTGAGATCCTCTTCCAACTACTTGGCAAAAACTCATATAGAGAGAAGCAGTCTCCTCATCTCGAAAGCCTGGTGAAGTTCACATGGGAGGACTTTCTTCCCCCAGTGAATTCATACTAGCTCCTAAAGAGCACTAATTCTCCTTCTGAGCTCTTCAAATTAATCTTTACATCGTCTAGTCTGAAACTGTAGGAACATGTCTCCCTTTTAATACTGGCTACTGGAAATTCAGCACAAAATTTGGAGCTGAATCACAGGAACTGTTAGGAAATCACACATTAAGCCAGGTGTAGCAAGATGATGGCAAAAATACAATGGATATGATCTTTGAAAACCCCCTAAATAACTCACATTCAGTCCCGTATAGTAAACCTCCACATCAAAGCTTGAGAACCACTGAATTAGAATAAAGAAAGATACAAAAAAAAAAAAAAATACAACTTGGAACATTTAAAACATTTTATTAAATTCATTTCTAGAAGTGAATGAGGAAAGTATGGAGAATTCTAAATTATCCCTGCTGGTCTGTAAAGGACAATCTGTGTTGCTGTAGTATTTAGATTTTTTTTTTTTTTTGAGAGGTTTTTGCTATAGGGTGCATGCGCTTGCCAGAAAGACAGAGAGAGACAGAGAGATAGAAAGCGAGAAATCACTCCCCAGGGGGGATGGCCACACTGCAATCCCTTCGCCTCCATGCTCCTCTCAGGATCTTGGGCACACACACATACACGCCCAGCGTGAGTTTAAGCCACTGGATCCGGGACTCGAACCGCAGGTGGCTACATGGGAGTTCAGCGACATAGCCTTTACATTAACTGTTGGTCCCAGTATTTAGATCTTAATACATACCAATAGTTATTCTTGTTAGTATGAGTATTGAAAGTTATTATCTATGAAAGTAACTCACACAAGGTCTGACACATGGTAGGTGTCACTAGATTTGAATCAAAGCATTTTTAGGGGCCATCCCAAAGAGCAGTGATTATGTGCTGATAGACGAGGCCAGAGGACACATGGAAGCCAAGGTCTGAGCCCCAGACGCAGAGGCTTAAAATACATGCCATAAAAAAAGAAGAAAAGAAGAAAAGAGAAGAGAAGAGAAAAGAGAAAAGAGAAAAGAAGAGAAAGAAAAGAAAAGAAAAGAAAAGAAAAGAAAAGAAAAGAAAAGAAAAGAAAAGAAAAGAAAAAAGAAAAGGAAAAGAGAGAAGAGAAGAGAAGAGAAAAAAGAAAAAAAAAAAAAAAGAAAAGAAAAGAAGGGGAAAGGAAAAGGAAAAGAAAAAGAAAAAGGCCAGCAGTGGTGTAGTGGTTAAGGTGGTTGGATCCCACATGGCTGACTGTATGGTTTGAGTCCCAGACCTGGTACCTTGAAAAACATGACAGGCACATTGTGCATGCCCAAAATCCTGAAAAGAAAGAAATGGAGAAGGGATTGCAGTACGACCATTCCCCACACAGGAGTGCTTTCTCACTTTCTCCCTGCGTTTCTCTCCTGTAAGTGCACACATCCTCTGGAAGAAGAAAAAAGAAAAAAATTCACCATGTGCCTGCACCCATGCCCAAGATCCTGCTGAGATGGAGAATGGAAGAAAAAAAGTATTGCAGGGTGACCGGGCTCCATTAGGAAATGCCCGCTCTCTTTTTCTTTCTCTCTCTGTCATGTGCATGCATGTGCCTTCTGGCACTGTTTTTAAAAGCTCATGGAGGGACCAGCAGTTAGCGTAATGGCTATGTCGCTGGACTCCCACGTAGTCGACCGCGGTTCGAGTCTCGGACCCGGTGGCTTAAACTCACGCCGGGCGCGTGTGCGTGCGTGCCCAAGATCCCGAGAGGAGAATGGAGGAGAAGGGATTGCGGCGTGGCCATCCCCCCTGGGGGGTGATTTCTCGCTTTCTATCTCTCTGTCTCTCTCTGTCTGTCTGGCGAGCGCACGCGCCCTATAGCAAAAACCTCTCAAAAAAAAAAAAAAAAAAAAAAAAAAGCTCATGGAGAGGGACCAGCAGTTAGTGTAATGGCTATGTTGCTGGACTTTCATGTAGTTGACTACAGTTCGAGTCCCGGACCCGGTGGCTTAAAACTCATGCCGGGCGCATGTGCGTGCGTGCCCAAGATCCCAAGAGGAGAAAGGAAGAGAAGGGATTGTGGTGTGGCCATCCCCCCTGGAAGGTGATTTCTCGCTTTCTGTCTCTCTGTCTCTCTCTGTCTTTCTTGCGAGCGCACGCGCCCTATAGCAAAAACCTCCCCCCCACACACAAAAAAAAGTTCATGGAGAAATGGAATTAAAGTACAAGTTAATTTTGGTACAAAACAATTTGAGATTCATGCATAATTTTTTAATAATATGAATTTTCCATGAACTTTTTTGAAGATCCATTTTATTTACAAGCACATACTATTCTTTCAAAAGTTAGAGATGGAGGCCATTCAGTGATGAGGTGATTGAGAACTGGATCTCACGTGGGTAACTGTGATTCAAGTCCTGGACCTGGCAACTTGAAAAGCACACTAGGGGTGTGTGTGTGCATGTGTGTGCACCCAAAAAATCTCAAAAGGAGGATGGAGGAGAAGTTATTATGACATAGCCATACCCCTGGGAGGTGCTTTCTCACTTTCTCTCCCTACCACCTCCTGTGAGTGCACTCCTATAGCAAATTCAAACATTTTGTTTAAATTTACTTTTTTTTTTTTTTTAGATGTTTTTGTCTTAGGGTACGTGCACTCACTGGAGACAGAGAGAGACAGTGAGAGGGGAAGTGAGAAATCATCCCCTGGGGGGACGGCCACATCAGAATCCCTTCTCCTCTACTCTCCTCCTGGGATCTTGGGCATGCACACTTGCGTCTGGCATGAGTTTCAAGCCACTGGGTCTGAGACTCGAACCGCAGTTGGTTTTGTGAGAGTCCAGTGATGTAACTGCTACACCATCTGCTATCTCCCATCCAAAATTATTTTAAATAGTTAGAGATGGGCCAACAGATCCTACATGCTTAAGTGAGCAGTTCAAGTCTCAGCCTTATGGCTTGGGAAACATGCCAGGCATGTGTGTGTGAGCGTTCAGCATCCCAACAGGATGGAGAAATTCAGAAAAAGGATTGCACTGTGCTTTCTCCCTCCGTCTTTCCCTGTCTCTCTCTGGCAAGCACACATGCCCTCTGGGGGGAAAAAAAAATTGGCCACTGACATGTTATTTTTCCACAGCTTCTTTTTTTCCATGACCTTGGGCACTGGTCCTAGGTGTAAATCAATCTTTATAATTAGTTTCCATAATAATGAAATTGTGGAGTTGAAAAGTAGATTCCATTATAAGAAGGCAGTTAGTTTGCATGACTGACTTTGTTATTTATCAGTTATTGATCTTGTGTAGGTTAACATTTAGGAGTCATTTATACATCTTCAGAAAAGTTTATTGATAAGTACCTCAGCAATTAAGTCATACGTGTAAAACACCAGCCCAGAGTAGATCCAGGTCTTCATGTTGCACATCAAAGACATAGTTCAGAAAAACACCATTTATTTCAAAAACAGTTATACAGGAAAATTATTTCCATAAACATTAATGTAAAAGATCCATGGGGCCAGTAGGTGACGTGGTAGTTAAAGTGTTGAACTCCCACATGGCTGACCATGATTCAAGTCCCAGACCTGGTGGCTTGCTTTCTCACTTTTTTTTCTCTCTCTCTTTCTCTCTGGTGAGTACATGTGCAAATTTTAAAATATGAGACCAGCAGTTGGTATAATGGCTATGTCGCTGGATTCCCATGTAGGCAACTGCGGTTTGAGTCCCGGACCTGGTGGCTTAAACTCACGCCGGGCGCTTGTGCATGTGTGCCCAAGATCCCAAGAGGAGGATGGAGGAGAAAAGATTGCAGTGTGGCCATCCCCCCTTGGGGAGGGGGTGATTTCTCACTTTCTGTCTCTCTGTCTCTCTCTCTGTCTTTCTGGCAAGGGCATGTGCCCTATAGCAAAAACCTCTCCAAAAAAATAAAAAAAAAATTAAAAAAAATGAAATGAATAATTCTTTCTTAAAAGAATTATTCTATTTTATTTATCATTATTATTATTATTTTACATTAGTTTGCTAGAGAAAGACGGATAGAGAGAAAAAGAGGAAGCAAGTTGCTAGGTCCAGGACTCAAACCACGGTTGGTCATGTAGGAATTCCAGCACCCTAATCACCACACCACCTACTGACCTAATAAATAATTATTAAAAACAAAACGAAACAAAACAAAACTCCATTTGGCCCAAACTCTGTGTTACAGTTGGTAGCTTACTGGACTGCAGAGCTAGAAGCTCCATGCCAACCACAGTTCGAGTCCCCAGGCCAGTCAGCCTGTAAGCTCTGGATATGTGTCTGTGTACCTGGGATCCCGACGTGCTGGACAACTGGAGAGAGGGGACTACAAGAGGACTGAACCCTGTGGAGAGTGATTTTTATTTTCTCTCTCGTGCAGGTGCTCTGTCATGAAAAGGAAAATAAACAAAAGTAACCACACATCCAGCATTTAGTTCTTTTTCTCCATTAATATTGCGTCAAACACATGAAGTAACAGTCTAAAATAAATTATGTATATAATAAAAAGTGATGAGATGTTTTGTGTAACCATTCTTTCCTTTAAAATGTCCACTCTGAGTACATCAGTTTCCTAGGGCTGCCAATAACAAAGTAGCCAAAACTGATCAGCTCAAAACAACTGCAATTTGGAGTTCTGCAGGCGGGTTTGTGGTTAAAGTGCTGGACTCCCATATGGCCGGTTGTGATTCAAGTCCAGGACCCAGCAGCTTGAAAAATCACACCAGGCATATGCGCATGTGTGCCTAAAATCTTGAGGGAAGAATGGAGGAGGAAGATTGAGGCATGGACATCTCCTCGGGAGGGTGATTTCTAATTTTCCCTCTCACTGTCTCTCCCCATTAAACACATGTGCCTTATGGCAAAAACCTAAAACAAATTCATGCAATTTTAAAGACTCAGATTCTTTTTTAAAAACTTATCTTTATTTGATTACATTTAATCACATGTCTTTACAGTGTATAACATTTCTCTTTCCAGCATGAATACCATGCAGGTCTATCAAGACAAAGGTATTACTACATACATTATCATCAGCAAACAGCTTCTTGTTGTCTGTCAGTCAAACATACTTTTACTTTTTTCCTTCTTTCTCCCCCTCCTTCCCTTCCATACTAAACTTTTTTTTTTTCACATTTTATTGATTTACAAAAGATCTTGAACTAAAAATATGGACAAAGCTAAAATCTAGTAATAAGTGCACTGTAATTTTCATCTGAAACATTTTTTCTCTCTCCATTCCCCCTTTTACCTAAAAGAGGTATAAACTAACTTATTTGTAAAAAAAAAAATTAGGTTAGTCTCAATTTGGTCTGTTATCTGCACAAAGCCCCATAAGAATTCAATTTCTGATGCAAGGTAACAGACACTATTGTATTATTGAACTTACACAAATAACCATTCTGCTACAAATAAGAATGCTTACAAATATTTTCCAATTGCAGAAGGGTACGGAGGGGAGAAAAGTTTATGCTTCAATTTTCAAAAAAAAATTAATGAATTGCTAAACCTATCGACAACTCACAAGAGAACCCAAATCCTTAAATCTGGAAGACAAAGCATATAAGAAAATCAGTAATGTTTTAGCGAAAAGTCATAGAATCCTATGTCACCAATTCAGTCTCCTGTAATCTCTTTACTGAATTTGCAGTGTTACTGTGGTCTGGCCTTTCCATTTAAATCCTGGAAGTTAACATTCAACATTATTGATATTGCCGAACTTGTCCCTACCATTAGGTTGGCCTTTCTCTTGGTCATTTTTGGTTCTCTTACTTCTGTCTGTCTTTAGTTTTCCTGGTACAGCACTGTTTAGCAGGACTTCGCTCTCCGATGCTTTCCAGCAGACTCCTTCCTTGCTTCATCCGGAATTTGTGGGTGGTCCTTGAAGTCCCTTGGTGTTCCTCGGCTTGTGAATACCTCCTTCCTATCTGTGGCCGTCTTTGCCCTGTGCCTTCATGTCATTCCCCCTTGGTGTGTACCTACCTCTGTATCCAAATCTCCCCTTTCGTAAGGATACCAGTCATGTTGGATTAGGAACCAGCTCCAATAACCTCATTTTAAGGTGTTCACCTCTGTAAAAGCCCTATTCCCTAATAAAGTCACATTCTGAGGGACTGGAGGTTAGCAACTCAGCAGACGTTTTTCTCGTGGGGCAGGTACACAGAGTTTAAGCTGTAACACCAGGACTGAGTGAAGTGTATGGAGCCTTCAGTAAAGGTACACAGTATAACTTAACACTGAGGAAGAGCAATTACGTTCTATCTAAAGTAGCAATTGAAGTGGATAATAAGATGCAGTCATTTGACACTATGAAATTAGCATAGAAGGTAATTTCAGAATGGTGGAAGCTGGACAGAAGGGGGGAGGATGGGAAGGAAGGACGGATCTTCCACATCCACATCTGTTAACACTATATTCATAGAGGTGAGACAGCCACGGAGGGTAAGAAATGGCAGCTTGCTTGAATTCTTAGTCTTCCAAGTGTCCACTCTTTTCCACTGTAAATCTTAGAGTTCAGAATGACATGATAAAGTCTTCATTCTCTGGGCTAGCAGGTGGCATGATGGTTAAGTTGCTGGACTTCCACATGGCTGACTACAGACTGAGTCCCAGACTCAGTGGAAAATCACACCAGACACGTGTGTGTATGCGTTCCCAAATTCCCAGGAGAATAGAGAAAGGATTTCGTCGCGGCCATCCCCATTGGGGAATGACTTTTCACTTTCCCTCTCACTGTCTCTTTCTGTCTCTCTCCAGTGAGCACACACACCCTATGGCAAAAACCTTAAAAAACAAAACAAAACAAAGCAAAACAGAAAACCTTTCATTCTCTCCTAGCCCAAGTCACAGTATAACTTAACACTGAGGAAGAGCAATTGCGTTCTATCTAAAGTAGCAATTGAAGTGGATAATAAGATGCAGTCATTTGACACCCATGGAGCAGCCGCACCTTACTTGATAGGCTTTATTTATCTTCCTCCCTCTGGTGCCCATTGGCTTCCCCAAAGCTGATTTTATTTACTTACGTATGTATGTATGTATTTATGTATTTATATTTGTCAGAGGGCATGTGCGCTCGCCAGCATGAGACAGAGAGACCGAGAAAGCACTCCCTGACGGGGCAATGGTCACATCACAGTCTCTCCTCCTCCATTTCTCTATCCTGTTGAGATTTTTGAGCACTTACATTCTTCTGGCACGTCTGTGAGCGAGCGGCCAAGGCTGAGGTTCAAATTGCACAGTAAGCCATGCAAGATCTGGCTGTCTTAACCACCAGCCATTGAGCCACACCCCACCCCCAAGCTAATTTTATTAGATTTACTGTGGTAAAACAAAACAAAACAAAAACAAAAAATAACAACAACAAAAAACAAAAAAACACAACATGGAAAGATAGTGTCTCAGAAGGAGATTTCAAGGAAGTCTATTTGTAGGATTCGGGGTCAAGTTCAAGTTGCAGAAGGCTGGTTTTTTGATATAAGAAACCAATGGATCCCGGGTATGGTTTACGGCATAGCAGCTTAGGTCTAGTGGGCACAGCTAGGTAAAGGTTTTCTGGAGTTAGCTGTTGACGGATAGATAAGTGCTATTCTTAGGTGAGCAACCTATTTCCTGAGAGGAGAGCTGTTCTCCTGCCCGAGCAAACTGTTATCTTGGATAAATTAGTTCATGAGAATCTCCTGAAGCAGCAGATTTCCCTATTTCCTGAAATAGGGAAATTCCTTGCCGATTTACACATCTCTGCCTGGGCAATAATTCTGAGGACACATCAACACAGGAGTCATCAATTCTCACCTCTCCTGTATCCTTGTACATGAAATCTCTATCTGAGGACTCCAAGTTTTGTTATCTTTAAGAAGTAAAATGGTCAGAATACTTTAGACCTCTATTTTCAGTCAATGATTCACTTTGCCTTTTTTTGTGATAGAAAGACCACAGGTGTATCAATAGTCCTTTTTTTTTTTTTTTAGTTTGCCAGAGGGTGTATGCACCTGCTACAGAGAGACAGAGAGCAGTGAGAGAGAAGAGAAAACAGCCCTGGGGCATGGTCATGCTATAGTCCCTTCTCCATTCCTCCTCCCTTTCAGGATTTTGGGCACATATACACACCTGCCCAGCATGTTTCTCAAACCGTTGGATCTGGGACTGGAACCACACAATTGGCTATGTAGGATCCGCTGCCTTAACTACCATGCCAGCCCGTGATAGTCGTTTTTAAAGAGGAATCCATAATCTTGTGGTCAATCCATGGTGCTAATTACATCAAGGTCATAGGTCTGGTTTCTGGGCCGGCCAGAAAACCTTTTGCTATTTATGACCTTGATCATACCTAAAACCTCAGTTTTACATTATGAGTGCCGTTAATCGTAAATAAATGTACAAGACTCTGAATGAATTAATCATTGAATGAGAAAAATCTGTCTTCATAACCATAAGCAGAACTCAACGCACACAACCTTCAAAGAAGCATTTTTGCACAGCTCAGCATATTGGCCAGAAAGCCACTTTATTTTTTACCTGCTCTGAAGGTTTACTGTAGACAGGGAAGTTAGCTGAGTTAAGAAATATTAATAGCATAGCATTAAGAGAAATTCTACATTATCAGTACTGGACATCAGAAGTGAAGCATGCGGGAAGCGGGGTTAATAGACGGGTGTAAAGTTGCCAACGTAGGGGGTTTTTTCCCGAAATAAATGGACTATGCTAAAACAGTGCCTCTGAGAGCTGATCAGCATTTCTTCAGATCAGGCTGTCATATTTTCTGCAATAACAATCACTGCTTTGATGACATAAGCATCATTTCTGGTTCTCATTTTGAGACAACTTATATTCCACTGAAAATTTCTGAGCAGAGGAGTAAGTATCTGGGTAGGACATTTTGTTACCATTGACACCATGAATAAAGACAAAGAAAACCAAAGTCTCTTATGAAACACTCTAAACAACATGGTTCGCAGCTTAAAGAAAATCTCTTGAAAGAACAGCCTAAAAAATGTGAATATTCATGACCACAACCCTGAGGGTTGTTATCCAGAGAAGAGTTAAAACGCGTTTGCAACCACATAAGATGTATCCTGATATATAAAACTTATGTAGGCAGGTTGGTTTGAGAGTTGGTGGGAGGTGAGAAAATAACAACAGCCCCAACAATAAAGACACAAACATCCTCAAGATCGTATTTATTTTCATTTTATTTTTATTTTTTAATTTATTTTATTTTATTTTATTTTTTTTTTGGAGAGGTTTTTCGCTATAGGGCGCGTGCGCTCGCCAGACAGACAGAGAGAGACAGAGAGACAGAAAGCGAGAAATCACCCCCCAGGGGGGATGGTCACGCCGCAATCCCTTCTCCTCCATTCTCCTCTCGGGATCTTGGGCACGCACGCACATGCGCCCGGCGTGAGTTGTAAGCCACCGGGTCCGAGACGCGAACCGCGGTCGACTACGTGGGAGTCCAGCGACATAGCCATTACGCTAACTGCTGGTCCCTTAATTTATTTTTTTAAGATATTTTTGCTGTACACTGTATTCACTTGCTGGAGAGACAGAAATAGAGGAAGTGAGAAGTCACTCTCTAGGGAGGATGGCTATGCCGCAATCCCTTCTCTATTCTCCTCTTGGGATTATAGGCATACACACACATGAACCTGGTGTGACTTTTCAAGCTGCAGGGTACAGGACTCAAATCGTGGTTGACCATGTGAGAATCCAGTGCCTTAACTACTATGCCACCTGCTGGCCCCCTGTATTTGCGTCTAGACAGGTTCTTAACTTACCTACTGGCTCCAGACTCTCCCTTGACCACCTTGATAGTACCATGATTTGCATTTCTCATTTCACTCGACTGATGTCACGTGCTATTATACTTCTGACCACCAGAATTTTTTTTTTGAGAGAGAGATCTTTGCTATAGGGTGCATGTGCTCACCAGTCAGAGAGAGACAGAGAGAAACAGAGAGACAGAAAGCAAGGATTCATCCCCCAGGGGGATGGCCACGCTGCAATCCCTTCTCTTACATTCTCCCCTTGGGATCTTGGGCACGCACACACGTGCTCTCAGCATATGCATGGCTGTGTGATGCATGCGGAAGGGTGGCAGAGGATGCAGTTGAAAAGATCTGGAAGTTGCTCTGTGTAAAATTCCTTTGAATCGTATAGCTCATTTGGGGGAAAAACAAAATAAAATATCTGGACAATGTACTTTGTAAAATTGACAAAATGCTAGAAATTTAAATGATGTCAACAGTAATAGATTATTAGATAAATGTTTTTGTTGTCGTTTGGAATAAGAATGGCCCAACATCCTTTTTCTTAAAGAAGGCTCCAAAGATGGTATGAACTTCAAGCCCTGACAAAACCTGCTCCACCCCTGGGCCTTAAACCAATCTGAAAGCCAGAGGGCAGCCCAGGAGCCGATTTTCCAGGCACGGAGCAGAGTTGAGAAGAGGGGAGGGCAGAGTTGAGAAGAGGGGGGGCGGGCCTGGATTGCAAGGTAGATGTCTAGGACAATGCCACAGCCTGTCTCAGGGGTCGCATTTAATGGGAAATGGTTCCCACCCTAAAAAGCTTCTGGCCTAGTAGGGAAAAGAAGCTGGTGAGCAGGAATCACACACGAGTGCTCCTGCCCGCCGTGTAGTGAAGTCCCGGGCTGTGTAACCACATGCCACAGGAGGTGGCCTGGTCAGGATGACAGGAATTGAATGAGGAAGTGTTTAGAACATGCTCTCAGGTCCCCAGAGGAAGGAAGGGGAGCCAGGCTGGAGTACTGAGTAAACCTCTCACAGGGACTGGGAATGGAAGGTGCACTCGCAGGTGTCTCGTAAGGCCACACCATCACTACTGCAAACCTAAGCCGGCATGCAGACCTGGGCTGCAGTCTTTTTATCTATCAGTTTTAAGATCTAAACAGATGGCCATTTCTGTTGTTCTCTTCATCTTGAAGAGAGATTTTTGCTACAGGACACGTGTGCTCAATGGAGAAACAGAAAGCAAAAAATCACCCCCTGGGGGGGGATGGCCACTCTGCAATCCCTTCTCCTCCATTCTCCTCTCGGGAGTTTGGCCATGCATGCACACATGTGCAGCATGAGTTTTAAGCCGCCGGGTCTGGGAATTGAACGCGTTCGACTATGTGGGAGTCCAGCGATGTAACCATTGTACCATCTGCTGGTCCCAGTTCTTTTTGTCCTTTAATACCTAAAAAAACACATATAACTTTTTTCTTTCAGTAAAAAGTAATACATATGGAACTGTAGGCTATTGAGAAAATACAGACGAATGAACTAAAGAAAACAGTCTTGAACTAGCCCCATGCCCAGTGGGTAAGAGAGTCAGATTCCACGTGACCAATCACATTTGGAATCCCAGCTCTGGCAGCTTGAAAACACATTGGATGCATCTGTGTGCATGCCCCAAGGAGAAGGAGAAGGAAGTGGAGAAGGGATTGCGGGGAGACAACCTGCTGTTGGGTGATACTCTCTACGTGCCCCTCCCCACCCCGTGTCTCTCAGGTGAGTGCAAACACCCTTTAGTAATTAAAATAAAATTAAACTCTTGCCTTTTTCAAATATTAAAAAGGGACATGTAACATATATATTTAGATTTTTGCCATAGGGCATATATGCTCACTGGAGAGAGAGAGAGAGAAAAAGAGAAAGAGAAAGAGAAAGAGAAAGAGAAAGAGAAAGAGAAAGAGAAAGAGAAAAGAGAGAGAGAAAGAGAGAGAGAAAGAGAGAGAGAAAGAGAGAGAGAGAAAGAGAGAGAGAGATGGAGAGAGAGATGGAGAGAGGGAAAGTGAGGAATCACCCCCCTTTTAGGGGGAATGGCCATGCTGCAATCTTTTCTCCTCCATTCTCCTCTTGGGATTTCGGGCATGCACACACATGTGACCAGTATAATTTTCTTGAACCGTGGTCAACCATATGAGGGTCTACACCCTTAACCACCACACCACCTACTGGCCCATAAAAATGCATTTTTAGGGACCAACAGTTGGCATAATGGCTATGTCGCTGGACTCCCATGTAGTCGACTGTGGTTCGAGTCCCGGACCTGGTGGCTTAAACTGACACGCCCGGCATGAGTTTAAGCCACTGGGTCCGGGGACTCAAACCGCGGTCAACTACATGGGAGTCCAGCAACATAGCCATTACACTAATCTCTGGTCCCTCCAAAAATGCATTTTTAATTTTTCTTTCTTCTCCCAACAACTTCGTTTAAATACGGTAGATACCACTGTGCCATTCACCAAACCTTTCTGGGAAAAAAAATACATGCCCACCCCAGGCCTAGCCTTTATACTTCTTTATTGCTTTTCTCTTCTCCATTTCTTTTAAATCTATGCCAGAAGATGCCAAAAGGTCCTGCATGGAAGGACCCTCGCCGGGGACAGGAAAAGAAAAGACCAGGGTAAGCAAAGCCAAACCCCTTCATAGCAGGAGGGGAGCAGGAGTCTGGGATCACTCAGATATGACTCACTTTTATCCATCGTATTACTTAAAGAAAAGCACGATGTTGCCTGGCAGAGGACACTATCTTCAGGAAGTCTCAGAAAGGAGTGTCAGAAAGCAGCGCTCCATTGGTGCCTGCCACCGCGGTGTGTCCAGCGTCTCTCGGCCAGTCCTGACCTCCTTATGAGTCTCTTATGTTGGTATCCCGACTTCAGTCAGTCACTAGCCTGTCCTCTCTGCCTTCATTCCTTCAACTCTCACGTCTTCTCCCTGTCACTGTTGTGGTCCTTCGGGTCACCCCCTCTCACCTGGACTATTGCTCTGTCCTCTGAGGACTTCTGTCACTGTTGCCCTGCTTTGTCCAGTCTGCACAGACAGGCTAG